>JAUMJM010000005.1:118455000-118804158 GCA_033558235.1 Neomorphus geoffroyi | reverse complement strand
AGGAAAAAGGAAAAAGGAAAAAGGAAAAAGGAAAAGGAAAATAAAAAGGAAAAGGAAGAGGAAAAGAAAAAAGAAGAACAAAACTGGAGAAAAGGCAGAAACCGAGCGGGGTTTGGGGGCGTTTCTTGAACGGGGCTGGACAAATCTCTCTTCAGGTTTTCACACTATCCTGAGAACATTAGCGATTGACGTCCAGGCCGGTGCGAAAGAAGCGCCCGGCGGAGCGGAGGCTGCGGGCGAGGTGGAGCGGAGCCCTCCAGCTCCGCGGCCGCGCACAACTACGAGGCAGAAAAGTTTTGCTGTAGGTTTTGGGGTGACAAAATCGTCACCCCTAGCCTGGGGCAGGAACCAGACCCTTTTTCCTGGGTTGCCTAGTGGGGAGAGGAGGTTACTTGGCTTCCTTGTCATTTTATTTTGTTGTGGTTTATTCTGTGACTCGGTCTCCCGACTGCTCTGCTGTCCGTGGGAACTGCTGTCCTGTGTTTGCCGAGGGCCAGAAAGCGAGGGAAACACCCCCCCCCCTTCCCTCTGTGTCGCCCCCCTCCGCATCCCCACTTCTAGCAGGCAAGTCTGCTGCTCCCGCTGCTGTAATCTTCCCTTCCAAAATGGGTCTTGGCGATTATAGAAGATCCAAATAAACGTAGCGGGGCATGAATAATGCTCATTGTAGAAAACTGACACTTGCTCAAGGAAAAGAAAGTTGGCTATAAAATCACTTCATTATTTGCTTGTACTGCGGCTCTGGGGCTAATCCCTCCGGAGGTCAGGTTGCTGAGCGCTTTCCCTCTCTCCCTTCTCTTCTTTCAGGTCGCATTTTAGACATCCCTTGCAAAGTGTGTGGGGACCGCAGCTCCGGGAAACACTACGGGGTTTACGCCTGCGATGGGTGCTCGGGGTTTTTCAAGCGGAGCATCAGGAGGAATAGGACCTATGTTTGCAAATCGGGAAATCAGGTACCAGCCGCAGCCCAGCCCCTTCGCCGCCTGCACCCCTTGCCCAGCGTTTTCCCAGAGCCTCGTTCCCCTGCCCAACAGAAACACCCACAGCCCTGAGATTCAGCTACTACCCAGCCTTTTCCCGCCTTTTCAGGGATTCCCGGGCTGAGGCAGGCGCTGGGGAGCCCACCTCCCCTCGGAATGTCTCCTCGCCCCGGGCTGTGCCCGCCACACCGGGGAGGGCGGGATGCGCAAGGAGGGAGCGGAGGAGAGGGGAGGAAGGAGAGGGGCAGCCCCTCGGTGAGCCGCAGTCCACGCACAGCCGGCCGGTGCGCAACAGACACGATGTCTCCGCGCGGAGGCAGTTGCGCTTTTCCCCCTTTCCCGCTCCCACCGCGCCCATTCCCACCCGCGGGGGGCGCGGCGGGGGGCGAGGGGCTCCCCGAGGGGGCGGGGCCGCCGGCGCTGTCTCGGGTGCTGAAGCCGCCCTGTCCGCGTGGGGCCGGGCACCCCGGCACGGACCGGACCGGCACGGTCTGGTACGGCTCTCCCTGCCCCGCATCCCCGCAGGGCCAAGCTCCCCAGCACGGACTGGACCGGCACAATCTGGTAGAGCATGGTCTGGCACGACCCGACCCACCGCGGGGCCAGGCACCCCAGCACTGCACGGTCCTGCACGGCACGGCACGGCACAGTCCGCTCCGCCGTGGGACCAGGCACCCCGGCACAACACAGACTGGCACGGCTTTCCCCACTGTGGGGTCACGCTCCTTGACACGGCACGATGGGGCTCTCCCAGCCCCGCAGTGGGGCCAGGCAACACGGCATGGTCTGGCACAGTTCTCCCCGCCCGCCTTGGGACCAGGCACCCTGCTATGGTCTGGCACGGCATGGTCTGCTCCGCATCCCCGTGGGGCCAGTCACCCCAGCGTGGCACGGTCCTGCACGGCACGGGTCTCCTGACCAGGCATCCTGGCAGAGCTCTGCCCGGCCCAGCTGTCCCTGCCCCACTGTGGGTCCAGGCTCCCCGGCATAGCACAGTTTGGCACGGATGTCCCCACCAGCTGCAGAGCCAGGCACCCTCACCCGGCCCAGTGCTCTCGCACACCTGTGGGTGGCCCCTCCATGGGAGAGTACCCAGGGGCACGCAGGGTGAGCACTGCGTTCCTCCTGTTCCTGACATCTGGCTGTGTTGCAGGGAGGCTGCCCAGTGGACAAGACGCACAGGAACCAGTGCCGGGCCTGCAGGTTGAAGAAGTGCTTGGAGGTCAACATGAACAAAGACGGTACCTGCTCACCCTCCTCCTGGGATGGGGTGGCGAGGGGGGAAGGCTTGCTCTGAGTTGGGTAATGCTGTGTCACTGAGGGCTCTCGTAGAATTTTTTGGTTGGAAAAGACCTTTGAGATCATTGAATCCAACCCCATCCATCCACTACTAAACCCTGAGCTCCTCGTCTACCCAACTTCTAAACACCTCCAGGGATGGTGACTCAACCACTTTCCTGGGCAGCTGTGCCAGTGCCTGACAACACTTTTAGTGAAGAAATTTTTCCTAATGTTTAATCCGAAGCTCCCTGGTACAACTTGAGGCCATTTCCTCTCCTCCTATCCCTTGTTACTTGGGAGACCATCACCCACTTTGCTACAACTTCCTTTCAGGCAGTTGTAGACACTGTTGAGGTCTCTTCCTCAGCCTCCTTTTCTCCCAGCTAAACAACCCCAGTTCCTCTCCCCTCCACTCCATGCCCCTAATGACCCCTCATTCCGCAGCACCATCGTCCATTTCTCCCCAGATACCCCCTAGGCAGGACCATGGGACAAGTCCCAGAAAATTGCAGGGAGGTTGGAAGCCCAGTAAATGACCATAGCGTACCCAGTGCAGGACCTTGTGGTGATCCCCTTGCCTCTCCTTGATTCTCTGCAGCGGTGCAGCACGAGCGGGGCCCCCGGACGTCAACAATACGGAAGCAGGTGGCCCTCTACTTCCGCGGGCACAAGGAGGAGAGTGGTGGCGCCCCACACTTCCCAGCCACTGCCCTGCCAGCACCTGCCTTCTTCACTGCCGTCTCCCAGCTGGACCCCCATGGCCTGGAACTGGCTGCCGTTGCTGGGACCCCCGAGAGGCAGGCTCTGGTGGGCCTGGCACAGCCCACCCCAAAGGTCAGCTACTGTCCTGGTCCCTGGCAGGCACGCACACCTTGCTGCTGGGGTTCCTGCAACCCGTCAACTCCTTCCTACCTCTGGGGTAGACATGGCAAAGAGCAAGGCTTGAGGCTGGGGTGGGGACTCTTGCTATGTCCCTAGAAGTTCTGAAGATACGAGGTGCACGGGGTAAGAGGCTCTCTGCAGAAGGACCAACTGATAAACTGCTCTGCACAAACCCTGTCTCTCCTACATCCTTATACCCTCATGGCTGAAGAGATGGTCCTCCTGCCTGCAACCCATCCACAAGTCAATGCTAAGCCTTGTATCATGAGGATGAGTTGCAGTCAAAATGCCCATCTGCATAGTGATGTAATCCAGAAAGTACTACCTGTACTGACCAAAGCCTGCAGCTTGTCCCCACAGACACAAACATACCTAATCTGGCTCTGCACTTCTTGGATGTGGCATTTCCTAAGCAGCCCCTTGGAAGTGCTGCTGTAGCCCTCAGCTGCACAGGAGTTAGCCATAAGGCGATGTTTTTCATTACCCCATTTGCAATGGCATTTTGCATGTTTACAGCACCTGGAAAAATCAAAGAAGAGACAGCTGAAATACTACTCCATTTCCAGAGCTGGTGGCTTGGGAGAATCCATTAGGAACACAATGATAACATATAGCATTATACTACAATTTGGGAAAATATTGAATCAGAAATTATTTATCAAGAAAACACAGCATGTGCTTGAAAATGTGACTCCATTCCAGTCCTACACACGCTTTAGGTAGCTATGCTTAGCTTTACAGATCTGCTTTACAGCCTGTTGCAGTCAGGGAGCTAAACGAAGAGTTATGGCTAAACGAGAACTTACAGATTTTCTGAGCAAGGCTGGAGAGCTAAATCATCTTCTGAAGCACAGGTTACAAACCACAAATTCTTAATCAAATTTGTATTCTTCTAACTGTGCTACTAGAAGCATGCTACTGCCTAACAGAGTAAAGGATCATGTTGCATCTTAATAATTGTTTTCCCCTAATGTAATGTTGTTATCCTTTCCACCTCCTCTGGAGAACTGTTTCTATAGTATGAGAAAGGTCTGGAGTGGGACCACTGAAAGCAATGCCCTCTGCTTGCAGAACAAGAGAGTGCACAGTCTGTACTGGGCAAAACCATGATGCACTAATGGCAGCTGTAAGGGAAAAGAAGATGGGGCTGCCTGGGTGACCCTGTATGAATTTGCTTTATTTTCTTTTTGACATTAGTACCCACATGAAGTCAATGGTACCCCTATGTATCTCTATGAAGTGGCTACTGAATCCGTCTGCGAGTCAGCAGCCAGACTTCTGTTCATGAGCATCAAGTGGGCCAAGAGTGTCCCAGCCTTCTCCACCCTGTCCCTACAAGACCAGGTAAGGCACCTGCGGGAGGAGTGGCATCGGCCCGGCCAACCTGTTAAAGAAGGCTTGGAGCCCAGATTGCTTCCTGAATCTTCAGTCCTAGATCTTTAAATTTGTAATGGACTTCAGCAGTTCTGAAGTTCAGGGCAGAGTTTTGGCCTGTCCCTAAAAACCAGATTGTATTTTAGAACCTTTCCTCCAACTGCCCTCTCCTCTCCTCTCCTCTCCTCTCCTCTCCTCTCCTCTCCTCTCCTCTCCTCTCCTCTCCTCTCCTCTCCTCTCCTCTCCTCTCCTCTCCTCTCCTCTCCTCTCCTCTCCTCTCCTCTCCTCTCCTCTCCTCTCCTCTCCTCTCCTCTCTCCCCTCCCCTCCCCTCCCCTCCCCTCCCCTCCCCTCCCCTCCCCTCCCCTCCCCTCCCCTCCCCTCCCCTCCCCTCCCCTCCTCTCCTCTCCTCCCCTCCCCTCCCCTCCCCTCCCCTCCCCTCCCCTCCCCTCCCCTCCCCTCCCCTCCTCTCCCCTCCCCTCAACTGTTTACACACCCAACGTTTTTCTTATTCACATTGCAATTACACCAATATGGTGGAAGCTGAATTTGGCCAGCCCCCAATATTTTTCACCATTAATTAAAATCTTCCCTAATTTGTCTTGTTTTCCTCTGTGACAATTTGCCTTTGCCTCAACTAAATCATATGTGAACCATATAAGCTGATGCAAAATCTTAATGACTTGATTCTTGATGAGGACTCGGTGTGCTTTGTATAATGCACTATTTTTTTTTAAAAAAGTAATCAGATAATTATAAAATGGAAGGGGAGAAATCTATGCAAAGCTCCAATCATGAAAGACATCTAATACTTTGATATGATTGAGCTAATTTCCCAAAATGGTAACTATAAATGTTGTGCCCTAGATGTTACATAGCAGTAAGCAGAGGAACTAGTTCATTTCCATGGATGGATGCATGTTTTGAGTGTCGCAGTTGATATGCAAATATGTATTTTGAACTGAAAGAGAAGAGCATCTTAGGGAACCAATAGTGTTTTCCACCTAAAGGTAAATCATGGCAGTCCAGTGTGGTATAAAGCTAAGGTACATTGAAATGTTCTTTTTCTAGCACCAGGCCCGCATTTTGAAATCCCTGTTGTGAAATTAGACAAAGAGGGTTGCTGTTCAGCCCTGGCTGTGGTGTTGCTAGGGAGTGAGCCTCAGCGGAGGAATGAGATAGGGCCTGGGAGGTTGCACAACCCGTTAGGAAGACAGCAATCCCAGTGCACTATGCTGTTCTCTAATGTCATGTTCTGCTGTTGCTATTCCGGTGGAGGTCCCAGTCTGTCATACCAAGGAACCAAAGAAAGAGGCCCAAGGGATAAGCTGCAAGTGTGCCACTTCAGCAGGAGCCTCAGCTCATGGGAAGAAGCTGTGTCCTTCTCCAGAACAGTGATGTCCACAGGAGGCTCCTTAGGCAAAGACTTTATTTGACAAAAATATGGATGCATTTCCCACAAGTTCATCTCTGTTACTGTGTGGAGGAGCAGGCAGAAGCATTTGGGAGCAAGGGAAGTCTCCATTGCACATGACCAATCA
The DNA here is from genome assembly GCA_033558235.1 of Neomorphus geoffroyi. NCBI lineage: Eukaryota > Metazoa > Chordata > Aves > Cuculiformes > Neomorphidae > Neomorphus > Neomorphus geoffroyi. The sequence goes on along the minus strand of JAUMJM010000005.1, from coordinate 118,798,102 downwards.
TACTTCAAACAGCAAGGCCTGCTTACCTATCGTAGGTGTCTTTAAACAATTCACTGCCTCTTTCACTTTCACGTCAGGGACTAATGTTAGTGACTGCATATTAAAATCCCAGCCTTTTCTTAACATCACCTTGACTTGCTGTACCTTATTGCAAGCCAGCTTCCTCAAAACTCAGAGTTGTTCAGCTCTAAAGTTTTGAACTGGACCTCTTTCTGTACAATTCCCCTGTCATATTCAGGAGAGGTGGAGAATAAATAAATGAATTTAATTATCTTATTTCATGAATATCAGTTGATTTTTATAATAGTGCCATTTCATTATTTAATTTGACAATGGACCAGCTGTAAATGTCTGTATTTCTCTTTTTGTATCCCTGACACCTGCCTGAGGAGAGTCTTAAACCTTCTCTTGGATTTTGCTTTGGTTGTGTTTTTTCCAAAAAGGCAAACACATTGTGATTCCAGAACTGTGACAGTTTCAACTCAAAGGCAAGGAAATAAGTAGAAACCAATTTGCTGACAAACACAAGTCCAAGGATTGCTGTGTTATCACCCTCCATAAAACAGAGGCTGTATCCCTTTCCCCAGCTCCATAGAGTGAATTTCCACTGTGGATTGGAAGCCACACAACAAAAATGCCTTGCTTCAAGTTCTGCTGGCCTGCACACAGAAGGCCAGCAGAACTGTAAGACAGGTTGGATTGATGCAGGTCATGAACAAAAGGTTGTACTTGATTGGATGGGATTGATCAAGAAGCAAACCCCAGTCCTTCAGAAAGCCTGGTATTTCTTGTTTCTTTGAAGAAGGAGGGCAGAGTATGACTTCAGCATGAATTATTTTAATTGGTGGTTTTACAGACTTATGCATAGGCATGAAGAAAGCTTCAGCTATTGGAATAGTCTCTTATTTCTAAAGTCTTCTGACTTTAAAGGTTTACTGGGAAAGAACATATGAAATTGATATCTTCCAGGAACCACCATTCATTACCATTGTATCTGCATGAATGAATAACAAAAAATGTTTTACAAAAGCAAGTGAAAGGCTGGCAATTCATTTCCTATGTTGCATTGAAACCTGCACATCCATCAGGCAGGATTATCTGGAGGAGGAGTTGGTTGGGTTTGCAGGCTGCAGCAGTTAGGAGACTCATGAACAGGTTCAGCTGCTCTCAGAATAGATCTGAGATGGGCACTGCACCCTAGATATCCCCCCATCATTTCATACAGCTTCCAGTATGGTTTAAGCCAATGTAATTATTTCAAACAGTATTTGTATGCAGAAACAGAAAGACTTTCCTGTCATGATTTCCTTAGTCAGGTTATATGGAAGTTCTGTAAAGTACATAGCACAAAAAGGCAGAAAATGGAGACAAGCTGAGAGCAGAGACTCTGAGCGCTCTTCCTAACATTCTGACCAGAACAAGGTGGTTTAAAACCTGTAAAGTTGCTAAGAGCACATAGATAAAGGATTCACTCTTACTGCATGCTTTCTCTATCATCTATTACTTTCACATACCTTATTCCAAGGAAATCACCATTCATTGGATAAAATGTATATTTAGCCTGTTCTTACTTTTACAGAATCTTTATAGACTTAAAATATCCTCCTTCCTATTTTGCTAAGAAGCTAAGCTGCTGATACTTTCAGGGACCACAACAATATTATTGCTTGCAGTTTGCTTTTTACTTGCTGCAAGAGGTTTGGGCAATTGGTTTTCACTGCACTAAGCCACCAGATGACTCCTCCTGAGTCCACTACAGTTCTGACTCCTTCAAGTCCCTCCCACCCTATTAATACCACGAGGTCCCAGCAATGTGTGCACACCACAGCATGTCCTTTGGGTCATGAACTTCAGCTGAACTGGAGGCCCTCCAAACCCCTCTGAACAGTCCTCTGAACAGTTGGGTTGAGTCAACCATCCATAGATGCCCTCAGGACTAAAAATGTCACTCTGGCTTTGCCAGTCTGCATTACCAGGAGTCGAGTCATCTTCTTCAGATGCACCAGTGCCTCTCCACGGAAATCAAAGACATTGCCTCCAAGCAGAGAAAAACACATCCTTCATAAAACCAGGCAACACAGAAAAATCGTGGAGAACTATAATAGCAATGCCACCAGTTTAGGTGTTTGGATACTCAGTTCTCTGAAAGGAAACAGCTCAGTGCCTGGAATTTCTGAGTGATTTCAAGCAAAAAGCAAAAAGACAGGCGACACTAAGAAACTGTGTGTTCAGATGCTGTGCTTGTCAGAGCTAAAGACTTGCTTAGTAAGGAAGGGGTAAAAGATACATATGTGCTCTAAAGCAGTGTTCCCTACCCAGTGATGTAATTCGAGGATGTTTTCCAGGCTTCCCTTCACAAATCCTGCCTTCCTGAGGGAAAGGAAGGTAATCTCTAGAAGGTAATAGGAGAGCACTCATCTAGTTTGTCCTAGGACAGCTTTATGTGCCGAGGGAGAGCAGGAGAGGGCCCATCCTCTGCTGAGAAACACAGGCGAGTGTTCAATGTTGTGAGTAAGCTCTCCGGGGCAGGAGCTCTCTCTCTCTCTCTCCTCCCTTTTGGTCCACAACATCGTGCACAGTGAGCCAACCTCCAGTGTTTTTCTACAATGCATAGACTTATTTCTAGACACCTTCTCAAAAAGCTAAGAGAAGAGCTAACGAATGCTGTGGGAAAAATACCATGACAGGCATTTAAAGTAGCTTTTTAAATAACAGAAATTTACATATTTAAATTGTTTATAAATCTATAAATTATATACTATGTTATATTGTACATCTATTGTATGACAGCTGATGCTTTTGGAAGATGCTTGGAGAGAACTGTTTGTTCTAGGAATAGCACAATGGGCCATTCCAGTTGATGCTAACACTCTACTGGCTGTATCTGGTAAGAATTGCACAATTTAATGACTTTGTTACAAAAATTACCATAAAAATACATTACTGAAAAAAGAACAACATGTAAAGAATAACAAATTCCTACTGAACAATAGAGCATACCTGTCATTTATAAATCTATATTTAAATGCAAATAATGTTGTTTTGTTGTATTCATGACTGCTTGCATTGTCATTTAAATGCAAATTACTGTGTTTGTTATCATCCAAGAGAAGATTTTTTATTAACTTTCATACAATATAGTCAGTTTACATGGAACCAGATAGACAAGTGTGACAATAGAGAGGATATGGATACACAGGATTTTGTCAGAAATCAATATAAAATAAAGCAAATGCCTTTAATATTCTTTATTTCATTGTTTCTGTTTTAGGCATGAACAGTGACAATACAGATTCTCAGAAGCTGAATAAAATTATTTCAGAAATACAGGCTTTACAGGAGGTTGTGGCTAGATTTAGACAACTTCGGCTAGATGCTACAGAATTTGCCTGTCTCAAATGCATTGTCACTTTTAAAGCGGGTAAGCAGAAAGAAATCACTTGCTCATCTCATCTGGTACCTATGAGGTTGCTACTTTAAAGCAAAAAAATTAAAACCAGGTGTAGCTTTATATCACCCAACAGGTTTCCCAGTACTGAATTCCAATAGTCAGTGTTGCATTTTGAAAGGCTGACAGTGGAGTGCTGGGGTAAACTAATGGGAAACTTTAATTTCCATTGGTAGCACTAACTGACTGAACTGTTTTGACCCACCCAACAGTCAAGCTGAACTAGTAACTGATCTGCCTTCCAGTGCCTACACACAGTGGTTCTGAACTGAGGAGTTTCCGAAATGCTGCCGCCATAGCAGCCCTTCAGGATGAAGCCCAACTCACTCTGAACAGCTACATTCATACCAGGTGAGCAGTGTCCTCTCTCAATACTTCTTGCAGTTGTATGAGGTAAAATCCTGCTCTCGCTGTAGTGAAGGTGACATTTCCACTGACTGAAATGGTGACTGGGCTGTTAGAGCAAGTATACGTTGGCTGTCAGCCTGCTGGGATTTAGCATTTCCCGATCAAAGAGAATCATAGAAAAAGTTGGAAAAGGCCCTTAAGATCATCAAGCCCAACCGTTAACCTAACATTGCCAAGTCAACCACTAAACCGTGTCCTGAAGTGTCACATCTACATGTCTTGTAAATACCTCCAGGGATGGTGACTCCACCACTTCCCTGGGCAGCCTGTTCCAGTCCTTTACAACCCTTTCAATGAAGAAAGTTTTCCTAATATCCAGTATAAACCTCCCCTGGTGCAACTTGAGGTCATTTGCTCTTCTATCACCTGTGACTTGGGAGAAGAGACCAACACTCACTTCACCACAAACTCCTTTCAGGCAGTTGTAAAGACCGACAAGGTCTCCTCTCAACTTCTTCTCCAGACTGAACAGCCCCAGTTCCCTCAGCCGCTCCTCATAAGACTTGTGTTGCAGACCCTTCACCAGCTTCATTGCTCTTCTTTGGACACGCTCCAGCATCTCAATTTATTCAGAAAAATGGAAAAGCAGTAAAAGGAGAAATCTTCCCCTGGGAAGCAATACTTGCTGTGGAACACTTTACAGTGCAGAAGGCTACATTTTCCTCTACATTTTATTAAGTTAAATACTGCTAATAGTGATGCACAAAGCAACATCACATCACAGTAGTATGAGTGCTTTTGACCTATGATCTCCAAGTCGTTTCCCCCATTTAGCAGACACGCAGCTGGGACAAAAGGAAGTTAAATGGCTCTTCCGAGACTGTACCGAGTCTAATCTCAGGTTGAAATGAAAAATTCAGAATTCTGGTGCCACTGTAGAGTGATGAGAATCATCGTTTGAGAAGAAAACATTACCCCTCCTCTCATTCAGGATAAGTTTCATGGTTTATGGACATCTTAAAACTTGCTATAAAAGCTGTAGCTGTCATCCCACAGTATACAGGGGTGAGCGCATGGAATGTACCACGCGAAACACAGCCCTATGCTCTAGATCAGCTGGCTATGAACAGATCAGTAGTCTCCTGCTGCAGACCACTTCAGAATGGCGGGAACCCAGAAGACTGCACCTAACAGCTTCCGCAACAGCTGCTTCAACTGGTTCAAGGCTTCCAAGCAGAGCTGTAACAGGTCTTGTAAGCCCATGTCTCAGTCCTGTACCTGCAGTGGAAGTCCATCAGACTAGCATTGTTTGAGATGAAGCAGTAGAAGAATATCTTAGTTATCATAAATCTGAAATTATAATAAAGAGTAACTTAAATATCATATTTCCCTTCTGAAGCTTTGATCTGCTTTTGTAACAGCTCTGTCTAGCAGAAGTCAACTCAGTGTCAGAGATTAGATGGCAACAGTCCGAAGCACTTCTGTTTCATCTAAAGGGAATGATCTGCCCTGGGGATGGGAGCAAAATTGCAAATACCATCCAGTTCCAGCTAGTTTAGAGCAAAAGATTAATTGCAGCACAGCAATCTCTTCCTGTTCTTACAGCAGGCCTTTCTCATGAAGATTGCTTGCTGGAGACTTTAAGTGAGCCAGGGTCTGTGGTGAGAGAAGCCAGGGAGTAATGGTTTTTACACAGCCACAGTTTCCATTCCAGGCATGCTGACTTTTCCATTGCATTTCTGTGTTGCTGAAAATATTTAGCTACTAGGTTAAACAGTACCTGTTTTAAAAGCTATCCTTTATCAGGATCAAAGGGCAGTCCCCTGACAGGACTGTCATATCAACTCCAATGGGATAAGGCTTTTGGCTTGCGTTTCCTCCTCAGGCTTGAATTTACCTTCCTGTCAGCGTTAACAGCAGTATCAGCTCTTCAATCTCAGTGCAGTTGCTTTCAACAGGACGCAAGGGAGGGCAGCCTGGAGAAGCAGAATGTTTCTCCAAATAACCTACTCCTTTTAGGGAGACCACTGTAAGTAGAGGCTTAAGAATCACTGGCATAAAGTTAATATAAGCACAGCTAGAATACATACCCTATGTTGTGCTGGCTTCAAAATCTGAGAGAAAGGATGGAAAATATGCTATTACACTAATACATTGCTTGGGAAAAAGCACAGCTTCTTTAACAAAATAAAAATTTTTCTAAGTGTCAATTGGTATTCAATGCATAAGGCAACCAAAAGGGGGTAAAATCATTACCATGACATTTCAAACAGGTTTAAATTGCATTTGGAATAACGGGGTATTAATTATAGATCAGGCTCATCCCTTAACTGCATCAAGCACACAGTTGTTGTCTGAGGGACAACTCAGAGCAGATCCTGCCTCTGTATTTGCTGGTGCTCTGAGGGAATAAACAGAGGAGTCATTCAAAACTCAAGAGACACTGGTCTACATTCTGCTAAACTCCACTAAGAGTTTTCCATGCGGTCAACCTTCTTGCTCACAAATACAAAACACAGGAGTTTAGCACAGGTAGCACCCACCTGCTCAATTTGCTGAATATTGGTCTTTTCGGGAAAGTAAAATATTTTCTTTGGAAAATTGTATAAAAACTTCAACTATCTGTTTTTCTCTCTGTGTCTCCCAGGTATCCCACACAACCCTGTCGTTTTGGAAAACTTCTATTGCTTTTACCAGCTTTACGTTCGATTAGTCCATCGACTATAGAAGAAGTGTTTTTCAAAAAGACCATTGGGAATGTACCAATTACAAGACTGCTTTCGGATATGTACAAATCCAGTGACATATAAATTACCTTAAAATAAACAATCAGGACGGACAGTTTGAGAAGAACTTTTATCTATGGAAAATAAGCCTCAACTAACAAAATCTACAGGAAGCATAAGCCTGGGAATGTTTAGCCTTTAAACACATTGACAAAAAATACCCCAGTAGATACGATTCTGCTGTTCTGAACAGAGTGATTTAGATCATGGAGAGAATGCTTTGTTCTACAGAAAAAGTGAAAGTGGTTGGAATTTGGCTGCTATTCCTGCTACTACAGGATGGAGGCAATTCAGATGCCAGTCATAGTTAACAAAGACTCTGCTATTCTCTCATTTAACTGGCAGACCTGAGACAAAATGTGAAAGAAGGTACTTTAGTCATTTAACTGGCAGACCTGAGACAAAATGTGAAAGAAGGTACTTTAGTTTGTTCAGTATTTGGAACCGGGTGACCAAACTTGGCTTCTGTTGTAACACGAGATGCGGTGGCCTTCAGAACTGTTTTAAAAGTAGCCTATGTTGGGAAAATGTTTTTAATACGATAGGCAACATTTAACACCAGGTTACCAAAACATTGCTTCTGCTATAATACATCATGAAGTGGCCTTCAGAACTGATTAAAAAGTAGCTTATGACGGCAGCTCCATTCTTCCTGCAAAATGAAACGGTGATCTTTGACGTGGATGTCACCACAATTTGTTCGGTTAACATCTCAAAGACAGAAGAGCTTTATACACTTCTTCCCCAACTTTCCCTCCTTCTTCCCCACACACAGACACACAATCACACACACACCTGAGAAGATAAAAGTCAAGGAAGGACGACTAAAACAGCAAAACCAAATAAAATGGAGATGACTGCTTGAGTGACCTGCTGGCTGTCCTGTTGGCACAGTGCTGAAACCAAAGGCAATGGTGGCCAAACTCTTTGTCGATGAGAAGTGCAGAGAAGTGAAATGACTATTAAAAAAACAAACCGTGGAAGGAATTTTATTTTGAAGAAATAAAGGTTGTTGACTGATATAATGCTAACAATTTCCAAAAGTCTCCAATGCCTTTTTAGAAAACTCTAGGTTCTAATTTTGAAGCCTTGTTCGCCTACACCCTCTCACACACAAAAACATTATAAGCTGCTTATCGATGAATGAAAAAATGTAGAAAAACACATTTAAAGATAGCTGCTTTTCAAAATTTGATTTGTTATTAGGAACTAGCACTGAGAAAAAAAAATCAGCACTTGGACTATCATAGAATGAGTAAAACTTTTCCTGTACAAAGTGGATTAACTGATTTGTGAAATTAAAAAGTTGTACTCATTGTATTTACAAAGAATAAAAATATATTGAATTTAAATTACTTTCCACTGTTCTTTTAATGCTTGCTCTTCTGTTTCTGGATTAGTTTCTTCCCTGTACCCTGCTTACCGAGGAACAGAAATATTGCCTTGGATGCTGTAGGAGTCCCCATCAACAAACAGGTGAGACGAACATTAATGGAATAGCTTACGTGATCCTGCCTTGCAGCAAGGGGCTTTGGGGCCTGAATAGAGCTGTTTTCTAGAATTCAAATACACACCTGCTGCAAGATTTCCTTCTCAAGGAGCTAACACAGAGCTTTTTCTAGGACACAATACTAAATGGATCAGAAGTCTAACCTAGTAAAAGTCTTCTGTTTCATGTTATTATAATATCAGTGGATTGTGCAGCTAACAAAGGGTGATGAGCACAAAAACACTGCTTCAGTTAAAAAGATTCTGAGGTTTTATTAAGGTGTCCAATTGTGTAATCACACTAAAGAAAGAGATAAGCAACTTCCAGCACACAGGAACAAGTCTGCAGAAGGAGAAAGGAAATAACATTGTCCACATGGCAATGAGTGACCGAAGATCCATGCACACTAAGACGACAGGTGGAAACATACAGCGTATATCAATGGCTCATTAGCTTTCACTGTCAAGGAACACATATCACAAGTGAAACCCTAGCTCCATTGATTCCAAGCACAAAAATATCACCTGTTTCAGAGGACAGAGTTTTCATCTCATCCCTCTTCCATCTGTGCAGTTTCCTAGGTCTAACATTCTGTCCTTTCTGAGACAGCCAGAGCATAAAATACACAAGAACAGTCTTTTGATGTGTCAGGTGAGACAAAGCATGGACAACATGACTCCAAAACATCTTCCATACCAACTAGCATGGAACACTTGAGAATGTGTTTACCACAGGGTAAACATTTAGGCACATTCTTAGAAAGAAGCCAACAAATGCTTTAGGAAGTGTTCTTACTGCACCTGTAATAATCCTCAACCATTTTCTGCTCTTTACAAGTAAAGAGAGCTGGACAGCAGAAAAATCAATTGTGGCTCTCCACTCTGACAATTTAGTGTGAGCTGAAGAAGTTGAACCCACTGCTGTGCAGAACTCATGACAGAACATTCATTTCAATAAGATTCATGCTGCCATCCCAGTGCAGCAATATACATGAACTGCATCCACGCTGCAAGGCAACAGCAATTCTGCAGTGTGCTCTAGTCCCAGTCCCTAGTGCACCCAGACTAGAGGGTGAAGAGCATACTGGCTTTCTCTCAGTTACAAAGCAGGCACAGTCATGGGTGCACATCCGTATCTCAATCTCTTACCCACAAGACCTAGCTTGTCTGACTCACGAGCTGGGAGCAATGGCCAGATCCTTTCAGTTTCGGCACAGCTAATCTCAGACCACATCTTCCTTGCAGTGCTGCAGATGCACAGAAGCAGAACTAGTTACACTGTACCAGAATTGGGGTCTGTAGTCAGTCTTGAAGGACTGAAGCCCAGGTTTCTGAAATACCAGAGTTCACGGTTTACATCCTGTCAGCTTCAGAGGGTAATACTCCACAGTCCTCACTTTGGAAATAGAAATAGTTTGACATTAAGCATGCAGCTTTTCCCTCTTCGTCTTAATTCTTTTTTTCCCCCATAGCAGAGGGTACAAATTGTGTCATGATCTTTCAGGGATAAAACAGGGCGTTTACCTTGATTTCTTAAAGAAGCTTCTCAGAAAATAACATCCCAGAAGAGAAAATTAACACTTTACTATGCCACTAAACCTAAATAAAGTTTCATATACATTTAGCCCTTCTTTCCCCATTTCCCAGAATAACTCAACTTTTAAGTGTGATTCAACAAGCACAGGGAATTTTAGAACTGATTTTACATTATCAAAAACTTCTTCAAAAGTTAGACCATTTAAAAGCTAGATAGCTCTTGGCTAGAAGCAGGCTGTATCAGGTTTGGTCCCTGGTTTCATTAAGAGGACTGCTGGAGACATTCAACACAGTTTTTAAGGACAACGGAGAAAGAACAACTATTTGAGCATCTAACTATTCAGCCTAGCTACTTACTAGTACTACATATAATCCAGTCATTCACCATTGTTTTGTTAAGTTCAACCTTTTATATCCAATTTCCATAAATGATGTTAGTGGTCTTATTTAAATTAAACCAATAACTTTACCAGTATGTTTGTAGGATGTTCTCAACAGGGATAAGAGGTATTATAAGAAGGACAAAGCAGCATAGCCAAGCCTAAGCCACCATGCACTGTTACCAAACAGCACAAAACACTGGACCAGGTTGCTACTAGTGTTGAATCAATTTAAAAGCATCTGGAAAGGTAGCTCTTATGTCATTCAGAAGCACTAAGGAAACTTCTCCAGTCATAGAAGCATCCAGAGAGAAAGACAACTTCAGCCATGTTGCTTGTGAACTGCAGTTCAGGCATCAGCCACCTGCACTTCACCAGTGGTCATACAAGCATAATGCTACAGCTTCCCTTTCCTTTCACGGTCAGGCAAGTGGTCTATGATCACAACTAACAGTAGGCTTGTGTGACTTCATATCCCTGATTGCAGCTGTAGAGCAGAGCTACTTTCATCTAGGACTGAAGTTATAACATAATGCCAACATTACTTTGTTTGTGGGGTGGTATAATTTTCACTTGAAGCTAGACTGATGTTTCTCACACCAAGAAGAAAGGTACTCTTTCCCAAACTTACTGAAGCCCCAGATCTGTTGACTGCCTATCATGAATGGGGTTCCAGCTTTGGCTACACAACACAAGGAACATCCTTCAACACCTTTACATGTTCTTTAACACTTGAGTAGCGAGTGCCAGCACATAAGGGTATTTAGCATTGGCTGTTAGTAACACAAGACTCCACTGCACAGGAGCATCACAGCAAGGTTGGAACACCAGTTGACTTGGAACAGTCAAGCCTCTGCTTCTCAGAAAGCATGAGATGTCCCACACTCAATGTCAAGAGTAACAAAACATTTGAAGTGCATTTTTACTTTTATTTCAAAACTTTAGACAAGTTACTTTCGTATATAAATTTGATTTTTTCCTCTTACAGAATATAAAGATAAATCCCTCATTACTTCAGTATAAAGTGTTTTACAAGCTTGAAGACAATTGCATAAGTGTTTTTCACACAAGGTATCAGAAATAAAGCAGTCTTTCTACAGAAGTTCAGACAGATGACTACCTCACCTCAGAAAGAGCATAGCAGTTCAGTCAGATACAAGTGAACACGTGACACTACAACTGTGCAAGTTCAAGTAAGGCCAAGTCAGTAAACATTGTTAAATCATTGCAAATAAGAGTGGAAAGGTTTGTGAGACATTGCAAGGGGTGGATGGTCTCATAATACTTTCAAATCAAAGATTCAGAGGGATTTAGCTAGAAGACAAGTGAGTTCTTTAATGCTAAAAAGCATATGCAAAGACCAAGCAGTGTAGTGATGTTAGTGTAGACTTTGTGCCTGTTTATCCTTAGCATGCTAAGACAGACTACAACCTCTTAAAACCAAGCATAAGAACCACTAAAGTTTGAGAAGACAGTTTCAGAACTCAAGTATGTCTTATTTTGGATGGTGTGTAGTTTTTGTCTATTACTTCATCTTGTAAGAACATGTGAAGACAGCGCTCGTTCTGTGCCAGTGGGTGGCCTGCAACCCTGCAGAGGAAGAAACAAGCATTAGTGCTAATAAATCAAGTCTACTTGCAGCCAGTCAGCAAAGCAAGGTTTTGTATCAATAACCTATGGTTCTGCACTTAGGCACAGACCCCATTTCCAGTTCACTATTGGTGACTAGAATGATGTCTGGCAGCAAGATTTGTCATTCTCCCTTAGATAAATTTAGTCTGTAGGAACTCTGCAACCTCTGATCATTTGGAAGCATGTTATGTCATCATCTGTCACCTGTAATTGAAGAGACTATCAAAGTGCCTATCCTAGCACTAAAAAACCTAGAGTTAAGCAAGCCAAGTGTATTTTTACAGGTCTTGATGCCTTTGACATAGGACACCTTCCTACAGGGAGCTTAACCCCTCAGTTCTCTAATTCACTAGCAGTTAGCCCAGGGAATGTTAAAGGCTTACTCCACCAGGGGGTGCAAAGGTCTTCTGAAGGTTCTGACATTGCTCAAAGCAGGGACAGACTTACCGTGGTCACTATTCCTAGCATGCACAAGCAGCACTGATGCACAGCCAGAGGGTTTTTTAAAGCCAGGGCTTTTTTAATTACAGATGTCTTGATACGAAACATAGAAGACAGAGCTTGTCTGCTCTAGAAGAGACCCTCATCTCTACTGTACATTTAGTTTTGCTCCTCATATAGACTGAACCACTATCCTTTTAATAGTAAAGGAGCCAAAACTGAATTAAGGAGACATGTCCAAGCTTGGAAGAAAACCACAAGGTATTGCATTTAAACACTTGAAATATCATGCAGCCTTCTGTGTAGGTAAAAATCGAAGAGAATCAGAATCCCTGGAAGCTGATCGCTTGTGGATACAAAAACCTAAACCAGTCTGGTTTGAAAAAAAGGTACATCCAGCTTGGTCAATTAGGACAGTCTTCTCCTTTTAAGGGAGAAAGCCCCACATCCTCCCTAGGACAACATATGTCAGACTTACAGCTTCTGCATCTCTACTCTAAATGGCAGTCATCCAGCTGAACACATGTAATACATATTTCAATCCCAGTAGCTCACCTTTAGTACTTCCAAGCACTTTTGTGCATCTTCTCCAAATGTATGTACTACTGCTTATTTCACCACAGGATCGACTTACTAGTCACTTCTCGCTTTTCATTGAGGGTGTCCTTTAATGAGGAAGCTGAGCTTTTCTATTCAGCATTGATAGACTACTTTAAGCATAGTCATAAAACCTATCAATCTTGACAGGTTCTAGTAAATGGGTAGCAACCTCAAGCATTAGCTCACCAGGAAAACAGCCTGTAATAACTAGTTTGGGTTTGTTACCCCAATCACACTGAGTTAATGGCCTTGAACTTCAAGAGAAAGATACACAGGAAAAGATGGCAAGGCAGCAGTATATTCCTTTTCCCTTTCAGGAAGGCTTGCAAATTGGTGGTTGAATTGCAAAACTAGATATGATCTTTCAGATTCAGCTCTTGCTTTCACATAACACCTCAATCCACATTGGCTTTTCCTGAATATTCTTCACTAAAGAGATCCTTACACATAGCAGTTGCTACTTCAAGAGTTTTCATGTAACCCAAAGTCAAGTTCAGGCAGACAACAGTGTTGCAACATAGCTACTTCTGTGAATGTCATTCTAGGTAGTATTTATTGATGGTGGTGCCAGCAAGCTGGCCCAAGAGAGCTGACTCAAGTAAGGTGAGTTGCCATTAGTCTAGATTTTACATCTAGAGGGACAAAGCTCTTCAACACCCACCTTAACACTCCTGGATATCAAGAGCTAGCATTTGTACACCAAGATCATTTTTGGATACAGAGATATCAGTTATCTGAGGGAATCTTCTCTAGTTCCAGGAATGAAAGCCAGCTTTGAGAATACAGTAATGTGTAAATTACCTTCAGGTCTAAGTTCACTAGTACCCTGAGTACCTGGTAGAAGCCTTAAAGCTTCTATGTGGCTCAAAATTTTAATGAGCAATATTTGGTTGATGAGTTGGTCATGTCATTAGAAAATATTGATAAGGTTGAAGAGGTGGAAGTTGTGACTGAATAGTGTTCTTCCATCTGTACTCAAGTCTGCCACTACATCAAAATCATAGGATCACAGAATCATCTGGTTGGAAAAGACCTTTGAGATCATTGAGTCCAACCATACCCATTCCCTTACTAAACCATGTTCTTAAGAAATTCATCTACCCATCTTTTGAACACCTCCAGGAATGGCAACTCAACCATCTCCCTGGGCAGCTGTTCCAATGCCAGACCACCCTTTCAGTGAAGAAATTTTTCCTAATGTCTAGTCAAAACTCCCCTGGCGCAGCTTGCGGTCATTTCCTCTTGTCCCACTGCTCATCACTTGTGAGAAGAGACCAGCACCCACCTCACTACAGTGATGAGGTCTCCCCTCAGCCTCCTCTCCTCTAAGCTAAACAATCCCACTTCCCTCAGCCGCTCCTCTTAGGACTTGTTCTCCAACCTCTTCATCAGTCTCCTTGCCCAGACAAGCTGGTTTTCTTACCCACTGACTCGCTTTACAGCACATTGGGATGGCCTGCTCCTGTGCCACCAGGATTTCCTTCTTGAGGAACATCCAGCCCTCCTGGGCTCCTTTGTCCTTTAGAACTGCCCCCCTATGAACTTTATCAAGCAGCCATCTAAACAGTTCAAAGTCTGCCCTCCAGAAGTTCAAGGTGGCAGTTCTGCTGACCCCCATCTTTAATTCTCCAAGAACTGAGAATTCTATCATCTCATGATAGTCTATTCATCATCTCATGATCACTGTGCCCCAGGTGTCCTCCAACAGTCACCTCTCCCACAAGGCCTCCTCTGTTTAGAAACAGCAGGTCCAGCAGGGTTCCTTCTCTAGTTGGTTCTTTCACCAGTTATGTTAGGAAGTTGTCTTCCATACACTCAGTGAACCTCTTAGACTGTTTCTTTTCTGCTGTATTATACTCCCAGCAGACATCCAGAAAGTTGAAATCCCCCACAAGAATGACACCTAGTGATCAGGAGACTTCTCCCAGTTGCTTGTAGAAGAGCTCATGGGTTTCTCCATCCTGGCTGGACCACTGAGAACAGACTCTCACCACTATATCTGGCTTACTGCGCATTCCACTGATTTTAACCCATAAGCACTCAACCCTATCATTACTATTGAGTTCCATGCAATCAAAACATTCTCTAACATAGAGAAACTATGTGAAGAAAAATTAAGATTTCACACAGTCATACTTAGCTTACTTGCACAAGATGCTCAGTCTTAGCAAACCAGTCACTTGCAACTCTTAAGCCACATGCCTGAGCCATCTAACAATAACTAAAAACACATGAAGTTCTAGCTTAACTCAAACATCCTCTGTCCTGTTAAACAGCATTACTATCAAACAAGATTAAAATGCCAGTGGAACTAACAAGCTTGAAGTCCCAAGTCCCAAATCCAGATGGTCTGAACAGTGTTGGCTCTAGAGACCAGGACAGCTGGTCGTCAGTATTCCTTCTTACTGTTTGGATCCACATTGTTAAAGAGATTAAAATAGCTCTTCAGGTTAATATATAGAGAGCAGTTAGTAGTGTCAAATGGTAGCAAAAGCATCAAATGACTTTGTTAGTATAATTTCTGCTCACCCTTTGAAAGGCAGTGACAAAACCTAAAGCACTGATTTCAAATTATACACGTGTGTACCTCAGGTAGTGTTTTTACATGTTCAGAAAGATTCTCATAATTAGGAGAAAATACACATCATTACACAAGCTGATAATACCTCGCATCTGCAATCAAACTAAAAACCGCTGTAAATCCATTGTAAGCTCCATTGTTCACTCAATGGAGGACCCCTTTTCAGAAATGAAAAAGTAGAACTATTTTGAATGCTATAATTTTAGTAGTAATTTGCATAAATTAACTGCAACACTAACTTTCATTTCAGCTGTTCAGGTAAGCATAGCATTAAGATATCCAAGCAACATGCTGGATGAACAATCTTAGTATGCCCTGCTGCAAGATTATGTGGAAGTGACTATTCTGAACCTAGTGCAGCAACCAGAGTTAAAGGATTGGCAGCTCTAATACTATTTTCCAAAGCAGAGCTCTGGGTTTGTCTCCAGATAACTAGACTCACTTACTTGTTTATGAACTGTTCAAGAGCCTGCTTCCTTTCCTCTATAAAGGAATCATCAAATATGCCATCATCCCCTCGGAAGGGGAGCTGACGGAGAAGAGCTTTTCCTGGTAGAGGAGGTACCACAACCTGAAAAATTAAGAGCGTATGTAAGTGCAGCCTGTAAGCAAGTTCATACACTTCCTGTGACATCTCTTCCAACAGACCCCAACTCATCAATTGCTTTTCTAGTGAAGTAATAAAACCTGATCAGAGAAGAGTATCCACCCTTAGACGTAAGCTGAATTCAATTAGTTCAAACTCTGAACTGCCTCAAAACCATTAAACTGCCTCTAGCACTGCATGTCTGAGGTTACCTGAAAAACTGATACAGGTCTTAGTTCTGGATATTTTTCAAGCACAGTATCTGCTCTAAATGATACATATGCTTTATAACAAAGATAACATTTCAGTGTCAGTACTCTTAGTAAGTCTATGAAGATATGTATTTGCCTTTCATTTTACTCACCTTGCTTTCTCTTTCTAGTTCATTCCTTAGCCACTCAAAGTCACTGTATCTTCTTCTGACTGTGGATTCTTTCAATTTAAAGATAGGTAGATTTGTCTGAAAACAAGAACATAAGCCATTGATTAGACAAACTATAAGTTTAGATAAGCAGAAGCAAGAAACAAGCTGTTAAGCTACAAGTTAGTTCCACTTAAGCAACAATACAAGAGTACTAAAAAACACTCAGGATACAGAAATACTGGTAAAGTTACATAAGATACATAAGTAAGATGTGCCTCAAACTGTGGGCTTCATTCATATGGAATTCTAATCACTGGCATTTTACCACCATATCTGCTACCAGAAAAGCAGATTTGTTGGTCACTTTGTTTGTAAGGTTACACAAGCATCTGCTATGTTTACTGTCTCAGGAGCTGGATTCCCAATGCCAACACACATACAAAATCAGTGCGGGTAGGGAAGTCATCTTAATCCTCACAGGCTCCTCTTAATGCACTCAAAAGAGCATTTCAGGTACCAGCAAAAGACATAGACCAAGATTCCTGTGCTTTTCTGCTACCTGATACAACATGGCCTCCAACATCTTTAAAAGCAAAACCAATTAATTTGTTCAGGCCAGATGAAGCTGAAGATTTGCTAGTACAGGCCGCGTTTCGATAGCTCAAAAATACAGGGGAACATAATCTCCTTTTTTAAAAAAGGAAGACCCAGGGAAGCAGAGGACTGTCAGTCTCACCTCTGTACCCAGCAAAATCATGGAGCAGATCTTCCCTGGAAACTCTGGCGAGGCACATTGAAAATAAGAAGGTGATTGGTGACAGCCAATGTGGCTTCAATAAGGACAAATCACACCTGATGAATTTGGTAGCCTTCTCTGAAATTATCTGTCTGGGCTCATGCAAAGCATTTGACACTGTCCTGCGCAACATTCTTGTCTCTAAATTACAGAAACATGGATTGACAGATGGACCACTTGGTGGATAGGGATAGTGGCACTCAGAGTTGTGGTCAACAGCTCAATGTCCAAGTGGAGACCAGTGATGAGTGGTGTTCCTCAGGGGTTGCTACTGGGACCAGCGTTCTTTGACATCTTTGAGACACAGACAGTGGGACTGAAGGTACCCTCAGCAAGTTTGCTGACAACACCAAGCTGTGTGATGCGGTCAGCACACTGGAGGGAAGGGATGTCATCCAGATGATCTTGACAGGCTTCAGTGCTGGGTCTGTGCAAACCTCAAGAAGTTCAACAAGGTCAAATGTAAGCTCCTGCACCTGCGTCAGGGCAATTCCAAGTACAAACACAAGCTGGGCAGAGAACGGATTGAGAGCAGTCCCAAAGAGAAGGACTTGGGGATTCGGTGGATGAGAAGCCCAACATGACCTGTCAAACTGTGCTTGCAGCCTAGAGAGCCAATCATGTCCTGGGCTGCATCAAAAGAAGCGTGACCAGCAAGTCAAAGGAGGTGATTCGCTCCCTTTACTCTACTCTCGTGAGACCTCACCTGGAGTACTGCGTTCAGTTCTGAAGTACAGGAGGACATGGATCTGTTAGAGCAAGTCCAGATGAGGCCTCAAAGATGATCAGAGGGCTGGAGCACCTCCCATACAAAGACAGGCTGAGATAGTTGAGCTTGCTTAGCCTGGAGAAGACAAGGCTCTGGGGGTATCTTATAGCAGCCTTCCTGTGCATTAATGACCCTACAGGAAAACTGGGGAGGTGCTCTTTATCAGGGAGTGCAGTGGTAGGACACGGGGTAACAGTTTTAAGATGAAAGAAGGGAGACTTAGATGAGGTATTAGGAAGAATTTTTTTCCTGTGAGGGTTGTGAGGCACTGCCACAGGTTGCCCAGAGAAGTTGTGAATGCCCCACCCCTGGAGGTGTTCAAGGCCAGGTTGGATAGGGCCTTGAGCAGCCTGGTCTGGTGGGAGGTATCTCTGCCCACAGCAGCAGGGTTGGAACTGGATGATCTTTAAGGTCACTTCCAACCCAAACCATTTTATGATTCTATGAAAAGCCACCAAGGCAGAGATGCAACATAACATTTAGTACTAATGAGAATAGGCTGTTTTGCTACAAAGTTAAACCAAGCAGAGCTTGATGAGGTAGAACTTTCCTAAAGGTGTCTCAGAGTCAGCACCCAACTGTAACACCCTTGAAAGAAACATCAAATGGGAGCCAGCCTTATCACCTTGCACAAGACCACGCTAAATACACAAGCATCCCTGATAGGCATCCTTACAGTAACTTGTGCAGGAGCTTATATTACTCCTATTCATTCTTCGGGTGCAATGTTACCCCAGTGTTGTTATCCTACACACATTATTTTATGAGCAGACATCTTGGAGCTTGAAAGCTCCAAGAACACAATCGGAAGCTTAATGTCATTGAGATGGTAAAGTAACTAGAATGTTAGAAAAATGTTTGTAGGAGTTATGACCTATTAAAAGCAAGAGTCTAACTGCCCTACATAGAATCAATAAAGTTGGAAGAGAACTCAGAGATCATCCAGTCCAACCGTACCTGTCTCCTCACTAAACCATGTCCCTAAGGAACTCATCTACCCGTCTTTTAAACAGCTCCAGGAATGGCGACTCCATCACCTCCCTGGGCAGCTGTTCCAGCCACTGACCACCCTTATAGTGAAGAAATTCTTCCTAATGTCATACATAACAAGCAGTAAACAGAATAAAGCCTGTTGTTGGCAGACTGCATAGTCACTAACAGTCTCAACACACTTATGACTCTTGAGCTCCTAAGGAAGCTGATGCTCATGTGGGACTACAGTTAACCCTGTTTCTCCTGTTGCCACAAGTACACTAGCCACTCTCAGCCAGTGCCTTTTGGGCTTTGTTGTTTTATTTTTCAAGTTGTAAGCTATTTCATTCAGCTTCTGGTTCCAGTTTGAGTGGCTATTCCTGTATGATATCATTTGTAGGCTGTTATGCTCAAGCTATTATTGAGTGATACTTTTCACTACTCAGAACAGGTTTAATTGCAGAGATCCTTTCCTGCACTAGGCAGGTCTATAACTATGTGCCATTGTATTACTGCCAGCCAATAACAAGTATCTCGCTGTCACTGTTCAAACGCACTCAAGAAGTTAGTGGTGTACTTTCACATTTTGCTATTTAGTTTAAGATTTACAGATAATAAAGTACAGAACAGCATTTTGTTATGAAATCTCTTATTGCAAAATGTTTAAGAGTATTCAAGCTCTCCCTTCCAGGTAAAATACTGTTTGATTGTACTAGTGACTAATAGTGAAATTGCACTTAAGACTATTATGTCAGAAGTCAGGCTTTATAAATAAACACTCATCTTGCGAATAAGAGTACTCTGCTCAAGAGTGAATAAAGCTAGGTCCCCCACAGTGCATGAAGGAGATTCCCAGAAGCAAAGTACTGGATTATTTTTCTCTAATTTCAGCTACTGGCTTTTTAACCAGGTTCAGTTTTCTGCATTACAACATCAACTCTTTGTCAATGTCTCTGGTAGAAAGTCCTTTTACAACATTTAACACATAGGCTCTCACCTGCAGAAGATATTCCTTTCTCCTCTCAAGTTACCTACAAGAGGGATTAGAACTGAATAAAAGCAGCTAAAAACCAGTTGAGTTCCCAGGTCTTCAGCAACTCTTTTCATGTTTCTGGGCATGAAGGCTATAAAGTTAATCTCTAAACATGTCAGGCTTAGAGGTATAATGTGGAGGCAGAAGTGCCAATTGAGCTCATTTTACCATCTACATTCCCATTTGAACTTTTGACATGCCAGCCCAGCTAGTAAATTGGAGAAAAGGACAGTTAGAGCACTAATTTTCTTTTCAAGTTGAAATATCTTCTCCAATTTTGATCATAAGCACTGGAAATGTTCCAACTGAAGATTATGCTAGAAGGCTCCCACTAAATTAAGTGGCTTATAAGTCACAACTTGACAGCTACGTACTAAAGGAAAGCGCATGTTCCTTTCCTATGAATTAGAGCTATCTGTTCTAAACCTCATGTTCCTTAAAACCTAGGAACAGTAGCAATTCTCCTTCCTCCAGAAGTTAGTATTGATAGAGCAGCATTATTCAGATATGCAGCTGCTAGAAAGGATCTATTCAGAAAAAGCAATTTGAGAGTCCTGTTTTATACTGCCTAACTTATTTACATCTTAGGTCCCTATTTTTAACGCAGGATATATTCAAACCCAAGTAACACTTCACACATCTCTCATTAAGGATTACTGCCCTATTTGAACAGACCACTTTTTCCTTCAGTAGAAAGGGCTTCTGCATATTCTACTGTCTCCATCTACCATGGATAGATGGTTTTCATTAAGCAAGTCAGACAGCTGCAGAAGCACAGGTAGAACTGGGCAAGAATCTGGTAGAAGACAACTAAGGCGTCAACAGAAATTTTCAATTTCTATTGAAGTGTCATTTCAAAACCAAAACTATTCTCAGCTTCATAGTTTGTGTTGTGAGTTATCCTTGTTTAGTCACTTATGTGCCAGCAGCTGTTTTGAATACTTTGTACTTTGTTTGCATGTTAGAACAGCAATAAGAGTAAGGCAAAAAACTTGAAGTCAGGCTAGTTCCATTTTTACAGACATTTCTCCCTGTGCTCATTCAGCATTACAACATCGGTTGTCCAGCTTGCTGATCTGCAAAGCCTACCATCATAAAACTCATGACTCAGTCTACCACAGCCCCTGGAGCTCAGCTCATTCCTCTGATACATTCAGCATAATTACTGCAGCAATTATTTCTTCTGCTGTGCAATAATTAGTCTAATTTTTTATAAGAATATTTTCAACTTCCTGGTCCAAAATCATGCCTTTTAGCAGTTTGAATGCAAGCCCTTAACCTAAAAGGGTTATGCATTACCTAAGACAGGGGTGTCAAACTCAGCTCCCGCTGTTGTCCTGCAGCGTAACGTGCATCACACATGCTGCACATGTGACTGATGCACTGGCAGGAGCATAGAGGCAAGGAGCTCGGCACTGCCACCAGGTAGAAACAAGGTGCAGGGCAGGATAAAACAAAGTGGAGGGCTGGATTCGGCCCGTGGGTCCTAAGTTTGACAACCCTGACCTAAGACATTAGGGCAACCAAAAGCCACTAGTAAGAACTGCAGATAAAGCATTATTGCAGAACAACCAACAAATGAGCTCTGCAAAGTCCCACATATCCCAAAATCCTAAGCTCAGAAAGACATCAAGACAAGACAGATCCTGCCTAGCAGATTTTCTGTATCAAACTGCATGCATACACTCATTAGGCTCTCTGACTGTGGTCAAACTAACAGTCTGTATTCCACTGGATGAGTTAGTGGCTAGGCCGGTACACTGGAACAAACATCGACAGAACAGATGCCAAGTTAATGACATAGTTAAACAACAGATGACAAACCCAGACCCTTAAGTTATCCTGCATTCTTCCACTCAAATGCCAAATGAGTTTCTACAGTCATTTGGAGAGTGTTCAACAAGCAGGTAACAGGAAGCAGTGGTGGTCTGCTAACAGATTTCAGGGCAAAATCTGTAGGCACAGAAATTATGTCTCTCAGTTACATTTATCTTGTTATATCATATTTAAACTAAACGTCCAACTCCAAGTACAGGAGGTTCCCAATTCCCATCAGAAGCAAATGACAGTCCTAAAACAGTAGCCTGGATAATCAGGTAACAGTCTTCTAGCTTTTACTATGGTCAATCCCCAAGCTATGTACAGTTAGAAGTCCAAGAACTATTTATATACACAAGTGAGGAAACTTTCACAGGCAGAATACAAGTAGTTTGAGTACTAGTCAATACTGTCCATTCAGCTTCAGATACACAGCTCTGAAAGGCAGCCTTTCTGGTACACAAGTTATCTTAAGTACAGGAGAAAAAAAATAAATTACACATTAGTTTAGAGTTCTAAGTAATCTTAAATGTTCTGTTATCCAGACTAGCTTAACTTATCCAGTGAGTGGAAATAGCTTTGCAAATAGCCAGACTTGCTCCTACAAGTTTCCAGACATAAATTAAATGCAAATAGCATTTGGGTTCCTTCAAAATGCAGGCTGACACTTCACAAGACTGACTCCAAATGTCACTGCAGCTCAGCCCTCCCCCACAACTGCACAACTGCAGAAACTCCACAGCTGTAGTGGAGTTTCTGGATAGTTCAATGTAAATTCAATTCATTTCCTCATCTGCCAATGTAAGACTCATCACCAGCACTGCATTGCCCATGTCGGGCACTTCTAACAGACTGAGAATAAAACTGCACTGTTGCCATAGCACCTACTTTGATGTTGTCTTTTCAAGTAGGTTATGGTAACCTTGATACAACCCTATTTCCATTAAAACGGAGTGAAAGAAAGCACTCAGCTCACTTTTTATAGAAGTTTGTGGCCTTGACTCTCAAAAGCTAAATTCAAACTTCTTACTATCTCTTCATACAAGCTGTAACCTTCAAGAGACTACATCCTTTAGCTGCATTTACAGTCAGCCAACAGGAGCTCTGGGGTATTACTGTAAGTAGCATTCAGGTTAAAAAAGTATTATGGTTTTCTTAACAGAAGAACCTGATGTCCTTTAGTACGAAAAAAAGGCTCCAGCAGTCCTATTACTGCAAAAATCTTGTCAGTGGTTTGTTTCCTTCCTGATTTGACATGAGCAGCTACCTCCCCATTTCCTACAATTATAAAAAGCAAGAAAGGCAAACATGCTCTAAACTTCAGTCTACACTACAAGTTTTGATTTTTGCTGTGTACTTTACAGAAGGAAAATACCTTTCCCCACTGCAAAAGGTCAGAAAAATGGTTATTATTTTTCTAAGTCTCTCTTTTGATCACAGCAGAATTGTACCATCTCCCCTGATTTCCACTTAGTGTCTAGTTCTACTGAAGGCATATGACATGCAAAAACCCCTGAAGTTAAAAGAACATCGAAAAAATCTGACCATATCTATACACCCAACTTCTAAATAATGCTTACTTACGCTATCCCAAGAATTATAGAACTCCCCCACTCCACAGTACTGAGACATGGAACAGGGATATTTTCCATCTTGAAGACCAAGGCAGTAAAATCCTAAAGCAATACAGGCACAAAGACGGTCAGTTGTCACTTTAGACTAGAGTTAACCTTTGCAGAGTCCATTGCCTTGAGCCTCGAGCTGCTCTGTGAGAACCAGTGTAGAGCTGCTTGGGGTTTTGCCAAGCTGCATCTATCATCCTCTGATCAAGTTCATCAACATCATGGACAGAACAACTATGGTGTACCATGGTCAAAAGGTTTTTATCCTGCTTTGAGCCTAAGATAAGCCTAGAAACACAGAACGTTTAGCCATCCCTTATTCTTCGGGTTGCATCCTCAGAAGCCAGGATTACAAGCAGGGGCCAATTTTAAGAAGGGCACATTTAGGCAGAGGTTTTTATAACACCCAGAATTAGTAACTCAAGGTAATTACTTCAGGGTTATGAAGCCAAAGCCTCCTTTAGAATACCAAACATTCCTTTTAAAAAGAAGGGATTGCCACTTTTACGCAGGTGCAAGGTATAACTGCCATATGCTCTGGTTTGGCCTACTGTAAGGTTACCACTCATTTCTCACTGAGAATGACTGAAGAAGGATCCTGTTAAGTTGATGCTTTAGCATCTACCAACTAGGGTCAAATAGAGCCAATAAAATTGCAATGAATTACAGCAATTTATAGTATTTATCAGGAACAAAAGTTCTAAAGTGCTTCGCAAACTAGAGGCAATATCCCTACACCTCAGGCATGTAAAAAATGAGAGATAATTAACTAGTATAGAAATACCCTATGTAACAAAAATCTCACTTCATCTCTCCAGGTGTACTGGAGCAGTAACACTTACATTCTTAAGTAGCCAGCTAAGCGCTACAGAAAGGCTGATAGCTTCTTTTCATTAGGGGGTGCTGTAGCTTACACAAACAGAAATAGTCCCTGAAACTTTATTTCCAGACATAGAAGTGGCTTTAAACCACTTCAGATCTAGCTGCATTTTCTTCTGGATTTTACGGTAAAGCTGCTATACACTAGCTTATAGTTACAGTTTCAAGATTGGCCATAAAGCAAACACAAACTCTACCACTATGTGCCCCAGAAGATCCTTCTGTGGCAGAAGTTATGAGCTGGATTCTCAAGAAAGAGCCAAAGAAGGCATCTCTTTGTAGGCCTTTCTTCAGGTGGCCAAACAGTTGGGTTTATACCTTAACCAGAAGGTTAGAGCTTCTCCATCCATCTCACATCAAAAAAAGCTACAGCAGTATCAGCAACTCCAGATCTTTTGCTTAGCACTATAGCTTGTAGAGCATTCAGATTACGTATTTGCATAGACCATCTTCCAGTAGCGTAATTGGCATTGCATTACCAAGTGAAAACAACTTCCAAGAAAATACTTCCACTACAGTTACAAGCTTGTAAATCTACAACATATTATTTAATTCCTCAGATGAAAAAACAGCAGAGCCTTGACTGCTCTAAAGTTCAAGCTGGCACTTTTTGGCAGGCCATCTAAAAATAAAGATGTATCAAAATGCTTTGGCATCACATGCCTAACTGGATCACAGCCATCTGTCCTACAAAGATTAGTCATTGTTCCGTTTGATTTGGTCTGTTCAGCACTGTACTAGAGTGTGCTCTTAATACATGACAATCAAGGCCTGCATTGTATGCGCAGAAATAAAGAGAGCCCACATCACCAGTTAAACTAATACTAATAAGAAGTGCTATTCAGATACTTGGTTATTTTATTTACACAGTAACAGATGTCAACACCAAACTAGCTTAGTACCTTTGGACTAGGTTCTTGAACCTAGTTTAATGAAAAACTTATACAGAAAAATCAGCTGCTCAGAGCAAATATGTGGAATAGACTTTGAAATCTACTCTCCTTGCACCATAAGCTTCTTTCCTCCAAGTCTAGGGAGACTTCCATGTCTCCCTAGTCAGTGTACTGGGAAGTCCTCAGCCTTTCAACTATCTTTTTCTGAATTACTGCTTGAAGGAACAGTTCATGATTGTGAAGGTGTAGTACTTGGGCTGTAGATCAGAAAGATTAAGTCAACTTAATCAGTGCATTTTAATTCCTTGAAGAAGAGTCTAAAAATATCTAGTTGGTAGCAGCGTCTAAAATAGGGTATTAAAAGGGTAATTAACTACAGCTAGAGCAGGCCTGCAGTGTGATGCAAGACTTGCAGTAGCAGAGAAATAAAGAATTAGTGCTGATTATGCATCCCTAAACACATCCACACTGAGTCAGTGTTTAGTCACTACTCCACCACATGCTTCACTGTGAAACTGAACAATGCTGAAGTCAACTACATGTAACAGCAGAGTTGATTCTTCTTGCAACCTCAAATCCTGCCAAACACAAGGAGGCCATGAAATTTGATACCACTGAAGGACAGAACATTTTAACCCCCACATCTACCAGATTAAGAGTGCCCCTTTGTAAAACCATGGCAGGAGATAAGTGCTTTCTGGGCAAGTTACACTATCAGTTTATCTACCATCATACTCTGACTTGATTTGATTACAGAAGTCAAATTAAAAATCAATCACTCAAAGTCAGACTACTGTAAATATGCTGAAAAGCAAATACTATCCAAACTAGGTCTTAAAAAAATGGGTTAAGATGAGAACATACTTTCAAAAGCATCACAACTTTAGCAGTACTTTGACATACTTCCCCAATCCTTTGAGATCACAGCTATTCTTAACACTGCAGGCACTTCATAGTCTGCATGTTCATTTCCTTTCCCACACTGGGCTTACATCGTAAGGTACCTCTGCAGGTCTACAGAAGATACAAGAAAGGTGACTGATGCCTTAAAGGCATCAGTGCCACCCCAGTCCCGCCTTTCACAACATCTGGAAGCACAGCAGCATGGCGTTACCTTTCTACACCTCAACACAAGCCACTGAGCTGTGGAACCTTGAGAAGCTAAGGTGTGTCTTAGTGCCGAGTTTAATCATACTGATTAGAGGCAAGAAGCCATTCAACATTAAAGAACAGAATTAAGACAACAAATGCTTTTTCTTTAACTTCAGTTTGACTAAATAGAATTCTTTAACTACTCAGCCTAGCAGCTCCTGTAACAGGCATTTACCAATGCTATCAGTTTGAATATTAATGACTTCAGTGCATTCTTACTAACCGTAAACAGATAATTTCATCTTTTAGTCTATGCAACAAACCCAACTAAAACGGGCAGCACAGGAGCCACTTTTACAGAAGCAGTAACAGACGAAATGGTGTTAACAGATATTTTTCCAGATGTAGCAAGTTCCTGGATATCCATATATTTTGTTGACAGTATTCTAACCAATGTGTTTATCTCCTATGATACTGCTTTTACAGTGAGTGTACAGGTTTGAAGTGTGTCACCAGTTGCTGGGATTGGAGTTAGCTTGTAAAGCTTAAGTCTTCTCTCCTTAAAGGATTTAGCAACTGAAGCTGTTGCACCTGGATCTGTTTGAGCAAAGACGTTCCTGTTGACCCACTTACCAGGAGAACTACTGGTCTCAATTACAGTAGATGTCAAATGATACCTGGATGCAGACTGGGGACTGCAGCCATGCTATAGGATGATAATATGACAACTGTCATTTGTTCTGCATTTGCTTCCTGGAACTCAGAAAGAGGACTGGCTTAGAGCCCATAAATAGTAACAGATATTCATATGCTCTTGAAGTGTGTTAACATGCACAAGCCCACACTGAAAAGATGTAACAAGTAGAAAGGAACCACCCCCACCTGTCAGTGGTTCCCAAGTGAACCACTAGAGGAGACTCATGAGAAACAGTGTAAGGCATGCAAAGGTATTTACACTGAGAACTTAACTATTGGTTCAATTTTCCTCAAGAGACAAGGGCAGAAGTAGCTTGTCATGTTACTTTAGCAGGCAGTCTAGTTTATTACGTTAGTTTTAACCACTGCACAGCCACCATACTGTGATCAGCTAGACACCTTTAGATGAGATGACTACTTTTTCAGGTTTTATTTCCCTAGAAAAAGCAGTTGGAGCTTTATATCCTACTGCATTGTTCTCCTTTTTAACTCACCCTAAGTCTTCTCACAAAGGATACCTTAAAATAGTACAAACTCATTGCCTAATGTTGCTGATGGAAAGCAAATTCTCAAGTACCCTGTGAAGAACATGACCCATCCAAATTTGCTATTTTAGCACTGCAGGATGGCATTTTCTATCATTTCCCGTTACTGAACAAGACATTTGACTTTCATTGCCAAGCTGTACTGTAACACAATGTTTAATGCAAGTTCAGGTTCACAAAGTCCATACTTTGGCCAACTGACCATCCGAAGTAAGCTGCCCTACTGGAAGGGCTGTATAGGTTTCTATCTGCAGCATGCTTAGGAGTGCTTAACTGCTAGTGAAAGCACCATGCGTTCACTACAATGCACAGCCATCTTTCTAGACTGCACAGAGACACGCTATGAAAAACCAAGCACTGAAATACAACTGACTTGCTTATCCATCAGTTCACTGCTGAGCAATCCACCCCTAACTCGAGTTCCCCATTAGGCTTTCTCAGCTTCCACCAGAAGTAGATGAATACAGCAACATAAGAACTAAAGCTTGAGATTGCTCCACTTGTTGCTTTCCAAGGAACAGATACACGTCAGCTGCAATATCAGCAGAAAGTTTGTCAACAAAAGCTTTGGGGGAACTCTGCAGCACTTTACATTACTACTTTTTGCAAGATACGAGTTACCAGACATTAGTTCAAGAGTCTGCTAGCAAGTTCCGTCTTCCACAGAAAAGTTAAGCTTTGAGATTCAGACAAAGCAATTAAGATAGAATTACCCTTTGACTGAGTTTGTAAACACCATGACAATGGTACAAGTCTAACTGCTTCAACAAAAACTTGAATCTCAGTGTCCTCTCTGGCAATGTTTCTGGCTTAGCATGATCTCCACCCCTAACAAGAGTGTTCAACAGCTTTTGCCAGAACTTTGCAGCAGTTAAGCCATCCACTTCTGTGCAACTTAACATTTTAATGCTGGTGTTAGTGGAAGACGCAGCTTCCCAGTTATGACGCAGGTAACTCGCTCTGTCTTCTCATTTTTCTGTTGCCACTGCTAGCACTGCTGGTGGAAATGGTGTCAGCTGCTACTTTCTGTGACCACAACCAGTTGTCAAACCAGAGAGTCTAGCTGGTGGCTATCATCTGCTGCGCTCCAACAGGCGGCTTATAGTATAAGGCCTACCTTTCACAAATACAGTACTATAACAATTCAAGTTCGAACTCTTCTCCCATGCCAAAACTTGCATAGTAACAACATGGTCTATGTTCTGCTGAGAAGCAGTTAATTGATACAAGTTTAGACAGTGAACATAATTCTGCACTACTTGTATTACCTGCTCAGTGACCTTTCAGCACAGACAGGAAACTCAATTTTACAGTTCACAACAGCTATGAATGTATACACCATGGATGCACTCTGTGCACAACAGTGCACAAACGGAAAGGGAAATATCACGTACTATAAGAGTTAGTCCTGTATAGAGGCACTCACAAATGCAAGTAAGGAGGGTGGAGGAAGCAATGTTTATATAGCAGTCAGACTGGGAGGAGGAAGAGAGAAAGGTCACAGTACTATCACAGTTTCTTTAAGCCAATTCTAGGTCTTCATTACAACACGAACCCAGAATTTTCTAACCCAAACAGTAGATGGGCTAAGAGTAAACTTTTTTTCTTCTTTCCTTTCTGCTGAAGAAATTCAGTTGGGGATTTTTTTTTAAAAAATATTTTTTAATCCCAGCAAATTTGATCTCGATCCCAAGTTCATAGCGTGGCTAAGCCCCTTTTGTATCATCTTCCCTGAGTCCAGGAATTTCAAATGCTTAGTCTCATGAACAGAAAAGTCATCAGGAACTTAAGGCAAAAATACTTCCCAGTAAGGCGAAGTTATATCTTTCTGCAAAGTTGACAGCTAGGGTCTTGATAAGAGCATTGTAATGCAACATAAGTCGGCAAGTTCTAGTTTGTTCTTATACAGAGGACAAACACAAGCTACAATCGTTGTAGTTAATTCTTCTTGCTCTATGGACTCATCCTGAAACATAAGAGTAGCTACTAGACATGACAATTTAGGAGCATCAGAATTACAGAAGTATCCTCCCCAGTAGCTTTAGAACTCAGATAATTTTGCTCTTTAAAGTAAAGCTACACTAAGCTGAGAAATTAGACCTTTAATACCAGAAAAATTACTCAGGGTTTTAGTCTTGTTTGAAGATACTCAGCAACCAAGGCAGTAGCAGCTGAAGCCTTCCCTGCCGTGAAGGCATATGCACTCCACAGCAGCCAATGAAAGAAGAATTCATATTGCAGAGTGTGTAGGGAGTCACAGAGCCCCCTCCATTGCTGCCTGTAATAACTCATCAGGTTCAATCAGCTGTGGCAGAGTAAAGCTACAGAAGGCAACAGACTCAACTACAAGCTAAAAATACCCATAAAATTTTAAGAGGTCATCTTTCTCAACTCAACTTATCCCTGACAGCATAGACTTAGAGGTGCCTTGCCTCAAGCCCCTGCCAGCCAGAAGCACAGACCTTGTCGCAGATACTGCATTTTTCTGTCCACTCCTCCAGGCCCTGTTTATGAAACTAGAAAGACCAGAGAACACAGTAACAACTTCACATGGCTTTCTTCAAGTTCAAGACTACTAACGTTTGGCAGAAGTCAGTGAATGTAGCCCTTCCAGCTAGAAAGAAGCCTAGTGCTACTAAGAAAAAGTATTTGATAGGGCTGTTTCTCACCATGTGCTATTTATTAGGCACTTGATCTATATTTCAGGTACAAAAAAACCCCTCCCCCACATATACTCACTTTTCACTTCAGCTAGCTTTGATCCAGCACACGTACCCACTAGACTTATTTACACTTTTTCTATGGGTTTTTGAGACTACTGGAGTCCTGAACTTGACTTCCTTTTCAGGGCAGATCCACCCATATTGCTACATCTCAGACATCTAAGACTTCGCCCTCTTCTATAGACTTAGAAACAGATGAGCAACTGCTCACAGTGCATCAGTATTTCAGTCTAACAGCAGTTGTGCACACCACTGCCAAAAGAGCATTTGTGCTTTGGTATCCTAACAGGGATGCGGTGACACCACTACCACTAGACTGTCAGAGTTCTCAGCTCCAGCTGCTTGCAGCATCTTGGCCCTGCTGTCTGTGGATGAATCCCAGAGTTCCTCATCCACCACCTCCCAGCGCTCCCCACCGCACCATCTATGGAAGGGGCCCTGAAGGACATGACAGCAGCACTACCAAAAAAACATTTGTCCTTTGGTTATCCTGAGACCCAGTGACTCTGCTAGCACTACATTATCAGAGTTCTCAGTCTACAGTCACATCGAGGATGAACCCCAACATTCCTCATTCATCACCTCCCCAGTGCTACCCACCACACCAGCTGTAGAAGGGGCCCTGAAGGACATGACAGCAGCAGTAACAAAAGAGCATTTGTCTTTTGGTCATCCTAACTGATATGTGGTGACTCTGCTTACCACTACACCAGGGTTACCAGCTCCAGCTGGTCAGTTACCAATTCCAGCTGATTGGAGTACCTGGACCCTGCTGTCACACCAAGGATGAATCCCAGTGTTCCTCATCGATCACCTCCTCAGTGCTCCTCGCCACACTAGCTGTGGGAAGGGGCCCTGATAGACGCAACAGTGGCACTACAGAAAAAGCATTTGTCCTTTGGTTATCTTAAGTGAGATGCAGTGACTCTTCCATCACTACAATGTCAGAGTTCTCAGCTCCAGCTGCGGTCACGTCAAGGATGAATCCTAATGTTCTTCATCCATCTCCTCCCCAGTGCTCCTCACCGATTCAGCTGCAGAAGGAACCCTCGAAGGAAGGAGGCAACGGGCCTGGGGACACCCCTCCCGCTTACATAAGAGCGGGCTATAGCCCAACACCCACACGCAAGCCCCTCATTCGCCTTCTCTCCCCTCCTCTCGAAGTCCTCAGTGATGGACCTCTCTCAAAGATCTTTCCCAACTAAATGACTGCATGACCTCTGCTGCCGAGGCACCGTCCCCCGCCCCAGCCCAGGCTCGGGGGCAGTTCCAGAGCCACCCCCGCCGGTGCCTGCCCGAGCCCCCCCGCGCTCACCTTGACGCGAATCTCGTAGGTGGTGAAGCGGCCGCGTCCCACGCCCACGGTCTGCGGGTTCCCCACGTCGATCTCCAGGAAGTTGCTGGGCGGCCCGTAGGCGTCGTTCAGGTTCTGCGGCTTGCTGATCAGCCGCCGGGTGTCCGCGATCGTCTCGGCCATGGTGGAGCGGGCGCGCTTTCCACCCTCTCGTCCCGTTCACGGAGCGAGCCCCGAGCGCCGCCGCCCGCCCCGCTCTTATCGCCCCGCGCCCGCCCGGCCGCCCGGCAGCGCGCGCCTAACGGAAGCTCCCGCCGCCCGCGCGCAAGGGCACGCTGGGAGTTATAGTCCTCGAGGGCCGCTCCGCGCGCTGCGCCCGGCACGAGCTCTCCGCCCGCCGAACTACAGGCCCCGGCGTGCGCTGGTCCATCGGGCCCGCCCGTGTTGCTGGGTGGGGGGCTCGGTCAGCCTGGTCAGGGTCTCTTTGCTGTCCCCCCCGCGCGCGGAGGGCACGCTGGAAGTTGTAGTCCTCAGGGGCCACCCCACCCGCTGCGCCCCGTGCAGCCCCCTCCCGCAGAACTACAGGTCCCGGCGTGCGCGAGTTCCTGCGCCCCGCCCATGTTGCGGGGTTGGGAGGGGCTCGGATCAGCTCGGCTGCGGGCGGCGGATGGGTATGCGGGGGCGGGGGTTGGGGTCTTCCGGCAGATCTCCGCAGTAAGCCTCCTCCTGTCGCCCACGGAAGGACCTCCTGTGCAGCACCCAACCGGCTGGCTTTAAACCAGAGGAGGTTTTAGCAACCCATGGCAATAATAATGCATTGCCCCCAGCTGCAGCTTTTCAGGGTGCAGAAAGCAAGGATTAGTGGTCATTCTAGGGAACCCTGGGTAGGGTGGGTTGGTATTTTATTCAGAAACACAACCTCGGTATTAGTGAAAGAGAGTCATAGAATGACACAATGGTTTGGGTTGAAGGGACCTTAAAGATCATCCAGTTCTAACCCCCTGCAAAAGGCAGGAACACAGTGAACAGCAAAGCTCGCTCTGCACTGTTAAGATACTGCAAAAAGGTGTAAATAAAGAAATCCAAACCCTTAAACATGTTAGTAAGGTCCCAATTAACAATTCATATTGCTATATGTGTATTTATTCTTGCATAGTGTAAACAGCAGTAAAGACCTGGTGTACCTCAAGCAAGTAACAGCTCCAAAATCCGAAGTGCAGTATGATATTTACACAGTACCTCTCATAAAAGCGATCACAAGGGTGACAGAAACAAGAAACTTCACAGCAAACCCAGGCAAGATTTTTATGTACATTGCATTTTTCAACAATTAGAAATGTTTTATTAGCTATACAGACACATTTATACATCAAAAATCTATACAACTTTCTTTTCTCTCCCAGTCTCCAAAATATTCAGAAGTGATTTTTGCAATAGCATTGTCAGTAGGCATGAGCAAAACTGTATGAATCAAGATCAGGGGAAAAAGGCAATGCTATAGTCAAGATATGAAATGATGAGAGCCAGATTGAAAGTACTAGATAGGAAATGCTGTATATGCAAGGTGTTAGGCAAAAGAAATTGACCAAGTACAAATGCGAACTGGAGGAGATGCCTGCCAAAAGTTCTGCATTGAAAACAAAGTTGAGGTTATTGACCCAAACTGCAAGCAAGGTGGCAATGCTGTCTTTAGCAGCATTAAAGCTTTCAAAAATTCTTCAATTTTCATAAATGGTATGCATTTAATACCAGTGTAACTTAGTAGCCTAGATCGTATATCATCATAGCTTACAAAGATTGTTTGTTCATATTTCATTCATAAAGGATAGGAAAGGAAAATTGTGTTTACAGAGTAGTTTTTTAAAAAGGGTATTTTATTAACTTGAAGAAAGATAGAAAGAAAATTAAAAAAAAAAAAGAGAGAGAATGAGAGAAAGGGAGAAGGGGAGCTGACGGGATTGTTCCCTTCCAGGACATAAGATCTTTGATTCCTCAGTATCTGACTGAAGTAGATGAATAAAAGAAACATTGCCAAAAGAAGTGGACCTTCTTGATGCACCTAGGTCATCAGTGAACAGAAATTATATTAACCTACTGCTAATATTTCTAAATGACTCTACCATCTGAGAGGTCTTCCATATTTTTTTTATCTGTTAACAGTACCCCTCCAATGATCAAATGCATATATCGTTTTCCATCCTTCCTTATGAAGGCGTTCTGGTGAAGCTCCATTACTATCCAGGTAGAATGAGGCTTTAGGAAAACTAGTTACATTTTTTCTAATGATCTGTGTTTAGGCAGTAGGAAAAATGGCAGGCTGTCCACAGATCACACCCGAGACTCAAAGTTAACACCCAGCAAGTCTGGGTAGCAGATGTCTGTGTTAGTAAAAAGTTCATCTGAGAGTAGAGATGAACCCTAGGTACGGAATAGCCCTTCCACATAACTAGCATGGTTTGCTTGGTAACTTTGCTGTGAATTTCATGCTCATCACCCCTCCAGTATTATTTCTCCCCCTTACTAATGCACCTTCCTTTCTGCTAATAGCTATCAACAATTCAGTTATTAACAGCTCACAGAGTCTTACAAAGTGGGAGTGAAAGGGAGTCTGAACCTGATTTAGACTAGTTATTAAACTGTTCTTGCAGCAAGGCAAGAAAAAAACTCATTAATTCTACCGAGATCACATGTGCAGGCATCTGGATAAGCTTGTGTTTGTTACACAACCTGTGCTACCACATCTGATGGCAAATGTGAAAATCCAGCAGAGCACTGGTATTGTCTTAAGTATAATATATGATCTGTCTCCTGGCCAAGCCTGGTATCATTACCTCTTCCAAAGAAACAAAAATAGTGCCTACATTTGGGAAGTTGGTGAGCCTATGATGAATCGAGAATATAATTTGTTCTCACACTGGGTAAATACTCAGAGCAAGGCTTAAGTTAAATGCTTTCTCACGGCATACCATCTTAGTGCCGCTGTTCTGCCTGCTTTTCATAACAGAGATAACGGGTGGTGGAGAGCCATTTGAAAGCAAGCTAGGGGGAGCGAATGTTTTCATGCCCGTGTGTAGCATTGGGAAGGAGATAACAGTGAGTTGGTGAGAACTCTCATGTCTGTTTTTTTCACTGAGGTCAAACGCAAATCCTCTGACCTGAGAGACAAAAGCGAGGATACCCTGCTTCATGACTCACTCCCTCTTACATGATGTGAAAGCACGCACGCCACACTGGTGAATGAGGCAAAGAACAGGACTGAAGGTGGGGGGAAATCAAAGTCCTCTGAGTCTCCTTGTTTCCTTCCAAGCCTCAGAAAATGCATTAGTTTATTTTGATTTGTGTTTTGGATGTATTTCTTGCAATCCATGAGACTGGAGTTGCACTATGTGTAGTTGTTTCTGCTTGCTAGAAAGGTTCTTCTCTTGGGAAGAAGATGAACACAAATTCAGAAAAGAAAGTTTTCATTCTGTTTCTGACATGAACTTTGGGTCAAATCTGAAATCTGGAGGGAGAGAGGTCAGCTGTGTTTGTAGGTCCAAAGATTAGATGCAAGAAATCAAGCATTTCGAGTAACAACTCAGAGATTAGATAGTCATGTTATTTGTTTCTACATGTTGTTTGTTCAACTATGACACAAAGATTGTTTGACATAGCTTCAAGTGTCAATAAGAATATCAGAGTCTCACAGCATGAACCTGCAGATACATGTAATAATGGATGATTAATTCTTAAATTTGGTATAGTAATACCTGTTAAGTAGTTTTCTTTGGTTTTAGAAGAAAACTAGAAAGGAAACAAAATCTTTCCATTATCCAGTTAGGACTCTCCAGCCTTCTGACAAGTGCCCAGGTTAACACATTTTAGTCAGCACAGTCATCTTTTGTCAAAGCTTGTGGTGAATGCTGACTCAGGATAAGGCAAAACCCACAAGGCATTGAACTAACTGTGCAGTGTTTTATGTGGAAAAATTACTTCCTGATCCCTACATTAACTGCCATTGCTTTAAAACATGGAGTTTGGACACCTGCATTGTTTACTTATCTGCTAGATAAAAATATTAAGCTTAGAAATGTAATTTGTCATATGCACATTTGACATATGTATTTATATTCAAATTTAAATATTGTATTCAATTCCCCTTCTCCCTTTTTACACAATGCTACCCCTTTTAACACAATGTTACCCCTTTTAACAAGGCATGACTTGCATACACATTTCTAGATTCTTTAATGTTTAGTGTCCTCCACCACCTCACTGCAGCCATTTCTACTGCAAAGTCCTTGTTCTGAGAGATGCTAAGTAGTGCCCATGTAGCTGGAAAACTGTGCAATGAATTTCTAACAGACTGAGCAGTTTGAGCTGACTGAAATGCAAGCTGTAAACAGACAGTAAAAATGGCTGTCAGTCCCTAAGTTTGGGAACATTTATGCAGCTTTATTATTCTGAGGCTTTATAAGCAGTGTAGACTAATAATAGCATGTTTGATTGTCTCAAAATAGATAAGGTTAATATTACGTTTATCCCAGAGTGTTTTGACATAATCCCAGGAAAATGGCTTTTGCTGGAAGTTGCGTTGGTGAGAACTAGCCACAAAATCCATTTTTGTGGAGTAGGCTGAATGGTCAGTTCTATATCAAAAGTACATTTGTGTTTGGGAGCCAAAGATTGTTCCTGTGGTGGCAATATCTCAGAGCCTTGCAGGCAGGTTAACCCTGCCCTCCTTCTGCAGAATCTCGGAGAGGATCTGGCAGAGACCTAAAGACCCTTGGACACGTGCATCCCCATGGGGTTCAGCACATCAGGATTTCTAAAAGGAATGCTGTTTATGCCAGTAGAGGCCAGAGGGCACCTCTGGAGGGGTTTTAGTATACCCTTGATCTTTGACCCTGTTAAAGACCAGCTGTATTTTCGGCTAGCTGGCAGCATAATAATGCAGCTGGGTGAAACAAGTGTCCGTTGAATGCAACATAGTAGTAAAGTCATGTTTTTGGAGGTGAGCAAAGGGACAGGTAAAGGAAATGGAGCATACAAATGTACTGCAATGCATCTGTATCTGTTGCAGGACATAAACAATGCTAGCCTACAGAAGTATCCTTGAAAGTCCTGTTCATTTAGGTCAACACCAAAGCATGGGTTTGCCAAGTGCTTACAGCAAATGCAGTTTCTGTTCTTGGGATGT
Source organism: Neomorphus geoffroyi (assembly GCA_033558235.1). Lineage (NCBI taxonomy): Eukaryota > Metazoa > Chordata > Aves > Cuculiformes > Neomorphidae > Neomorphus > Neomorphus geoffroyi. Next base: position 118,761,601 of record JAUMJM010000005.1, on the reverse strand, counting down.
GCAGTGTAGCGCATGCTAGCATTTCAGAGTTTGCCAGAGTGCAGAAGGCTCACAGCATTGAAGAGGGTTTATTCACTTAGGTAGAAGAATAGACCCAAATGAGACGTTTTTCTATGCTGCCTTGGATAACAAGGTTAAGAAAAAAAACAGTGACAATTTAAATAAATCAGATGTTTTTGCTGAAGATTATGCTGTCATTTTCTCCAATTATTCTTGACATTTCACCCATTCGTATTGTGATGTGAGTTAATAATGGAAGAAAACCCAGCTCTTGTTGCCTTGTTTATTCTTTGTTCTCAAGGAGATAAGCTGTTTATAAAGATAAGTTATTTGTTATTTAAATCACTTTTACTGAAGTTGTTTGTTTCCTTGTTTGAGTTTCTAAAAATACTGCAACAATTGTGATGCATCTTTGAGACGTCTGTTCAATTCGCTATGATTTGTACTGGAATTCATTTCTAAATGGGCACAGGTGTTGATAGCTATAACACGCTAGAATGAGTCAAAACCAATAAATACTCAATAAAGGAAAGAGGAAAGAAAATGCACTGAAGACAGCTCTTCTAAGATGTGATAAACTGGCACTTCAGTTCACTGCCTAATTAGGTATATAGATCTGAACACATCTGGAGCAACTACATATTTTAAAACAGCTGAAAGTGTTAGAAGATAACTTCAATCATTGTTAATATTTTCAAGATCATAAACATTTTTTAAATTAGCAATACTATTCAGGATATGATAAACTTCTTTTTGCAAGCCGCTCTACAGTGCCCTGATGCATTTCACTATACTCTTATAAAAAAAAAAAGTTGATTAATAGCCTATGAAAATTCCTTGCTCGCTTGCTCATGTTGCACAGGAGTTTAATGCTAGAATAAGGCATAGGAATTCTGATGTTATCAACCCAAAAGTCAGTTAAAGCCTTTCCTTTGGTTGTTTTTTTTTGCCATGAGCAGATATTTTGTTATCTATTTCTTGCACAATCCACTCTGCAGGCAACATCTTCTTAGCCCTATCCTGACCTTTGGGTGCAGTCCTGGTAGGAACAGGGGGCCGGCCAACAAACAGGCGAGTGTTATAGTTAGTGATTCCTGAGTGTCAGTGCCTTTTCCTTGGAGTGAAGTTTTTTTGCATTGTGCCTTTCCCTCAAGAGATCTTCATAGTCATAATGGAGGTAGTTGGATAAGACCCTCGGGTCTCTACCAAACAAGGTAGGCAGCTGGCGTTCCCCCAAGGAGTTCTGAGGAGTATCGAAACTGATATTGTCAAGGACAAGGCTTGCTGTGTGCTAAGCACACATCCACACCAGCCATCCAGGGCTGAACTAGCGCTAGATTTTGCATTACCTTCAGGGAAATCTGCTTTTATGTTAACTTATCTGGCTGTTGTGATTTAAATACATGTTCACAGGGATAAAAGTGGTCATACTCCTAACCTGCAGATAGGCTGTAGCTCTGGCCAGGAATATTTGTCCTTAACATTTTATAGTCCATGCTTTCAGAGAGAAACAAACCACACAAGGAGAAATCAACGCAAAATACAAATTCAGTTGCCCAAACCCCTCACTGACAGCTGAGCTGGACTGAAAGCTCTAGCATCAGATACAGCTGTGTATGTGATGGTGACGAGCAAGTTCTTCGGAAAATACATCGGTCACAAGTGACGTTCCCTAGGGCTCAAGGTTGGGGACAGTCTTGTTTAATATCTTTGTCAGTGATCTGGATGAGGGGATCAAGTGCACCCTCACTAAGTTTGCAGATGACACCAGATTGGGTGGTAGTGTCGATCTGCTTGAGGGAAGGAAGGCTCTGCCAAGGGACGTGGGCAGGCTGAATGCAAGCCAGCAGTGTGCTCAGGTGGCCAAGAAGGCCAACAGCATCCTGGCTTGTGTCAGAAACTGTGGTCAGCATGACCAGGGAAGCGATTGTGTCCCTGTACTCAGCACCGGTGAGGCCACACCTCGAACCCTGTGTTTAGTTTTGGGCCTCTCATTACAAGGAAAACACTGAGGTGCTGGAACATGTCCAGAGAAGGGCAACAAAGCTAGTGAAGGAGCTGGAGAACAAGTTTTATGAGGAATGGCTGAGGGAACTGGAATTGTTTAGCCTGGAGAGGGCTACGTGGAGACCTTAACACAGTTCATGATGCCTTGAAAGGAGGTTGTAGCGAAATGGGTGCTGGCCTCTTCTCCTAAGTGACAGGCGATAGGATAAGAGGAAACGGCCTGAAGTTGTGCTAGGGGAGGTTTAGATTGGATTTTAGGAAAAAATTTTTTACTGAAGTAGTGGTGAACTATTGGCACAGGTTGACCAGTGAAGTGATGGAGTCTATCCCTGGAGAGATGGCACTTTGGGACATGGTTTAGTAGGCATGGTGGCGTTGGTCTCACGGTTGGATGATCTTAGAATCGTAGAATGGTTTGGGTTGGAAGGGACTTTAAAGATCATCGTTCCAAACCCCCTGTCCACCTGCAGGGACACCTCCCACCAGCCCAGGCTGCTCGAGGTCCCATCCAACCTGGCCTTGAACACTTTCAGGGAGGGGGCATCCACAGCTTCCCTGGGCAACCTGTGCCAGTACCTCATCACTCTCAGCATGAAGAATTTCTTCCTAATGTCTGATCTAAATCTTCCCCCTTCCAATTCGAAGCCATTCCTCCTCGTCCTGTCACTGCTTGCCCTTGTAAAACGTTCCTCCTCAGCATTCTTTTTCAGCCTCAATGATTCTATGAAAATCCAAGCGCGTGGATGTGGCACCCGGTGTCTCTGCAAGGCGCGAGTTATGCCCCTCGGGCGGCCGCACCCGGCTCTCCCGGGACTGCCCCACACCAGCGACTCAGTCTACGGCGGCACAGACAGCGAGAGGAGCCGGGACCGCCCAGGGGCGCGCCCCGCCGAGGCCGCAGCCCCCCTGGCTCGCGGGACTCGGTTTCCCATCGCGCCCTGCGCCACTGTAGTGGCCGGGCCGAGAAGATGGCGGCGCCCGCGCTGCCGTTGGTTACAGCGCGATGCCTGTTGCTGCGTGGGCCTTGCTTGCCCCGCCTGCCCCGGCTCTGCCTGCGCACAGGTCAGTGGGACAGGGGCGGGGGGAAGGGGGCTGTGTGGGGGAGCCAGGAAGGGTCCCGCGGTGCTGGGGCCGCTCAGCGAACGGGGAGCCGGGCAGGCGCGGAGCGCGTTCCTGGCTGACGTTTCACGGTGATTCGGGAGTGTGAGGGTGCTGCGGTGCGGAGGGCTGAGCTCGGCAGCCTCGCTGTGACACCGAAAATGCCGGCACATAAACTCTCCAAGACTCGTTTGTGAGTTTTAGAAAGCAGTGTCCTTTATTGCAGCGCTGGGCGCGTGAGGGAGTGATTTCCATCACTCGTGTGTAACGAGCCAAGAGCTGGGACAGAATGTATTTCCCACTCACAGGCACGTGTATAAATTGTCCCAGAAATCTTATGCTTATTCTGCTACTTTCCAAGAACTCTTTTTAATGTTGTTATGAATCTCACAACAGCCAAGTCTCTGCTAATTGAAGCTTTGGAGGCAGCTCTGTCTGACCTTGCCTTAATGGCCCCAAGTCGTGCCAGGCGAGGTTCAGATTAGACATTAGGAAAAATTTCTTCACTAAAAGGTTAAAAAGGCTACTGGAACCGCCTGCCCTGACCAGCAGGTTGAGGGAAGCAATTTTCCCCCTTTGCTCTGCTCTTGTGAGACCCCATCTGGAGTTCAGTTCTGGAGTCCTTAGCACAGGAGGGACATGGATCTGTTAGAGTGAGTGCAGAGGAGAGCAAGGAAGATGATCACAGGGGCTGGCACATCTCCCATATGAGGACAGGCTGAAAGTTTGCCTTATTCAGCCTAGAAAAGAGAAGGCTTTGGGGAGACCTTATAGCAGCTTTCAGTACTTAAAGGGGGCTACAGGAAACCTGGGGAGGGTCTCTATCAGATACTGCAGCGATAGGACGAGGGGTAACAGTTTTAAGCTGAAACTTGATATTAAGTCGCGGTTCACCCTTGCACACCAGCATTTTCCAGCTGAGGTTAAGAAAATGTCTATATTTGAACATGTATCCACTCGTACTGAGTGAAGCGATCGAGTTGAGCCTTGTCTCACTGTGACAGCTTAGAACGTGTTCTGTAACCATCACTCTCTCCCCTCCTACTCTTGGTTCCTGAGGTGTAGTGCTAGTCTTTTTTTATTGTGTTAGATATTGAGGACATTTGCAGGCATGAGCAGCCATCATTGAATTGATTTATAATCTTGTTATTATGATCACTGGTTTATAGTCTTCTGTTTGTTTGTTTGGGTTTTTTTGTGATTTGCTTTCCACACTTGTATACTTTTTCGTTAATTAAAGGTCTTAACAAGTAATATTTATGTGAAGTTGCAATTTCACTGACAAACTTAACTATCTTTTCTACTTTCATCTGTAGGTCAGTCAGATTGTTAAATGGGACATGCACAGAAATAGTACAAGTAATCTTATTTCAGAATAATATCACAGGCATGTAGTTTTACTTCCAACTCTCTTGTTTGTCTAGAAGCCTAAATACTGCTTCGTATACTGCCCAAATGAATGGACTGCAAGAAGGCTGAGTGGAGATTCAGTGATTCGCCTAAGGTCGTGTAATAAGACAAGGATGGGAGGACAGTCAGAGTCTTTGTTCTTGTATCTCAGCTGCAAACTGCTTTTTCTGATTTGAACTGCTAATTTCAGCAGGTGTATTTATTTTCATATGTTTGTATGATATTGGCCTGGCATTTTCAATTTGTGCAGATAATTTAGCCTCCCCTTCCCCCTTGAAGCATTCGATTAAGCTTTGGAAAGTAAATACCTTTTTCAGATGGTCTTCTCTCCTGTTCTTCTCATAAAGCATTGTGAAATATTTGAAAGGTGCATTTGTTGCGTTTATTATAGGACTGTGAATGTATTTTCTGCTTTATAACCAACATACGGTGTTTCCTTACAAGCTTACATCCCAAGTCGTTGTTCTCCTGCAGGTTAGTCATGTGCTTAACTTCAGTGCCTTTGCTTAACTCATCCAAATCCTTGTACACCATGGGATAGTTCAAATGTTTGAGACTGATTCTTGCAAAACTTGCATGCATATGTATTTAATAAAAGATGATACAAGACAGCATTACTATTATTATCTACAGATACTAGCTTGCTAGAATCTTGTCTTTTCTGATCTTTTGCTACCTTCACACCCATTCTACTGCACAAAAATAACTTTTAGAGCTCCAAAACTGTACTGTGGTGTTGTCTAAGAAGGAAAGATTTTGCAGCAGTTCTATTATCAGCTTAGTTATGAGTGTAGTGAGGTCTCTGAATCTCCATCTGCCAGTTGATAAAAGTGCCGTCTAATTTCAAAGTCCTTTTCTGTCATGACAGCTGTGTTTCGTAGGCAATTTTAGCAGCTTTATGTTAAGGGTCCTGGTGTTTGAAGGACTTTCACTTCATTGTGACCCAAATCCTATATTCTGAACTTCAGCTTGGATTGTTGGAAACAGGACAATTTTTAAGAGCTTCTTTTTTGTTACCTTTTTTTCCTCCCTCTACAAAAATTCCAGTGTTTGTGAAAAGCTCTCAAAGGAGAATTCTGTCTGCAGAGCAGTAATGAAACAGATCTGATTCCTGCAGAGCGCTCAATGCTAGTTTAGCGGAAGGTGTTCCAGCTTCTTAATTGTGAATGTCAGCAAAGGTGACAGTTGGGTGATTTTGGGGTCATTAACTTTGATGCAGTTGTAACCTCGAAGAATTTGGCCTAGATGCAGTCTGCAAACAACTATTGATTGGAAATAATTTTTATCTTCAAGACCATTACAGCAAAACATTGTAGGAAATGGGTAATTCTCCATCTCTCATGTCTTCAGCATATATTTTCCTCAAAATATGCTGTAATCAGCACAATTCTTGAGCGTCGTTCAGGGGTAATTAGATAAATTTAACTTCCGTTATACTTAGAAAGGTCAACGTTGTCTCCGAGCCTTAGTCTCCATGAATGAAAACAATGTCTCATAATTCCCATGAGGGAGTGATTTGAAGCATATGTACAGCACAAGAGTTGATGGTAATTTTTTTTTTTCGTCATTAATCCCCTGAAGTGCTTGTTTCAGCTTTGTTTCCAGCATTAATAATGCACATTTTGCCATGTCCAGTATGTGAGTAGCCATCTAGTGAGGTGAATATTGTAATCTGAAGCATGACTTAACCTTTTGCAATAAAAGAAGTTCAGTTCCACTTGTTTGATCTTTGCTTCTTTAGCTGGATGTTATGTGTCTGTCATGTTTTTTCTTTATATTTCATCCTAATAAAGCAAAATTCTAATCATGTGTTTAAAAGATGTTTAGTTCAATGGCAGAAAGAGACCTTGCAGACCAAACCTGAATTCATCTGTGGAAGTACAATACTTTTTCTCTTCCAGCAGTGAATAATCATCTTAAATTCACATGGAATGTTTTTGCATTACTTGAAAATTCACAGATTAATAAATTCAGAGGTATCAGTTTCTACAGTTGTGCAAAGGTAGCAAAGATGAAAATCATGTCAGGGAAGCCCAGGTTCTTTTCATAGGCCCTGAAATACAGGGGGAGACAAGGACCTGCTAGGATTTTTGTCACGGGAATTCTCTTCTGACAGATTTTAGACATCACAGTTTGAAACCTTACAAAACGAAATTCATGTACTAGGGAAGAAAAAAAGTTTACCAAGGTGAGTGGTTTACCTCAGTTACCCTTCTGTGCTTTCTGCCTCCTGGCTGCTGTCAAGATCAGTTTTTGATATGCCATAACCTAGCTTCCATTTCAGATTGTCTTCTTACATAAATAACTCCAATGCTTGCCTCAGCTGTGACTGTAGCTTTCATAAGTGGCGGCATTGAAACTCGCATGCCTTTTTCCTTTGTCATCTCGGGCATCAATTCTAAGTGACAGTAGGAAAACTTGACAACATACTGATTAGTTTTTCAATGTGGTGCTCATTTCCAGAGCAGAAGTTTGAGTTTATCACTGACGGGTACTAGGTGTCTCCTGGCAGTGTATTATAGTGTATCCCTATCATACTTGAATCCCAGTGTTTGATATTATTTTGGGAGAGCAATGAGTAATTTGTCCCATTACTCCCTCTGTCATCACTTGCACGTACTCTCTGTCTCTGTCATCTGTCAATGACGCAGTATTTCTTCCAGCCCCAGGATGGTTAGCTGCAAGTACATGAAATCTGAGACAAAAAACATGCTTCTGAGCAGTCCTACAGCTGTGCATTGTCCATGACCAGGAAGGTCATGAGCCACAGACCCTTTCTTATCCCTAAATCAGCTATTATTTTTTTTCTCCAGTCTTGCGTTAAGCAGGTGGCTTTATAGATACAATGGTATAATGGGTGTCTGTCACGTTGGAGCTCTCACAGCCGTCAAGCTCTACACATTGCAGAGGTATGGATCATTTAGAAGTACAGATCACAGGACTGAGGTTGACTTTCTGCGGGAGTGGAATGGTTGAAAACAAGATGAAAAAACGCTGAGAGATAGTCTGTGCCTTTTTCCCTGCCTTTTGGAGCCAGGCCAGATACTGCTGACCTGTTCCTGACAGATCTATGTCAAACATATTTTTAAAATTCACTCCCCATCAATGAAAGTTTTACAACCTCTAGGCTATTAATTGATTTCACTGTGTTATGATGGTAACTGTATAACTACAATTTATTTCCCTTTCTCAGTACCTTGTGTATATCTGGAGATGGCTGTGTGCTTTTTTTTGTTTGTTTGTTTTCTCTGAAGGTTTTACTAAAATCTTTGCAATCGCAGACTTTGAACTCAACTCTCTTTTTGTGATCTTTTTAGCTAGGGATGAACTAATTGCGTTTATTTCATAGCAGTAAGTGAATTCCTTCAGGGCAAGAGAATTTGGTATAATTAATGGCTGCAGATGTAAACAGTGACTGTCTCGCTTTGGAGAAACTAAGGTGTTACTTGCAATAAATAAACACATTTTGATCTAATTGTCTGTTTTCATCTTTCTCTTTTGCAACGATATTAATTTTATGTTTCTTATAACAATTTAAAACTCTTATTGTGCCTTTTAGAACTTCACTGTGTGTTGTGATCCATGGTTTAACAAACAGTCCTTTAAGTCATATTCTGCTCTCCCATTTAGTTCATATCTCTCGTGAAATACAATGTAAAAATTGAAAAATGTATTTCAGGGCAAACTATACCAGTACTCAATATGACAGGGTTTTGTTTTTTTTTCATATATTGCCCCTCATATATATACATTGGAGTACTTGTTGATTTTTTTATTTTACTTTATTTTTTCTCTAATAGTGTTATGATGGTGTCTTGCTGTTAGTCTGTGATTGAGTTTAGCCCTTGGATCCTATTCTGCAGTGCTGCTCTTTAACTGGTCATTCCACGTGCCTTCAGTTACTTATTTCACCTGAGCACCATACTTTGTCCCTGTTGAATTGCGTGCTGTTTGTTGTAAGATTCTTTGTCCAATTTGTCAGAAGTACCTTGCCTTCCAACCCCCTCCTGATTTGCTGTTATCTGTATTCCCATTTTGGGTACTTAATTTTGTCATTTACAGGTCATGAATGGAAATTCAGGATCGCACCAAGCTGAGGTTCTGAGCCCTCTCTAATTCTACTGCAAATATGCACATAGTTTACCTGTAGTAGTTATTCATTAAATATAATTTTTCTAAGTGTTTTTGTACCTGCTCAACAGTAATTTCGTTTGCAACTTACTTTCCTACTTTATATAAGAATGCTATGTGACCTGATGACAAAAATGTTACTTCAGTCAAAATGTTTTTCGTGTACCCACTAAGGGTGTTCACAGATCAGGGAGGAAAACATGTTGATCTTGCACTGTTCCTGAGAAGCTGGAGTTGCTTTTTACTTTTTATGTTGTTATCTTGTTTGGTGCTTTATTTAAAAAAAAAAAAGCTGCTGTTCCAGTATTTTTGAGTGTTTTGAAGTTGTTTTGACTGGCTGATGAATTTCTGGATTTGCCTTTCTCTCCTTTTTAAAGACAAAAATTGTTTCATTTTCCTGCTATTTTGGAACTTCACCTTCCTTCAGTGAAAAAGCTGTTAGAGGCCAATATGTTGGTTAAGAAACTTACCTGAAGCATTTAGGGATGAATTTCCTTAAACCTCACAGTGTTCAAAATATCTGACTGTGTAGTCTATGGATATGTGTTTTTCCCACTCAAATCTATTGCTTTTATCATTGCTGCTAACTGCGTTACTGAGGATTATACTTAATCTTCTAAATTACAGTGGAAGTAAAGAAGATATGAAACACCTTTTCAGTGTATTCTGTTTTTAAGTTTCTGAACTTACGAATTTAGCAAGCCTCCTTTGTAAGCCTGGGTGTTCTTTCCTTTCCTAATCATATCTCACTTTACATCTAGCAATTCTGACTTTTCTTTTTTTTTGAATAAAAAGAATTCCTGCTTGAGTGCAGCCTTTTCCCTTGTAGGCAGAGGATAATGCCAGCAGAGCAGGTTGTAGCATTGCAGGGCTCCCCAGCTATTGTCTTGCTTACTGTTGTCTTTGACTCTTTCACCTTGCTTATAGAACTGTTGTTTTGATCTCCTGTTTGCTGACTTTTAAATTCCTACTGTCTGGTTTAGCCCATCTCTCTATATAAGATTAATCTTTTCAGAGAAATATACTTCGACATTTTTAAATGGTTTTGCCCCAATTTGCCCTGGAAAAAAAAAAAAAAAGGTCAAAACTTCCTTTGCAACAGCTTCTCCAAATCTTACCACTATCCAGTTGGCCTTTTTAGTGTCTGTAATTGTTAATAAGAAAAATAGATGTTAAAGCATACTACTAGAGGTGTTTACTGCTACAGTTAGAAGTTGATTTAATGAAAAATGAAGGAGTAACATACTGTAGTGCTTGTGTAGGTAAGTAATGTGTGTATGTCTTTGTGTAAACTGCTAAGAACGTGTGTTGTTTGTGAATATAGTAGGATGCTTTTCAAAATTTCTCTATGATTAATCTGCTTTTCATTTTACAGCATACACAACTCAGGCATATGTGAAGACAATCACAAATACTTCTACAGATGCTAACGCCAGAGCATTATTAGTTTGCAATGGACCTTTAGAACATTACGACTTTCTGATTAAGCTAGAAGAGCTGAGGAATGATGAGCAACAAAGAAGAGTTGTGCAGCACCTGCAGAAGTTGCATGAGAGCCTTAAAGGCTACAGCATCAGTTCAAAAAATCTTCTGTCAAAGGTGAGGTTTGGATCTAGTTCTGTTCACCATCTTTATCAACGATCTGGATGAAGGGATTGAGTGTACCCTTAGCAAGTTTGCAGATGACACTAAGCTGGTGGTAGTGTTGATCTGCTAGAAGGTAAGGGGGCTATGCATAGGGATCTGGACAGGCTGGATCAATGGGCTGAAACCAACGGGATGAGGTTTAACAAGACCAAGTGCGGAGTCATGCGCTTGGGACACAACAACCCCATGCAGCGTTATAGACTTGGGGAAGAGTGGCTCAAAAACTACCTGTCAGAGAAGGACTGTGTGTGCTGGTTGACAGCTGGCTGAATGTGAACCAGCAGTGTGCCCAGGTGGATAAGAAGGCCAATGGCATCTTGGCCTGTATCAGAAACAGTGTGGCCAGCAGGACCAAGGAAGTGATTGTTCCCCTGTACTCAGCACTGGTGAGGCCACGCCTTGAGTACTGTGTTCACTTTTGGGTCCGTCGCTACAGGAAGGACATTGAGATGCTGGAGCATGTGCAGAGGAGGGCAACGAAGCTAGTGAGGGCGCTGGAGAACAAGTTCTACGAGGAGCAGCTGAGGGATCTGGGGTTGTTTAGCTTAGAGAAGAGGAGGCTCAGGTGAGACCTCATCACTAACTACAACTACCTGAAAGGAGGCTGTAGTGAGGTGAGTGTTGGTCTCTTCTCTCAAGTGACAAGCGACAGGACAAGAGGAAATGCCCACAAGTTGCACCAGGGTATGTTCAGACTGGATATTAGGAAAAAATTCTTCACTGAAAGGGTGGTCAGGCATTGGAACAGGCTGCCCAGGGAGGTGGTTGAGTCGCCATCCCTGGAGATGTTTAAAAGATAGGTTGACGAGCTTCTTAGGGATATGGTTTAGTAGTGGATAGGTATGGTTGGACTCGATGATCTCAAAGGTCTTGTCCAACCAGATGATTCTATAATGCTAAAAATATTTTTTTATGTTTAGAGTTGCTCATAAGAGTGTGTTGAAAATACATAAATTTGTCATTAACATGAGTCTTATTTCTGGCTCTTTACAGATAGATTATTGTTTGTGTTTGGATCTCTGTTCCTATTTTCTGGTTTGTAAAATTCCAGTGGCACTCTAGAAGTAACCAAATTGAATATTACTGAAATAATTCTGTAAGAAAATCTGATATCATTTTGTTTATGTCCACCATCTGTCTTTCCAAAAATGTCATTTGGCTATAGGAGAGATGGACCTAGCCCAGATGTTAATTCTCAGACACTGGTGTAACATGTGTGTGTTTGGGTTACACACACTGAACACTAATGCTTTGTATTCTAACAGGTCTTCTATGCATATAAGTGAAATTAGTCATCGCAGTCTAAATGATTCAACTTTGCAAAACATTACAATATAAATGGGATGTGACTTCTTAAAAAAAAAAAATCCATTCTTTCCAGTGATGTTAGTCTCCAGGTGGGGTAAGAAAAGAAGGAAGAGGTGTGATCTGCACCTCAGTTGTGTTTCTAGGGGTGTCACAGCTCATTTTCAAAGTATTTACAGAAATTCAGACATATCCCTGTTGCACAGCACCTTAGCAACCATAGTGCCTTAGCATTAGTAATGCTAATAGCCTGCTGTTGCAGCTCTGTCATGTTTCCCTGCAGCTGTTGACACAGTGTTTTCCAGAGCCTCTGTGCAGTATTTTTTTATGTCTTGTTCTCATGCTGTTGTTCTCACATTGTTGCTCCTCTGGCCTTGCACCTGCAAATCTTGATATGTTTGTTATGGCAGATTCTCATGGGAAGCAACTAGAACTGTTGTGAGACTCTCCCTTCAGCTTTCCTTGTCTCTTATTGTGTAGATTAAGCTTATATCCCAGAACACCAAATATAGCTCCAGTAAAGTAGACAAAACATTTAATTGCTTGGTAAATATTAGACAATCATAGATGTGCACAGAAGCTGAATGACCAGTGAATATGCTTCATTTGCACCCGATTAACATAGTCCAGTCAGCATGAATAATCATAAACAGAGAGAGAGGAAGCAACAAGAATAGGGTGGCGCGTTTGAGTCTGGTGATAAAACTATAGTGCTGTGAAAAAAGGCATGGCAAAATATTCATTGCCATCATTATCTTCATTTTTCTGGCCTCTATTGGAGGGACAAATCCCTACTGCTAAGAGAAGCATGTCTGGAAGCTGTCATTGGTTTTTACTGCCAGCCACTGAGTGTTCTCATATCTCTTTCTCTTGAACCACTTCTGGTTTTATTTTTTGTCAGAATTAACTTTCACATTTACAGTCAATGTATGCCATCAGCTGAAACCTTGCTAATAAATCTCCATGTCAGCCTTTCTCAGCATCCTTTATTCAACCCACATCATCTTATGGGCATAAATCTAAATATTCAATTCTATTGAACTTGTTACCTATCATAGAATCATAGAACAACCTGACTTGGAAGGGACCCACAAGGATCATCGAGTCCAACTCCTGTCCCTGCACAGGACAACCCCAACATTCACACTGTGTGTGTGTCTGAGGGCGTTGACCAAATGCTTCTTGAATATTGTCAGGCTTGGTGCAGTGACTGCTTCCCTGGGCACTGTTCCACTGCTCCACCACTCTGAGCGAAGAACCTCGTCCTAATAATTAACAAAACCTCCCCAGCACATCTTCCTGCCATTCCCTCGAGTCCTCTCATTGGTCACTAGCGAGAAGAGATCAGCGCCTGCTCCTCCTCCTCCCTTGTGAGGAAATTGTAGATGGCTATGAGGTCCCCCCTCAGCCTCTTCTTCTCCAGGCTGAACAGATCAAGTGACTTCAGCCTCTCCTTGTATCGTTTCTCCTCTAGATCCTAACCATATACTTCCCATTACAACCCCAAATTCTCCTATTACCTGGCATGAGTATTGAATTTTGTTTGCATGGCAAGCCTAAATGATGTAGCATGACATCAAGGGAGCCAAAGCCTACAGAGCTCAAGTGCTTCCAAATGATGTGCTGTCTTCTGCCCATTAGGCACCGATTGACAAGTTACCACTCCAAGGCTCTTGCGATGTGTATTAGCTTTGAGGCATGAAAAAAGTGGAGAAGAGGATGTTGGTATGAGAACAGGTACATGGCCTGTGTTAGACCTGTAAACGTGCCTGTTTCAAATAGGGAAGTATAGCAGGATGCAGAGGATTAGGACACGTGTGATGTGAGAGTGTTGGGATTGTCCTATGCAGGGATAGGAGTTAGACTTGGTGATCCTTGTAGGTCCCTTCCAACTCAGGTCATTCTATGATTCTATGATCTAGCAGGAGAGAGTTTTGTATCTCGAGTATGGTTGATGTGATAAGTTTTTTCTTCATCTGTTTGGGCTTCTTTTTAAGCTTTGGCATTGGGCTCCTAATATTTTAAATTACCTATTTCAAAATTGTCTTTAGACACTGTACCTGAACGACAAAAGAGGAAGCAACTTGAAAGGAAGCCAGTTATCTGGCTTACTCCTACATTATCTCTTGGACATAGTGCCAGACTTGTGTTAATTTTCATTCTTTAGAAAAAAATGTTACGATAAAGGCATTGGTCTTCCTCTCAAATCTGAGCAGCAGTAGGTAGGCTACAGCATTTTGGTCTTTTCTGGTAAACTGTTTTGGGCATTAGGATATTCTCTTCTAAAAGCACTGCTTTTGAGAATAGTTTTGAGAGCTGACTTGTGAGAACTGGAGTGCTCTGAATCATTATAGTTGTTAGAGCAGGTGTCTTGTAATGGCTTTGTAGATCAAGCGTTATGTGGGTTTGTTATTTACTGTTTCTTTGATTGGGAAGCATGAATAGGGGAGAAAGTCTGTATTGCAGAGAACAAATACTAATCTTATTCTATTTAAGAAATTGTGATGCTACTTTGTCTCTATATAACAACGCTAATCGCAGTAAAGCCCGCCTAACTGACTTTCTTAAAAGCAAAACAGCAAGAAGTCAAATGCCTTTTTTTAGGTTAAGAGTGTGATTTTCACTAGTTACTTTAAAGGACTCTTGTCTTTCATTTAACATTGCTTCAATTTTATGCTTTAATTTTAAACCAGCTTTTAAAAATTGTTGCATGGCTGGATGATACCTGGGAACTAATACCGCAGTCCGTGAGAAGCAGCTATAGAACTACTTGCTGTTGGGATAAGTGTTGTTGCAGTTTGAGGTTTTTCTTCTAGAGCTTGGTGTCTCCGTGAAAATCTTAATAAGGCTGATAACCAGGTTGAGCACTATGGTGCTGTGCCATGCATCAAAACCCCAGAGAGGAGGAGAGCAGTGAGTTTTGTGTAAATCTGTTAAAAACTACTAGCTTGTGTAATTAAATCAAACATGATTTATGGTGGAGAAGAAGTTGCAACATCTTTGTTGCTCTTCTGCTGTCTCTGAGGAAGTTATTCGCCAGTTCAAACAGAGCTCCTTTTGAGATAAAATGAAGCCAGGTATAATATAGTTTAAATTCTAATGCAGGCCTGGTTTTTCCTCTGCAAAGTTACAATCAACATCCTTAATGAAGATTTCCCCAAAATAAGAGTCAGAGCTGTGAACAGGTACTTGGTGAAATCATAGTCAACAATCACTGTACCAGCTGTCTACAGACAGTGGCATAATATGCTTGTCGTATATTTGCATCTGTTGAGGAGTTTTCTTAGTAAGCAAAATATATGTTTTTCTGTGATGCACTTTCAGGGTAGAAATGCTGACTCAGTTTAGTTTTGAAAAGTAGAACAAAGGCTTTTTGTACCAGGAAGAGGTTGTGAGTACTGCTCTCTGGAGTTGAACTAGGTTTAGTAGGATTGATGTAGGCTTGTGAGTGGAAGTAGTTCGTGTAACTAGTAGAAGGCATCTCCAGAAAGTATGAATGACATAGGGTGCAGGTAAATCCTGCATTCATGGATGTCTCATTGGTGCTGTCCTGGTACTTTGTAACTTTTAATACACTGTAAAGTAAAAGGTAAACTTTATACTACTGACCTTGACAATTGTTTTTATGATAAAATGATTGACGTTGACGTTGCTTAATGTTTTGTACTTGATGGGTTTTCATAGATATAAAGGAAACACATTGATGTATTTTAAATACAGAGGGTAGATTTAGATTAGATATTGGGAAGAAATGCTTTACTGTGAGGGTGGTGAGACTTAGAGCAACCTGGTCTGTTGGGAGGTGTCCCTGCCCGTGGCAGGAGGGATTGGAACTAGGTGATCTTTATGGTTCCTTCCAACCCAAACCATTCTATGGTTCTATGAAATTACTTACGGATTTTCAGAAATTAGTCAAACACTTTAATCATTTACACGTAGTGGTTTGTAGATTGACATTTTGCTTTTTCAGGAGGTTTCTAGCAGCTTGACTGACCTACTTTTAGTATGAAATCTCTGTTGGAAGGAATTTACAGGCTGTTTTTTAGAAATAAAAAATAGTGGTGCATGGCATTTCGAGCATGCTTATTTTTCCTGGCTCTGTCATTGAAGAGAGTGTGGTTGAGAGGTTGTAGTGAAGAAAAGAGGGGAGGGAGGGAGGGAAGGAGAGAGGGAGAGAGATAAACCTCTCTCTGTCAGCGTCTTCTGTAGTCTGATATTCCTTATTTTGGTGCCTAATTTCTTCTGTGATAGAGTTGCAGAAGCCTCTTCTAAAATAGCAGTTATTCCAGAAAAAACTTCTTGCATTTCTTAACCATTACAAGAAAGAACTGCTTTGTTCTTAGTTTTGTTCTTCATTTGTCACATTTTATCTAAACAGTTTTATTCACTAAAGATACGGTAAAAGTAGCATTAGGGAACAAATATTTATATGGGATACAATAGAAGCATTTCAATGTCTATGTGAGACTTGCATTACCTCACAAACTAAAGCTTTCTGAAATCAGTAGTTGGAGGACACATGACAGCAGCGATTTCCTTTATGATAACATAGCTATGTATTTTTTTTTATAATATAGGTTTTTCAGGATATCAGCTTAGAACGAATTTGAGGGGAAAAAGCAATTAGTCTTGCTGCAAAGCAAGCAGGCTTCTGTTTTTGAGAATTGTTACTCAAATTTGAACAATGACTTTGATCTTCAACTTGGTGAAAGCATGGCCTTGTATTTTGAGATATGTGGAGATCCTCTGAATTTGAGTTCAAGGCCGTAAGAATTGGAATAGACATTTCAGATCTCTAGCTTTTCAAAATAACACCAATTGGGACATCTTAAGAGTTGTTGAGTTGCTGTACTAATGACTTGAAATAAGCTCAATTATAAGTGAGGTCATGTTTTGAAAAGAGGTATGAACAATAGTAAACACCATTCAAGACCTTGAAAATGTCTTCAACTACAACAGCAACCAAAAAGGAGGTCTGAAAAGTGGGAGAAAGGCATTTTTGTTAGTGTTTAAAAAGAAAATCTGCTGTTTAAAGGCTTTCCCCTTGAATTTTGCATATTTTAATTAACAACCTTAGTATTGACGTGTTCTCACCTAAAAGTTTCTCGAATCAATGTGTAAATATTCCCAGGAAGAGAGTCGCTTGCTTATGGTGTCTGAGATAGGGAATACGGGAGAAGTTTAAACAAAAAAAAAAAAAGAAAAATCTGAGGTGACAGAAGGCAGTTTTGAAACAAATAGTAAAACATTTTGATAGTAGAGGAGAAAACTGTGTAAATCTGAAGGCTTTAATGCATGTGTCTTTGTCAGGGTCCGCTCCTGCTCCCGGGTCATCCCTCCTCACAGACCTGCTCAGTCAGGAGGGGCACATGTCCTTTGATGTCTAAGCGGTGAACTGGAGACTACAAACCTCCTAGGGTAAATCGAAACAGTGTTTGTTTTGGGCACAGCCAAAACAACAAATCAGTACTTATCTTAAACACAGACGAAAGAGCAAACCAATATTCTGGGTGTGGCCAGAACATCAACTCAGTGTTCGTTTTGACCATGGCCAAAACGGCAAATCAATATTTTGGACACAGCCAAAATATCAAATTATTACTTGTTTTGGGCATGGCTGAAACAGCAAATCAATATTTTGGACACAGCCCAAAAATGGAATCAGTACTGGTTTTGGACATGGCCAAACCAGCAAAAATTACTAAAAAACCAAATCCCAATCTGTTCAGATCACAATCTGATACTCCCAGGGTGGCTGGACGAAACAAAACAACTCGAATCCGATCCAATTCACAGTCATACCATGAAAAACAAAGGAAGGGAACGAAAAGAAAGAGAGAGAGAGAGTGGAATAAGAGTGGAGGGGGAAGAGAAAAGCAGTCAGCTCTCCATGGGCCTCTCGAAAACGTGGTCTTTAGGAGCATGTGGTGATGAGGTTCTTCTGCAGCGTCTTCTCAGGCAGTTTCCGTGGGGTGGTGGGTGAGCGGCACCTGCCTTCTTGACGAGCTTCTATTTATAGGACAAGTCTGTGCCCCCTCCCCTAGCATGAGGGGTGGTCTTGCTGTAAGACTTCTCGAATTGGCACATGCGCAGAGGCTTCTTTGTGAAGTTTCTGGATTTGGATCTGAGGGCTCCGGGGTGACTGGCAGTTCAACAGTCCCTTGCCAGAATGACCTCTGCCTGAACCCTCTGGGTCTGCAGGCGCAGTCAGGTGAGGGGAGGGCAACACCTGCTGCTGCACCTCCTCCCCCTGTGCTGCAGCAGCACCAACCCAGCATGAGCCACAGCACTCAAGAAGTTGTTAAAGATGACAATACAAGAAGAGTCAGATGATGTTGAAGACAACAATAGAAGTAGGGTCAGTCTCTACACTCTTCTGCTTGAATTGTCACTGTATTAGCATAGGAATGATTTTCAGAGAAAAGTTAAGTCAACTGATCTGTGAAGGGAAAAATGGTTCCTGCTGTAGTATGTCCTGATGGTAGTGAAACTCAGTGAAGCACTTAACATTCTTTGCAATAACTTAAGAAAGGATAACTTACTGGAATTAAACTTGGAGGACTCAAGGGATTTGACACATTCGTGGTGAAGCCCTCATTTGAAAGCATGTGGTGAGCATTCAAAATATGCATTTAAAGATTCATAAATTCTTCCCTTCAAGCTCAACTTTTGTACATGATTTTGTATATTTTACATACTAGCTTTAACTCAGGCCTTATCATTGTTGCAAAAGCAAATTTGTGAACCAAGCAAACATGATCATACTGAGACCCCAGATAAGCCTCAGGATAATATGAAAGCAAGGGGCAAATTGAAGCTCATTCATTTAGTTTGTCTTCCTGCACCTCCAACTATTCCTTTCTTCCCTGAAATAAACAAGACAACCGTTTTCTTAGGGTAACTGGAGCATCTTCTGTGTTAGAATTCCTCCCTCCTTGTTCTTTTGGAGTGTGTGTTAGTAGAACTAGGATCAGTCTTTTGCTTTGTTTGTCTCCACATATTGCTGTCTTTCCTGACTGCTTGCTGTCAACAGCATTGACTGGATTTTATCAGAAATTCTAGTGGAAGTTACTCTTTTTCTTACACAACTTCCAGGCTTCAGGACATGCATAAGAATAATTAAAAAATAACTGAAAAAAATTTGATTTTATGGTCATGTAGAATAGCTTGAAGCCTGTAGGAAGTCTGAGTTTCAGTCTTGAAAGTCTGCTGATTGAGTTTCCTTTTCTAGAATAAAATATATATTAAAAAACACCTGCCAAATATAAAAATAAATGCTTAGTGTTCTAATACCTGACAGGATTGTGGACGTGAGTACCCTAGAAGTGACAATAGTGTCACTTCTGGCGGAAGTATGCAAAAGACAATTTTGCTTCAAAATAAAATATTTGCTACAAGTTTCTTCAGTTGCTAAAAGAGGATAAGGGTTTTTCTGGCATTCAGTTTGCTTTTAGAGATGGTCAGTCTTCAGCAAATGTGTTTGGATCTTCCACAATATTAATCCATTTTTTTTCAAAGCAATTAGATATCACTCAAAAATTGCTGTGTACAGAAAATTAATTCGATTTTTAAAAATTGTCTAGAAGTTGATTTAGACTTTGTGGAACCTGAGTGATTATATTTGTTTCCTTTAGCCAAAACACCCTTCTTTCTGCAGCATGTTTTCTATAAATGGTAAGTATTGAAATGACAATAAAATATGCCTGAAAAGACAAACTTCAAGGTGATTAAATGTAATTAATAAACAGATTCCAGTGAAAAAATTGTAGACATTACTGCATGTTCTGATTTTATAGCCTTTACAAAGACAAGTAAAGCAGTACTCTAAACGTTGATTTGTTTTTCTAGCTTTGTGTTGTTCCTTGTGAAACTGCAAATCGCATCAATAGAGCCTTTTAATGTGATAAATTTAATGTTGTAGTATTTTGTCTTAAAATCACTGTTCTTAATCTTAAATTCAAAATAACTTCTTATGAATGTCTCTCCCATTTAGATTTTTTTCCATTTCTCCATTCTTCGGTGTGTGACTTTGAATATCAGGAGTTTTAATGTGTGCAAGCTCTTAAAAAGTACACACTGAAAAATGTTTGCCAATTAAAATGTTTTGCAGTGGTTTCAAAGCACTAGCACATAGTTGCAGCCTTGCCTTTTAATGGAACAGTTTCAGAACATCTGAAACCCTGTTCAGCCATAGATTGATATTGCAAATCTTTGATTGTCTGATTAATATAACTCTAAATTAAATCTATAAGTGGGTCTTCTATGAGAGTTATGCTTGCAT
The DNA here is from genome assembly GCA_033558235.1 of Neomorphus geoffroyi. Lineage (NCBI taxonomy): Eukaryota > Metazoa > Chordata > Aves > Cuculiformes > Neomorphidae > Neomorphus > Neomorphus geoffroyi. The sequence goes on along the minus strand of JAUMJM010000005.1, from coordinate 118,741,722 downwards.
ATTTTATGAATAAACTGGTACTATAAACCCTAGACATGTTCTGTCTACCTTTTGGTCATATATTTTCTTTCGTATTTAATTAGTGTTTTGCTACTGACTCCCCCATTTCTCTAAAATGGCACTGTATTTTGGAAAGTACTTCAGATTCAAGTTGTTCAGCAATTATGGAGCTCCAAGCGAGACCACAGGGTTGCAATTTTAATTTTCCTCTCTTTTGGCTCAGCTCATACAACTCTGAAAGTGAAGCTCTTTAAAATAACCAAATACTCTTCTGCAGGGTTTTTGTGATGTCTTTTCAGTTTTGTTGATTTGATGAGAATTTTGTTAAGATTTCCAGTATTTTAGAAACTGGTTTTAAATTTATACTTGGAAAAGGCTATGCACAATATTGGTGGGAGCGAGGGGAAATTGTTTCAAATTGAAAGCCTTGATGTTATTGCAAGTTTTCCCATAAAAATATATTTTTGAGTAAAATAAAATAAACCATCAGGTGTCATAACGTATGTCCTGAGTAATAGTAAGAGATTAAAAATTCTTAAGCAGCATTCATTCAAGACAAACACAACTCACTTGAGAAAATACTTAATAAAAGACATACTTTGAAAATAACCTTTATGTATATATACAGATATATACACAAACACGTATGTGTTTATAGGTACATATCTTTGCTGTGACTGTATTGATTTTAATTATGTTTAAACCAAAGGCGATTCTGCATTTAAGATTCAAAGTGGCTTACTGGCTTTGCAATGCTGATTTTCTAGATCCTAATGATTTATATCTTAAGCAGAGCTGATTTAATAGGTACATAGTGCAGATATCTATGAATACTACAATACTACTTAATTTTATATCCTTTTTCCTAGGATTGTTTGTGCAAAGGGCTTAATGAGGAAAAGGATTTGTTTTGATGATGATGGACTGGGAGACATTTAATCATTTTATAAATATTCTGGTAAAACGACGTGTGCTTGGACTGGGGTTGGGGACTGTTTTCATGGTTGTTTGGCCTCTCACATCACAGAATTTGTACAAATACAGCATTAAGATTGCTTACCAGTTCTGAGCTAATGATTTATTCAAGGTTACACTTTGCTAGCTAGTGCTAGTTTGGTGGTTAAGTGTAGCTATTTTCTTACTTAACCACAGCAATGTGCTTGCTTTTATTTTACCCCATAATCCTATTTATTCTTTTTCTCTTGACTTGCAGCTCTTTGCAAAAAACAAACCTCCAAAAGGTCTTTATGTCTATGGAGATGTTGGTAAGTTTCATTTGCATCAATTCAAATGGGATTTTCGCTAAATACAAGTTTATTCAAATTCTTAAGTGTCTAAAAATGTCTATGCTTATGTAGCATTATTGCTTTAATGAAGTTTCCAGGATTAGTTTTCTTCTGCATTATGCTGTTATTTAATACAATTGCACTCTGAATTCTGGAAGCTGTTGGGTTGGACTCTGTTACCATGTGTAGTTTTTTTCAGCATTACCTACTCATTGATATTTAAGAATGCAATTTAAGAATTTGGGAAGTAATTGAGTGGGCCATAGCAAAAATTTATATATTCTAATTGCAACAATGCAGCATGAAAACATACTTAATTTTCAAAAGGATGTTTTCTGGATGCATATGGAGCCATTCATGGAGACTTTGGACCATCTCTGTATGGATCAGAATTTTAAAACAGAAAACCAAAAATGCAGTTGTTCCAAATTTTTTGAACAGAAATTATAGCTGTTCTTCGCAAACGGTTTGGTCTTGTACTTATTCTGCAGAAGAGTATAGTTTCATTAGTCCAAAGCTAATGAACAATCATTATTGTAATCAGTACATGCTTATATGCTGTTCTTAAATTAACTACCTGTTGGGTGTTGGTTTTTTTTTTTTTTTTTTTATTCGAAGGCACAGGAAAGACAATGGTGATGGACATGTTCTATTCTCACTTACAAGTAGAAAGGAAAAAGAGAGTCCATTTTCATGGCTTTATGCTAGATGTACACCAGAGTAAGTGCAGACACAGGTATTTACAAGGATTTTATGAAATATGATAACTATAAAAAATTGTCTCATTCTCATATTTGTATTAGTCAGTGTAACTTTAAGCAAAACCAGTAAAAAATAGGAGAGAAGTTAAAGGATTTTAGCAATGTCTGACATTCCAGAGTTGATACCTGCATGTTATTTCTGAAGTGTCTTTTCTGAAAGATGTTGTATACCTGTTTGTATAGAAAACTTGGGTGTATATTTAGGATTAAATCCTTAACTAAATGTTCTCCTGTTACCAGTTAGCGTCCCTGCAGTCTATAGAAGGCGCTTGCTAAAACTGAAAAAGTGAAGGTTAAATTCGATCTGTGTTTTGAATAAGCAATAACTAGATCAGATATAAATGCCAAAGAGAATGGGAACTGTTCTGGTTGGCAAACTTAGTAATACTGTCAGTAATTTAGAGGAAAACATAATAGCAGAACATTCATCCTAAGTTTCAGAAATTTTTCTGACAGGGTGAATAAGGCATCTGGATTTGACAGAGATACCTACTTTAATATTTTAAGATTTGCTTCTGTTTCTAAATTTTATGACCTTAAAATACTGTGAAATTGTTAAATAATGCTGTGATTTGCAAGTATTGTGACAGCTACATTTGTCTTGGGAGATTTTCTTGGGGGTAAACAACTTCTGCCACATTTAGTTCTCACTTTTCTGTCCTTGGTGGGCCACTATTGAGGTTTTTCGCTTTCATTTCTTGTTTGTGCTTAATCTTACAAAAGTAGCTTCTTACTGCTTGATCTTTATTTTCCAAATGTTTGTTTATGGTCAGATGGAATACAATAAGACAGTAAACTATGCATTTAATAATCTTACTTTGTGATATTTTGAAATGTAGATGATGATACTAGTGTGTTGGTATGTCTGTGTTCTTTTAATTGAATGCATTCTAAGTATACCTTCAGAACATGCAATGCACAGAGCTGTGCCATTGATTTGTAAACACTGTAAGGTTTTTCATACTCAGAAGATTAGGATAGAAAATGCCGAATTAGAAAGTGAAAATGAAACTAAGATAATGAATTGGAGCAAGATAAAACTGTAATTTATATTGGTTATAAAAAGATGAGGTATAGGTACATGACATTCAAAGGCTCTGATTTTTGTTTTACCTATTTCTAAACAAGAAAATAGGAGTCACAGACTCTCTGAGCTTTTAATAGTTGCCTGGATGTGCTTGAAAACTTTTTTTTCCCTCTTGAAATTGAACTAAATTTGAAGCTTTCTTATTTTTACTGGACTGGGTTACTTTTTATTTGGGAGCTAAATAAATTTGTTCTCCCTACCTTAGAAAAATAAATAAGAAATAGTTGTTCTTTTCTGTTTTATCAAATTCAGGAATACATCGCCTTAAGCAGAGCTTGCCAAAAAGAAAGGCAGGATTTATGGCCAAATCCTATGACCCGATTGCACCAGTAGCAGAGGAAATAAGCAAAGAGGCTGCTCTCCTATGTTTTGATGAATTTCAGGTAAGAAGTAAGAGGTTACTCCTCTGTTTCAAGGGAAACTTCATCAAATTACTTTTAATCTTAAACTATGACGCTTTTTACTGCTAGTATGGTATCTGAATCACTGGCCAATACTGAACTGTAGAAGTTGAAGGGTAGAAGTCATTTCACAGTTCTGAAAGCGGTGGGGGATTTTTTTTCCAGGAGGTACACTGCCAGCTTGCATTTCAAGTCTCCTTATGGCACTCTCATTTACCAGTTCCAGTTATGGGTCACATGACAGGGTGAGGCTCATGAGCACTTCAGGGCAGGGACGCCATCATTCTGCACCACAGTCTGCACTGTGCCCAGGAGGGAAGTTGCCTGATACATGCATGACATGCCTAGTCTTTGCTGTAATTCATATAATTCATCTCATTGGGGTTAAGGACATGTCAAATTAAACCTAAATTCTTTCCTAGCATTTACTGGAGCCTTTGGCATGGCTTTGCCAGATTATATCAATGTCACTAACGTTTTAAGAAATTTATTGAATTAAATGTGAAAATTAAAAATAAGCTAATAAAATTATCAATGCCCAAGCTAACTTGGTTATTTAATTTATTTTGCACAGCTTGTGAACTGTGTTTGAAAGGTGTGTCGCAAGTTTAAGTGTAGAATTGCTTTATAAAAATTTTTAGGAGAGAGGCTAGAGGTAATTGGCAGCTCTAATCAACTGAGGTTTTTTAATTCTGAGAGGAAATGTGGAGCGAGATAGAAGTAGATCTGTGTTAGTTCTCAAATCACTAATAGTAAAAGAACCATTTATTAGCTGTGAATGACGTTATGCTCTTAAATTGATATGTTACTGAAATGAATACAACAATTTCTCTCTCCCAGCTATTGTTTTACAAGCCTGTGCACCTGAGAAAATAATTGGTTTATGATAAGCTCCCATGAAGGGCATTTTTGTAGCTGTGAAGTAGTAGGTGTTCTTGTCTTAAGTTGCTCTTATATTTTTCAACAAGGAGTACTCCTTTGATCTCTGGTTTCAGAATGTGTTGCAATTGCTGCTGTTTGTGCTTTATCTGATGAATATGAATGCTTGGCTTCCAAAACTTGCAGTATAAAATCTAATTACAGAGACAGTTGTATTTATACTATGAAGGAATGGGAAGGTTTGCAGAGGGCAGGGAGGAGTGTTAACTGCCATGACATCAAATGCTGAAATGGTAGAAATAGGCACCTTTGCTGTACCATGTATTAGTGTAAATACCTGCTTTTCTCTATAAATGCCTACTGCTTTTATATCCTGATGTTGCTGTTATTTCCAGACTGTCATGTTTCCACATTTTAAGGGAAGAGACTCTGGTAGTTTTTTTCCAAATTGATTGCCTGCTCCCCCTGCTGACTTGCTTGTGGTACATCAGTTGTAAAAATCAGCTGGTTTTATCCGTGGGTCGCAGCTGGGAAAGTAATGCAAGAACTGTAACTTAAAATGTGTATCTAAGACGTTGCATTCTTACCTGAATTTCAAACATCTACTTGTTCTGGGTGTACTAATGTTCTAAATTCACAGACTTCTGAACAGCTGGATTTTTTGAATTATTTTTTGTAGCATGGAGCACTACGCAGGCTTTGCCTCCTGAAGAGGAGTTGCAGCTTTCTGCAGCTTTGCAGAAGGCCCTGCTTCTGCTTAAATAGTCACAAAGTAGTGAAGTGTCTGAAAGAGCAGCTCACATGGTGACACATTTAACATTGATATTAAGGAGCTATATCTAATGCAGGACGTTTGCAGCTCATTTCCCCAGTGGAGATAAAGGCTAAGTTTCACTGCAGTTGGGGCTGTACTACTTTGGCAAAATACTTTTGTGTGGAGGAAGCATCAAAAACTATTGAGGTCTTCTTGAAACACTTCAGGTTGCTTTCAAATACCTGTTGAAAAAAAAGAATAAGTGAAAAATATTTATTTATCTTAAGATCAGACACACGGATGACTGATACTGTAACAGGGACAGCAAAAATTATTGTTAATGCTCATATTTCTGAGGAAACCAAATGCAGAACTTCAAAAGACAAAAGCATTGCTGAAGTTTCATATTCTTTGACTACAGTAAACCAGAAGTACTTGGGAGTGTACTTGTTGCAAAGCCTAGAGAAATGTTGAACAAACAGAGAGCTAATTCATGTAGAAAAATATTTTAAAAGTAGTTGTGTATGTTCCAAAATGTTGTCATATTAAAAAAAAAAATTACTATGTGTTAAATATTCCTTTTTTAAAACACTGTATGATAGCCAGAAGCTTAGTGATGACACTGAGCTTCTGAATTTGCCCATTTTGAAGCAGGATTTTCATCAGTATTTGCCTGAGCTACAGGCTCTCAGGTTATTAAAGCATTGCTACTTCTTACTGATCTGTGTTGTGTGGTTTACTGTAAGGTTTTTTTTCTTTTTTAAATCAAGGAAGTCTTAGGCCCATTCTAAAAACGTGTCCTCATTTTGAAGAAGAACCCTAGAATTTAACCATTTGTAACTTTTAATTTTGAAGTTTCAGAACATGCAGATTGGCAAATAATAGAAACTAGTTAGAAATAGAAATAGAAACTAGCAATCAAATACCTATACACAGGTAATTAGGAGCTCTGATTTGGGCTTGTGACTGTAACCTATGTTAGTAGGTATTGATAATGAAAACAGAATCCTTACTTCTTGGTAAGGCGGGTGATCAGACAGTGTTAGTCTTTATATATAACCTTTGGACTCAAAGCAAACTACAATTTAAGGATTTTTTACTAACCTGCATGCTATTAAAAGCGTCTAATAAAAATTAGGCTCTTATTTTTGTGCTAATACTAATTACTGATAATACATGCTTATGTTTGTCATTCATTATGTGGAACTGTACCAATCAGTGGATGACTGAGTCTCAGACACTTACACATGTAAATTAACTATTAGTCTAGTGTTTTTTCTTTTTTTTTTCTTTTACGTGAGTCATAACGGAAAGCAGCACTAGGTCATAAAAATCTTTTCTCTTAAATGCTAATGAAATTTCTCCATTCTCTCCATTAGCAGGCTCTCCTTATTGGTAATTGGTAGCCTTTGCTTTTGTCCTCTGTTGCAACAAATGCTGGTTACAGTAAAAAACATGAGAAATGATGATGCTTTAGTTACTGTCTTCTACCTGCTGTACCTTGTAGAAATTTTTTCTTTCTCCAAGCCGTATTAGATAAAAAGAGCTCTTATTTGCATCGCAGTTCCCAAAATGGCTCTTGCTTTTTGATAGAACTTATAACAGTTCTCATTAATAAGATAATTTTATTGTTTTCTTTTATGTGAGCATTAATATTCTTTCCCTCCCTGTTTTTTAAAGGTAGCATGTCTTATGCTATTTTTAAACAAAAAAGTTTGTATCAAAATTATCTACGTAGTACATTTTAAAACTTGGCTATTAAATTTGCTTTGCGAAACAAGAAATTCAGTTATGCCTAAAATGCTCTTATATACTGATTCCTAATGTGTCTTGTATATTAGCAACACATAAAGTTCTTGAATTTTAGTATTCAGAAAAAATAAATTATCGATAGGTGGGTGCATAAGCCGATATATTAGACAAAGTACAGTAGTGAAATACTACTTAGTGATCAGAGATGTGGAAATCTGAGGGATGTGTTAACTGATTGTGGAAAAGTTTGTTTTTGAAAAAGGAAAAAAAATTCTATATCAATGCATTTCATAGAACTAATTAGAAGAAACCTTTGGATGAAGGAAACTTATGTTTACATACAGTACCTTATGAATATTATTGCTTCCAAACTTGCTGTCAGAAATGTAACCACAGTCTTTTACTGTCTTTAGTGAAGAATTAGATTTTTTTGCTCCCCAAAAAAGTCATTTACAAATGGGGGAATAATGGGAATGTGTGATGGTGGTGGAATAGGGGAAAAAATCATGCTGGTTAGTCTTTTTGTCTGCGTATTGCTGTCACAACATACACATCTAAACTGACAAAGCATAGCAGTTTGTTAGTCTGTTGTGCTATGAGTGTGTATAACTCAGTGTGCCACTGCTTTTTTATTTTCTCAGAACTGGGTTCTGTTTCAGTAAGTCAAAATGCAACAAGTGACTATATAATAATCAAAAGGAATGCAGGAGAAAGAAGTGTTGTGGTAATAAAGTTGGGTTTGCATGTTAGGATCGCTGATCTCAGCTGATGAACTGTGTAATATAAATTTCTGTTGCAACAATGGGAGCTTTTGGTTTGGAAAAAAATATTACCTTTCATTTGTGCAGAGTGGTTTCTAGATTATGTTTCTCTAGTTTCTTGGTAAAGCGAGTTAGTTAAGCTGAACTTAGATGTTTAAAGAAATCTTACTTAGTGGCCTATGTTTCAGTCTTCTTTTCTCCCCCCCCCCAGTATCACTTGTCCCACACATTTTTATTTTTTGTTAGTGTTTTGTGCCTGAAGGTTAGAAGAGGCTGACTGTGCTGGAAGTGACTGCCATGCCTTTTGATTATTCATGGACAGTAATAGAAGGCACTTAAAAAGAACAATGAAATTGCTTATTTTTGTGATGGGCCATCTGTTGAATTGTTTTTTGCAACAATCACACAATAGTATCTATGTCATATCATTCTATTTTCAACAGCAGCTGATTATGTATAGTTGGCTACTTGTCTTTATTGCTGAAGTCCCATGACCATTTAAATTCACCTCTGCAAACCTTTGCCTCAAAGGTAATAGAAATGTAAAACAGCCGGTGTGCATTTTCTCTCTGTCTTCTGGGTTTTTTCATGTTGTTTCTAATTGATTAGGCCTCTTAAATGTTTAGGTCTGTTTTCTGTGTCCCCCACCTGTAGTTTTATAATAGATGTTAACATGGAATCATTTAGCAATTGATAAAGAAATGGTGGAGTTCAGCAATAAAGAGCAGGCAAGTTTTGAGAGACTGTGGTACATTCACTGCTTATTAATTATCCCTTTTATTTTTTTTCTCACCAGGCAATAATTAGAATCTTTCTCCATGGTTTTCACTAACAAGCATTATTCCTAGCTATAAAGCCAAGCATAGATCTATTGCAGCAGACGCTGAAAGCAAGATAAAACAAATGTGTTGTCTTCTGCAGGTCACTGACATTGCTGATGCCATGATTCTGAAGCAGCTTTTTGAAAATCTGTTCCGAAATGGGGTTGTCGTTGTGGCAACATCTAACAGACCGCCAGAAGGTGAAAACAAACATGCTATTACTATTATCCAAATACAATGACTCTCAGTATCTGGCAAAACAATTGTATTACTATCATATAGTATTTCATACTAATAACCTCTCCAGTCTTCGAGAATCTGAGATACTCCAATTTGTCCTCTTATTTTTCATATTCTTAAGGATGAAAAGCTTTTCACTAAGTCGTACTCCTGTCTTCTCTCAAACTCAAGGTGTTTCCACCAGCCCCCAAATACTTCTGTGTTTTCTCATCTTCCCTACTCTGTCCAAACCAGTTTGAAGGTACCTGTGGACAAGGGACTTGAGAAGGGTAAAATATTTCCTCTGTTTTGATGTAGTCCAGGGTAGGAAAAATACCATCTTCTGCGGATGAGATGGGAAGTGAGAGTACATTCCTTCCTTTCTAACTGAAACTTGTAGGCTTGATGCATCAGCTCAATAAAGAATCCCTTACCTAGGTGCCACTCTCATAGCCTGATTTGAGGGCACTCACTGGGAATGAATTAGGTGGAAAGTTGTTTCCATTTCTAACAATATTTTTAGAATAGAGAGTGACTAGCTAGGTACACCCTTCTACAAAGTCCCCAAATCTGTATGGGTTTTAACTAGCAGTAATTGTGATTTTTTTGTAGAGAAAAGAAACATTTGTTATAGTATAGCATTAGCAGTTAGAATAATATATGCTTTCTGTGCAATTTTAATGATACTTCAGATTAATTAATTTTAAATGTTGGCAAAAAATACTGAAGAGTTACGATATGAATGGTAAATACCAGTGAGTTTTTCTAGACATATTAACGGAGTAGAAAAGAATCACTGAATCCTGTCTTCATTTCTCCAATATTACTGTTTATTTTTCTCATCCTCACAAAACAGACACATAATATAGGACTTGCAGCCTTATTAATTAAAACACCTAACAGAAGTAGCTGTCTTATCCTGTTACAAGTTCACTAATTTTTGCAAGTAAATATGCAATTGGTTGCTCTTTTAACAAATGCATAGCTATAGTGATTGGCGGTGTTATGATGAGAATGTTACATGGCTTCATACAACTTTGTAATTAGAGTGCAGAATGACGTTCACTGATAATTTTCCTAAATGTTTTTGTGTACATATCCAATTTTGTGAAAACCATTTATTAAGTGTTCTGTTAGTTGCGTGTATCTTCTGTCCACTGTGAGGTGTGGGTAGAGTATCAAAGCTTTAGCCTAGTTGTAGCGTTCAGGCATTATGGGGAATATAGGTGCTGTTAATAGTCAGGCATGATCTTGACGAGGAATTTTGGTGGCATCTCTGCTGGGTGTCTGTATTCTCTTATTTGTTCCTCCTGTCAGTCATAGGTGCTTTATAAGGCTTCCTAATATTAGTGAAAAAGAGAAGCCCATTGTACAATTTAAGTGATAACATTTTCAATGAACAAGTCATTCTGTTATGAACACGTTGGGCAGTTGGATAGTTAGTTTTCAGAGAAGAGAACTTAATGCTGTCTAAAATATAGAGATAAATAAGATATAAAATGCTGCTTTGCAGGGTTCTTTTTAAATTTAGCTTTTCTTTGAGTGCAGATTTGCATTCTATTACATAACATTCTAGTTTTTTTTAAAAAAACAACAACTGTATTTTTAGCAACTTTGTGTGTAAGTTTGTTTGATTTTTTTTATTTTTGCCCTAGGGATGACTCTTTTTCTTGCTTTGAAAAGGGGAGCATACCTGGTAGAATTTTTAGAAGATAAAGTGTACGACAGTACACTGAATAAGAATGGTACTAACTGTGTAAACTCAAATAGCTTATTTTTAGTTTACGTTGGGTTTTTTGCCTTATAATCATTCTGTTGTATGTCCAGTATTACAAATCCTTTTCTATATCCTTACTTTAAAACAGATGCTGGTCTTATTTCTTCTCTTAAAATCGGTTATATGTTGTTAGACATTTAAGTCATCTTTCACTCTCTACCTTTCTCAAGCTTTCCCAGGATGTTCCTTTCTTCCTTAAGAATGTATTGAATTTTCATACGGCAAAAGAAGAGAAATCAATTTCAGCTCTCCTCTTCTGCCTTTTGTTCCTCCTCTCTCTAGCAACACTGAGTTTTATTTGCCAGACTAAAAGACAAGATGACATTATTATTAAGACTAAGTAACAAAATGGTACTGATTTCCTTTCTTTCAGATCTCTATAAAAATGGTCTTCAGAGAGCTAATTTTGTACCATTCATTGCTGTGCTGAAGGTAAGGACAGTCACTCGTTAAATGCTTTTCAATTTCACCTGCTGTATTAATAAATTAGAGATTTGCACTGGATTGCTTTCCAGATAAGATGTATATGCTTTAACTATATAGGGCAAAAATAACTGAAGGTAAGGCGAAAAGGAACTCTTCCTCTCTAAAAATAACGTCTTGAAAGCTGGACATTTTTAGTATGACAAAAAATTACCTTTTTGGCTAAGGTAGGAGAATTTATTTGGATAGGATTTTCTTACCAGTGTGTACATGCCATGTAATGCAAGGTCCAACACAAAAAAATGAGACTGTGCCTTTAACTATTCTTGTTTAACAAATTAAGAAAATTAACTACAATCACCTTCAAAATAGCTCCCTTCTGAGCTGACAAACAGCTGCATGTGAAGCTGACAATATTCAAAGCAATTCTTTAGATCATTTTCTGAAAGACTGCTGAGGGTCCCCGTTGTTTTTGCTTTTACAACTTCTACCTACAAAAAATGGGTTCCTTTGAGCACTGATTTGATCTTTGGGATCTCTTCACTATAAGCCTCAGTCAATAATCGAAAAGTTTCTGTAGTGGATTTCTTAGTTTCACAAAAAACTTGCTGTTAACTTGCTGTTAACTCCCTGATGTGCACTCTTGCACATCAGCATTTTCTGACCAAGGGTAAGAAAACATCTATATTTGAACACGTGTCCTCTTGTACTGAGTGAAGCGATCGAGTTGAGCCTTGTCTCACTATGGCAGGTTAGAACATGTTCTATCATCATCTCTTTGTCTCTCCCCTCCCACTCTTGGTTTCCAAGCTGTAGGGTTAGTCTCGGGGGTTTTTGTGTCAGACCTTGTATAGTATTCCTCTAACAGTTATACTATGTTGTATTTGTGGACATCTTACATTTATTATGCTAAAAAAACTTGGAGTTATTTTGGTGTAGGGAAAATAGCGTTTGATATGTATCTCTCAATTACCTTGTTTCTGGATCTTTCTTGTGTGTTTGGGTTTTTTTGGGTAGGTATTTTTGAGGCTTCGCGTAATGTTCAAAACACACATCAAGTTCTGAAGCAGGCTTCCTGGAGTCTGCATGTTGTAGTGAGGCAGGCCATAAAATCTGTAGTTGCTTCATTTAGATTAAAAAATGGAGCATTGTTTCTCAGTGTGAATAATACAATTGATTATTTTTTTTCATGTTAAAAAGAACATATGCAGAACTTGCACTTTTAAGGTCTGGGGAAGTCACGGATATTTGTAATTCACAAGCTCTGATTGTATTGTTACGATAGCGAGGACTAGCACACAGCTCCTGTCTCCTGGTCCACCTGGATTGACATGTGAAATGGAAAAAACAGCACTTCCCTACCTCACAACAGTATTCCCACAATAAATACATAAATAGTGTTACCTTTATCAATATCTAAGATGAAGAAAGCTGAGGTATAGTTTAGGATAGGTTTGCCTTAGCGAGAAGAAATTCGCAGTTGCTGAATTTGCTGGTTAGTTGTTCCTGGTTAGATGTTCCTGTTTGGGTTGTCAGCAGTAAAGCAGCTGGCAGTGCCTTGGGCTTTCAGTGGGGCCTTTTGGAATGATAAGATTGCTTAATTGCGAAAGTACCTTTGAAAATCCCATCTAATGTTGACATTTGAGCGATTACCAGGTTTCAAAGTTTATGTGGCATTCCTGTGTATCTCGGAATGGTGTATAAAGGCAGGGAGCTTACCAGTGAAAATGGTTCTTATCTAGATGGCTTTGGAAAAGTAAGAAATATAAGACTAAATGAACAGCCACTTCCACTTCAGATTCCTGAAAATGGTTTATTCTGTCGGAGACTGCATTAGTTGCAGGAGAGGTCCTGATCATAGAGCATTTTCAGGCATAGTAGTTTCATATGCATTTGCTTTTTGAAATGCAGCATCCGTGGCAAATCTTTCTTTTCTATATATCTTTCCTTGTTTGCCTCTTATTTTTCTTCCTTGATAAAGGTAAGGCTCTTCCATTTCACTGGTGATCAAACTTAAAGAATATCTATCATGTATGCTTATTTGTAGTTTCTTTTTTTCTCTTTTTGACTAGCTGAAGAAAAAAGTGAAATGTAGTTTATGCATACAGAACACCTCATCAGGACTGGGAAAATACATTTTTAAAAGGGAACTTGTGGATAGAATGCTAAGAGAAGCCCTAAAGTCGGGTGGGTTTAGAGCTGTGACAGGATGGAGTAGTGTGAAAAGAAATCAGTAGCACAACCCAGACTAGAGGTGAACAAACATTACCATAATAATGAATGAAGGGAGAAAAAAGTTCTGGTCAAAACTATTAACAAGGACCTTTTTAAAATTCTGGATTATGTGTCATTGTTTTTCCTTCTCCGTCTTCATGTTTTAACACTGCTCTATATCTGCCGTGTCACTTTAGTAAATGTTATCGATAACGTGATTCTTTAGAGAAAGTGTAATGGTGGATCAGAGGAGGCTTATCAACAAATGCTTATCTGACCTTATTTGGAAAATGGAAGGGTAATGGCAAAGTATTAAAAATAATAATAAAAAAAAATCTGAATCTACGTTTTTAATTCAACGCATCAGAAGTAGGCATTGAAAAAAAATATATTGGAATATACAGATTGGGCATATACGTGTGTATAATCTGTACCATGGCATCCCTGTATCTTTTCTCATGGCAGTGGTGTTAGTGAGTTGAATAGCTTCTGCATCAACTGTTTATAATTTCACATGTGACTTTAGGAAATGTAAAGTTATCTTTCAGAGTTTTGTGTGGAAATATAATGGAAAAATATTACATTGGATGCTTGCAAATGTGATATACTGTCTTCTGTACCTTCACCTCATTCCAAGTGCCATGTGTGTCTGTGGTAGTGTCATTGTCATCTAACCTGTTCCCTGGCAGTGGCTTTGACAGCTTGGGCTAACTTCAATCTTAGTTTTCTCTGGACTCAGAGCCTCCTGCAGGGTTTTTGTTTGATGTTTGGTGAATGAACCCGTGTAATTGGGTGGGTTGGGTTTGTTTGTTTGGGAAATTAACTTTTAGTATCATAAATCTTAAGGTAAGTCTTTAGCACTAAAAGTAGTTCAAGTTCCACACAGAAGCTCTAAATTCCTTTAAATATTCTTGGAAAGATGGGATGAATGAAAAGTATCGACAGTACATTTCTGTGAAAAGATGCTTCACTTGAGGTAGATTTCAGACTGTTTCCTCATAAATGGAACACATAGTTTGCAGATACCCTGGTAACTGTTATACAAAAGTCTTTCCCTTCAAATGATCAGAAGAAATGTTTTCTTTCCTAGATCTAGAACTACCCATGTTTATCCTTGATTTTGTTGTTATTTTTGCTTTCTTTGGGCTATGTAATTCCAATATCTGATTTTAGGTTCCTTTTTCTTACAAAGATAACTACAAACCAATTTCTGCAGAATAAGCAAGAAGATGAAACAGCACTCTAGGGAAGATATAGTTACCTTGCAATGTTTTTCTGTATTGCCTTTCTAGGTGGTAGATTACTGGGAACAAGCAATTGCTAAATGCCTGCAGTGGGAGGTACAATTAATAAGTTCCTGTTTTTAGGGCCACATAAAAGTTCCAGGTACCACAGCTAGTGGCAACATAAAAGCTGCGGGTCGAGGTGGCTAGGCAGGCCAGTAAGGCTGCTGGCAGTTCTTCCTGCCTTGTGTGTCCTCCTTGCCTTGTGCTGAACCTATCCCAGTATTTTGATCTTTCCAAATCTTAAATAGGTTCAGATCTAATTTATCATCAGTTCTTTAATCCTGTAATTTAAAGGGGTAGTTTTCATAAACAAGCAAAAATTCAATTGATCCATTCATTGTTGTGGCTAAAATTCTTTGGAATACGGTATCCTTTATGGAAGGGCTTATTTTCTGCAACAGATAAGAGTGCTTCTTCAGTCCGTGAAATTTTATGAAGATAGGGCTTTACAGTGATAAGAAGTATTTGGAAGAAAAATCTTTTAATTCTGTAATTGCAATTAGATTCAGTCTCTTCTGATTGAGCTTTTAATCTTGCAGCTTCTCTTACTGAGCATTTTAAAGTGCATGGAGCTCCTAAGTGATTTTTTTTTTCTTTTTTTATAAAGGCTGTTCTTGAAAAGAAAAGCGTTAATTGCTCATGGTTACTTTGTTAAAATGCTTAGGGCAGAAATACTCAAAAAAAATGTTAATCTAACCCAATAGGAAGTATAAAAATTTTTTTAAACATTTTAAAACTGGCTTATAAATAGAGCTATGCATCTTTAACAACTTGGTGTAAGATCTGAAGTGAGGCTCTTCAAAAAAAAAGAAAAAGATGCTCTAATTTACTGGTTTGGCAGCAATTTTGGCAACGTTTTAATTTTTGCAGACATTTAATGAAGACATTTACATCATCCTCTAGCTGTTCTGGAATCCTAATTCTGTGACTATTTCAACGTTTTGTTCTCTGGGCGATCGGGAAGGAAAGCTCCTCAAGCAGTTTTTGTGTAGAGTCTATAACTTAAATGAGCAATTTGTGACCTTCAAAGGTTTCCTGGAACCGTAGCGTGATGTTTTAAAATGTCAAGCTGAGTTGAAATACCAAATATGTAACTTCTGCTTTTTGTCGGGTTTTCTTCATGCTACAGACCTGCACTGCGCTAGAATCAAACTGTAAGTTTTAGGGCCTTTCATAGCCTGAGTATACCTTTAAAAGGTACAGGTCTAAAATAAAATGTTTGGCTTTGGCTACCTGCATTTTGCACTAACCAAAGTGAAAGAAGCAACAATAAACCTGTTGTCAGTAGGACATGAAATTACTGAAAGCTTCCTATAGTGAATTGTTTTTTTTCCTTCTGCTATTTGGAACAAAATCATTATCTAATTTAAAATTACTTGGTGAAAATGACTCTTAACCATAAGCATCATATGCTCCTCTCAAATAGAAAAAATAGAAAGCAGTGTGTTTTTATATGCTGTGTTGTTAACTTTCTCAGAATTGGTTAATGATTATTTATTGTTACCTATGCTGGTTTCAATTAAAATATACCTTTTTTAAAAAGCAGGAAATGGAGGCGTTTAAAAGTATTTTCACTTTTCAGTAACTTAGTGTGAAGAATAATTGTGTAAAACATTTAGAGCTTTCTGAGGAAATTGTGGGAGTCAGTTTTGTACAAAGGCATTTGGCAGATATAAAATGTCTTTGATGGGGCACTCAGCTTTTGTCCAACCACCTGTGTGAGAAACGCAGGGATTTGTTGATTGGCAGATCTGCCTCTTTCCACCCCCCCCCCAAAAAAAGTCATCTCCTTGATGAAATTGATTTGTCAGTTTGTTCCAGTCTAATGGTGTGATAGCCCAGCAGCTTTCAGTGTGTTGAATAGTTAAAACCTGCTTTTGAGGTCAGTGTCAGCCACTCTGACCCCTGTGAACTGTCACCTGAGCCAGAATTGCAGGGATTAGGCCTTTGATATTGTGATGGCTTCGCCTATCAATTGACTTTTTCATTACTGAAGATGTTGGGCCTTTTGTTTCCCTTCTTAGTATGTAACCAAGCAAACTCCTAAGTAGAAGGAGCATTTGTTCTTGTTCTTTCTCTCTGCAAGTAATAGAAGTGCTCATCTTTTGTGAGGCATACCTAATTAAACACAGGAAAAATTAAAAATATAAAATACAGCATGGTTGCAAGCATTTTTGTGCTGAGAACCAGTCTCATTTCTGGGTAATTTTAGTTTGACGAATTTGTAAGACTGTTAACTTACAAAATGTTGTATTTAGGAAGCCAGGTGTCAGATTAGGAGATACCAGCCCTTTTGGCATTCAGCCTTCTAAGCCCCTGTTTGTGTGTGTTATATTTAAACAGGATTCTTTGAATTCTGTAGTTTGGAGCACTTAACTGTTACAATGTTTTATAAGTTACCTATTGCTTTAGTATGCTCTCTAGATATTAAGATGTTCAGTTCGTTTACCTTCTACGTCTGACTTACACACTTGCTTCAGGGCAACTGCCTTGGTTTCAACTTGCAACTGTTTAGGTGCAAATCAAAACTTTATCTAGGGATAAAATAGTTGCTACTGTAGCTCAGTATCGGGGTCCCTGCCTTCTCATTTCCTTTAATTGTTAGGATTTCCTGGGTTCTGTCTTGGTTTGTTTACTCCTAGATTAAAATGAGTAAATCAAAGCATATCATAGATATGGAATGGTTGATTCCTGCTGTATCAGGGTAAATTAGTCTAATTGCACGTGGCAGTTTTATTTGCTTGTGATGTAATGTGAAATGAGGTCCTGCCTCCCTCCAAAAAGCCTGAGCCAATTAATAAAGCTTTTAAGCTCTTTGTCACAGGCCACCGTGGAGGTCTGCAGAGAAGAACTTTAATCCAATAAACATTTCATTTAGATCATGAAAAGAAAGCATGAGGAGAAGCTCCTACAAGAGAGGGTGTTACCAGCGATTCTAGCCATGAAGAGATGTGAGGAATTTGCCAAATTAACCAAGAGGCCTTCATATTTAACACAGAAATGTGTCAAAACTAATAATAGAATAATTTAATTTGACTTGAACCTTATATTGTTAAAATTCTAAGAAGCCATGACTGTTTTCTTCAAAGACTTTACTGTTGAGCTGGATGGACAGGGCAAGGGGAGGTTGTGAGAAACCCAGATAGCAAATAACACTGGCCGAAGCTGGTGGAAAAAAAAAAAAAGAAGAGGAATAGATAATTAGGTGTAATTAGCGTGTATGAATTGTTGTCTCTCTGCCCTTGGCTTGAATAAATTTCGGAGAAAAAAACCCCTAGTGGTGAAAATGCTTTGATGTAAGAAGAGTCATTGTGGTTTGGCAGCATAAAGGCACTGTTTTATACTTCTTACATAATGGTTGTGATACAGAAAGAGTGAATGGACCCCACACCCCCCAGCCTGCTTTACAGCAAGGACTTTTGGATTCCCTAGAAACAAAATGCATCAGAAGTTTTCAGTTGTTGGTAATGAGGTAGTGGACCTCATCAGAGCTAAGCGTAAGCCATCTTTAGCTTTTGTTTAGCTCTTAATCGCTTTTTTTTTTTTTCATTCTGGGAAATCCAGTTTTGTAAATCAATACTACTTTTTTTTTTCTTTTTTCTTTTTTTTTTCCCTTGCCTGCCAACAGTTCTGGCAGGAGCAAAGGCTAATACTGGGAAAAGAAATACAAATCAAATGTTAAACAAAAAAACAACAATAAAAAAGAAATCTAGACAAATAACTTCATCCAGGGTATAATTCTGATGAAGTACATGTATTGGGGGTGAATTTGACCCTTAGCTTACAAATCATCACGTTATAAATTCCGAGTGAACCCTTGGCATTTGTTTTTTATAGAACACTACAGCTTGTTTATTAGGAGGCTGAAAGTTACAGTCTTTATTGGTTCTTTAGCAAAACTGGATGTTTATACAGTGGTTTGTGGGTCAGTTTGTTTGGGACTTTTTATTTATACTTCCTCGGTGAGGAAAAATTTTTCCTAAGAGATGTGAAATGGGGTGAGCTGTTCAATGTAATTCTTGTTACATGGAAGTTTACTCTACCATTCTTCTGCTCCCTGACTGGAAAAAGGAGAGGCTACTTGTCTCCTACCCAGCACAGCCACATCTGTACCTCCTGAATTCTTTCACTTTTGTCTGAATATCTGAAATACTATTCACAGAACAGTGCATTTTAAGAGTCTCTGTGTGTATTCATGCACCATTATTTTACAAGTTAATTGTCTATTTTTCCTCTTCTTAGGGGGTGGCTGATTTGTAGCTAGACATTAAAATAAGTTATTGAAAAGTTGTACAATGGATCGTATGTTCCTTGTGGTAGCAAGAATAGTGGCGTTTCTTAGTTGTTAAAGTTTTGAAGGTTGTAATGTAAACTTGTGCAACTTCCATTGAATTAATTTTACCTTTAAATTTATCTCTACTAAACTCTTCAGTTTAACTTTTGAATGTTCTTGTCACAAGTGTAAGGAAAACAATTTTAAAAAAATATTTGGCAGTATTTTACTTCACAGGTCTTTGCAGTCTAGGTTTATTTAAAAATAATTGACAAACAAAATGTTTGGCATCCAAAATGAACCTTAGCATGGTTAGTTTCATCAATATTATACGCTATTCTCAGATGACATTTTGAAAGTTTTCATCAAAATTTGTTCTTGGTGGGATTTTTTTTGATTTGGGGGGTTTTTGTGCTTTTTTTCTTTTTTTGTTTTGTTACAGTTGGAACATATTGGAACGAGTATGAAGTGCCTAAGGCTATTGTAGCAATTTTCATTATCACAGAAGAATATGGGGGAAAAGACTGTTAAAAAAAAATCACTTAACTGCTTAAAGCATTGCACTATTTTGTAGAACAAATATTCTTTTGTACTTGAAGTTGATTTGATCTGTGAAAGGCAACACCTGAATATCATGCAAGACTAAGTAATTATGCCTGATTGTAAGGGTTCTTTTTCAGGTATAGGTCACAGGAAATTCAGTTAGGGTAGAGTATGTACAAAGGTAAGAAATATCCAGATTTTCTGTTGTAAGATTGTGTAAAAATTATTTACAGTTAATACTTGCATAAAGGTTAGAAAGGTTGATGAAGTGATATTTAGTTTTGCTTTACTATTCACTGTGTGTCAGAATGTAATTATGACTGATTCATGAAACTGTCTTAGCAATGAACTATCTTTATTAAAATGCTGATCAAGACAAGAGCTGACAGTAATAAAGAATAGAACATTTTAGTCTGGTTGCTTTTGAATGATTGCTAATTACCCCAGAGGTCATGTGTAGTGCTTATGAGGATTCATTGACATTTTCTTTAAAGTCTAGTGTTTCAACAACATCTGAACAGGGAGACAAAAACTGTACGCGCACCAAACAACGCCTGGCCCAAGTTTTTATACATGACAAAATACCCAACAGTTTCCTTTCTCCTTCCCCCTTTCCCTGAGTACATCTCATTCCCATGGATCTGTATAGCAGAAAGTTAGGAGAGTTACAGACTTGATTTACTCTTTCTTTTTTCTTTGTAATTCTTTTTTTACATGACCAATTTTAGGCGTAGACAAAAGGAGCAGCCTTTTAAGGGTCCTGCACCTGTACCATGCTTACTCATGACGTAATGGTCTGGTTGATCTCCTTTTAGAACTGCACCAGGGAGTGCACTCTGCACTTAACTTCATACGCTTCTCTCAGCAAGCTGTGGACAGACGTCCCAGTTGGACCAGTTTCACATTCTGAAATGTCCTGCTGATTGTCACTTGCTGATGTCTTTGAGAGTACACCAAAATTAAAACCTCTGGGTATACTTTGTGGGTCAGAAATAATTTTTTTTTGACGCACTGCATTTTTGCTTGAGAGGATTCTTGTTCTACCACAGTTATGAATCATTTGGGAAAATGCCAGTTGTAATGATACTCTTTGGATGAAGAAACTTTTTCTTGAAATACCTTAAGAAAGAATTGTAAGAAAGAAATAACATTCTGATTGATAATCTAACACTACGTGGATTCAAATAAAGACAAATAAAAATGACTATGTCTAGTGAGCTCAGTTTACCTGAGGAAGACTTCCTCTGTTTCTGGCTGGCAGTTCTCATCATGTGTCTATGTGTTGTGTGGTGCGAGAGAATTTTTCTCTCTAAGACTGGGTGTAAATGTATGAGAATAATTGCCAATGAACAGTCTAATTATTTTGTGATTTGCTGGAGGGAACGAATTTCTGTGATCCTGTGTATTATTAATGGAGACCAAATCAGCAGGACAGGTGTGGGGTGTATTTAGTGAGGTGGGGGTTTTTTGGCTGTAAGTTAATACGAAGTGTTAGGTGCTGAGGATGCCTTTACCTGGATGGAAATTATGATTCCTTTTTCTCAGAAAGAGTGGTTAGAAGTTGCACTTCACAGTTAGGCATGGCTTGGTTATTCATAGTAGATGTTCTAATGTGTTTGTTAAGAGCTACACAAGAGGCCAAGAGGCCCAGCTTTGGATGCCTGGGGATAGGACTGTGTTCTTTGCTCATATGGGAAGTGGATTTGATACTGCAGATGCAGTGCTGCTACTGGATTTACAGGTGTCTGCTTTGACCTGAGTGTGAAAGGCTCAAGAAACTCATCAGGTGTGGGAATTAAGGTACGGATCATCCCAAAGCGAAGCACTCTCACATCTCTGTTCCCCTACCCCTTCTCTGTGTGTACTCAGATAGGGTTTGTCTGATCCTGTGGGACAACAGTATGATTTGTATAATTTTGTATGCTGTTTGTTGTTGGAGTTTTTTTAAATGCCATTAAAATTCAGAGCAGTGAATGACAATTGGATTGAGTTCTAGTGGTCTGCATTAAGGTTGAGATATGTACTCACCTATATTACCAGGGTCATGAGGTGACCACAGTATTTGAGCTCACAGAGACACATCATATTTAGTAGAGTGGACCACAAGACCACCTATAAGCATTTCAGGGGGTTTTGTGACACATGGGAAACATGTGTCTTGAGAACTTGCACGTTATCCAGTTGACTTTGCCTTTTGAAATTTTCTGAAACCTTTGTTCATCTACTTAACACTTTTATTTCTTGAACAGTTAAACATTTTAATAGCTACCATTCTTGATTGCAGCAACAAAGGAATACTAGAGGTCCTTACAGGAAGAAAAATGCATTTTTGTTGGTCTATATTTAATAACTTTCTACAGTAGGTATACTGAAAGTCTAGTTTTATCTGTCCTCTCTGAAGATTGTCATTTTAGGTGTTCTATTTCAAGTTGAGCCTTGAGGTTTTGTCTTTTTTCCTTCTGGAATAAAAAGTTTTTTCTGCCACTTCAGTGGAAATGAGTGCATGATCGTATGGTATTTTTAACTTACTAATTGCGTTTTCAATTCTGTAATTGTATTTGTTCTTTGTATACATAAATACATAAATGACTTCAAAATAAATTGTATGACTAATTAATTTTATGCATTTGAATTGAATAGCGTAAGTCAGACTTGAAATAGCTCAATAGAATAGAAAATGTGTTGGAAATTATGGATGGTTCTACAAGAACAGACTAGACTTAACTATGGCTTCAATTTTAAGTATTAATTTCAAAAGAAAAGTAGAAGTTTAGCCCAAGTAAATGAAATTTGAAAGTTTAAATCTCCATCTTAAAAAATGGAAAACAATAGTTACAGTCATGGCTTTGACAATTAAGTACTAACGATCTGAGCACTCTGGTTAGTGCTTTGGCTGTTGATTAGGATTCTGTGGTGGTGATTAGTGTGTGGAAGGATGCAATCACATTTGTAGGGTTTAATCAGTCCAGTGCTGGAGAACTTAGTTCATAGATGGAGAGAGGAACTGGAACTTCTGAATGTAATCTTAGGAGGGTTTTTCCCCGTGCTGTAAAAAGATGAAGGGTAACAAGTAAAGGAGCCTGCCTTCCCCCTCACACTCCCCTGAATATGCAGGGTTTGCGAATGATAGTATTTATTTTCTAGTTTCATGATGCAGGAGTATGATGTCGTTGAAGTGTGAAATGAAAAGAAGATGCATAGTGGTACTCACCTATGCACCTCTCTGAGGTTCAGTATTTAATTCCTGCAGTTATGAGCTATTTGGGTTTTTTTCCATACTGTGCAACCATTTATCTAGTTTTCATTTTTGTAAATCTGGTATTTTAAATGTTTAGCTTGGACATATATGATATTTTGGTGTGTTTTATTTTCTTCTATTATGCATTCTGATTATGTGCTTTTTAGCATTTAAAGCATTTATCTTGAAAAACTTATTTACAAATATGAACATTTTGCCCTCTGCATTCCGGAGAAGTGAATGTTTATGTATGTAGAAACAAAGAACCACGATGGGTAACCTTGTCTACAAGGGAAACACTAAAAGGAAAAGCTTTTGGATCTCTACTCAGTGCATGGCTTCTCTGTGACTTTTCTGACCCTCAGTCAGAGCAAAGGTGCTGAATCCACTATTAGAAACTGTCTCTACTCGTACATTTGTGACTTGGAGGAGAAATGTTGCTGTTACTGCTTGGTGATGCAAGCAGTCCTCCTATTACTGCCCTGCAGTTCACTGGTACTGCCATCACAGGATTTCTGTTCTCTACTGCATAGAGTTCAGTTTGTGTAAATAGCATTACCCACACCAGTGCGTGCTTTTATGCTCTTCTGTTGGCATTAATTTCTTCCACATTATCGCTTAATGATTGGTTTCTGTATTCACACTTCTGTTTGATTTTTTTTCTCTTACGCTATTTTCCAGTAGCACCTATAGGTCTTTACAGTCATACATTCACATAAGGAGAAGGTTGTTCCTACCCTACAAAGCCTATGATCTAACAACAACAATCATGTTTTCTGGGAGCATGTTGCCACACAGGTGATAATGTTTTGTTTTAATGGCAGAGACCATCCACTTTATGTATATTTATACAGTGTCTAACAACAGATGTGTCAGCTTTTAAGTGTCTCAGTAAAAATAATTAATGATGAATGATGGTAGGTATTTATCCACGTGAGCATATAGAAGTGTTAGGGAATTCTTATGGTGGTTTTATTTTTATTTAGACATGGACTCTAAATGGCTGGAGTACGTTGCCGAAGAGAACATCAGTCTTGAGAGCATAAAAAAGGAGATTCAAAGTAAAATATAAATTAGAATTTGACTAGGGGTGCTGGTTTGAAAAATAGGACACAGAACTGTATTTGAAAGACAGGACAGAAATAAGCCAAAAAAACTCCAAGCCAAAACCAGAAATTAATTAGGAACCTCCAAGGAGCAAAATGCCAAATGTTTTCCAAAGCACTAAGTGCCTCCGTGTTCTTGCTAACTGGCACCTAATTCTGTGCTTATATTGTGTGTTACAGAAAACTGTTGTATATCAGAATTCTCTTTTTCTGTTTTGTTTGTTTGTTGCAGTTGACTTTCACCTCCTAAGAAAGCAAAAAGCCAGTAGGACTATAGTGACTGCATTTTATATATCTCTGGCCTGGATGCTATTTCTGACTGAAAGTTCCTATAGCCCAGAATATCGAACATACTTTTAAAATAAACTGTTTAATGTTATGTCACATTGGAATCAATAGTAGTGCATTATTGCAGACATATGACAAGGTGTATATGGAAGAGAAATATATTTAATTAGGCAACTGTAGCATAAAAAGGACCTAAACCCATAAATAAGCTTTTGAGCACATGAGCTCTTCTTAACTAGTATCACTAGTGATAGCGATTTTTTCCTGAAGAGTGGTAATACAAATTACTTTGAAGAAAGAAAACAGGGAAGGAGACAGAAGAAATGCATTTACTTCATAGCTCTATCAATAGTATTTACATCTACAGTTCTTGCCTCCAAAATTTGTTCATTGTAAGGTTAAATTGCGGAGTCATAGAAGACTGACAGCACATTTAAGGAGGGGTAAGTTTGTAAGCAGAACACAAGTGGACTGAAATACTGTTGCACCAAGTGCTGGTTTATATTTCAGCAAGGTGTAGGGACCTGCGTAACCCAGCCCAGTATCAGTCTGTATTTGAGTGCACAGAATGTCTGCCCTACTCAGCAGTCATTAGCAGCTGAGCCACAAGCACCACTGAAAATATCTGCGCAATAAATGTACCCCAGCCTCAGGTGCACTTTTTTTCTTTCAGCCATACCACAGCTGCCACACTCTTAAGTACACATAGTTCTGGGTTCACTCTTCCCTCTATTTGTAACACAGCACTCTGAGGCAGCGGTAGAGTTAGTAGACGCATCTTGGAAGGCCAAAGAGGTGAGGCTGAATTCATGTAAAATTTCCTATTTCTTGTTTCCAGAAAAAAACTCAAGATGATAAACAGCATTACTGAGTATCTGAGAATCTAAAGTTAATCTAAATAATCTCATTGTCTGCATCGCTGTACTAATGTGATTCCCCCCCTCCAATATAAAGAAAATAATACTTGAGCTAATTTACTACTTTGATAAAATAAAACATTAGGTAGGAACATGCTGAACATTAGTGCCTGGCAAAGAAAAGCTAAGTACACCAGCTTTGCGGTGAAATTTCAGGAGTATTCCTTCTAACCTTGTCTGCCAGGCTGATGCTGAAGAAAAGCTTAAACATGCTCCCTCCCTTGTGCATATTATTATTTGCTTCTGGAACTTTTTCTTCTGCTCTGTTATTTATTCTCTTTCTTTGTAAGCTTTCACGAAAGAAAGGGAATAGATTATAATAATATTGTAGCACCAATGCTATTGTGTTTGCAGTAGCCTTAGCCCAAGATAATGATTTGATTAGCATGGCTTTTTCACTTACCGGAATTAAAGATACATGGATTCTCTTGGGATTCTGTGCTTTCAGGATTTTTTTTTCACCTTATTTCTTCAGCTGTGTATCTTTGCAAAGAAGTTGGGGATTTAATATAGGCATAAAGCCTTCAGCAATAGCCAAGGGCAAAAAATTAGTGCAATGAGTCATCACTCCTGCAGATATTGGTAATCTACATCCTATGCAGTCCATTTGTTCAAAAGGGCCATTGTTCCTTAAATCACTGATGATAGTTCTTCTAAAATTTAAGGGTGCTTTTTCCTGCAATGTAGTTGCTATAAATGAGATTTGACATTTCCAATTTTGGTATTTGAATGGCCTCAAGGAGGCTTTGAAAAATTTGACATGCAGAATATGAAATGTTTAATGAGAGTATTAAAGATAAACTAATAGTTCATAGTGCAGTGAAGAAGCAGAGTAATTTAGTGGATTCTAGCAATCCGAAGAATTGTAATGGTGTTGAATTACCTACAAAAAAATTTTATTGCTTCAATTAAATTGTTGATAGAATTATATTTTCTAAAATACTAAAACTTTTCCTCCCTTTCTTTTATAGCTTCTTTGCTTCTATCTATGTAGCACTCAGAAGGCTGTGTATGTTGGCAGTAGTAATAACAGATAAGCAGAGCTTATTGCCTTTGCCAGAGGATGTAAAATCTTGATCCCACTGAGGTTAGTGAGAATTTTGTTCTCAGCCTCAGGCCTTGAATCAAAAAAGCCCCCCTTAGTACAGCTGGTGTTGAGTTTTCAAACAGAAGCAATTATTGTGACTACTCAGGGATATCTGTGTCACATTTGGAGTCTTACAGGAACAAAAAAGAAGATCTTTTTCTGAGTCATTTCAGACATTAGAAAAATGAAACAAAATCTTTTTGATATAGAGCTTTGTCAGTTCCTCTTTGTGCTTTAATCTGTCTTGCAGAAAGACTTGGCGTGGTTCGTATATTTGATGTTTGACTCAAAACTAGTCAAAAAAAAGTAGAAGGAAGAGAGAAAATTATTTTTAGCTTATCACATACAAGTAGTTTCAGTTGTCTCTGTTGCTAAAATTTGATTGTGGTCTGTTAAACTTCTGTTGCTCCTAATTTTCTGTTACTAAATGTATATTCTTTAATGTGAAAATAATTATTTTTACACACTCCCCCAACAAAGCACTACCCAGAGAAAATGAGTAATATGCATCCTCATTTCATTTCACCTTTATTAATTTGCAGTTGATGGACTTTTGAAAATGTTGGTTTGTTTGGTTTTTTTTTGTTTTGAGTATGTGAAAGTTTTCCAGCTTATTGCTTTGCTTTGATAATTGTAAAGGAGTCTTTGATTTTGTGATCTGGAATTTCAGTTCAGATGATATTCATGCTGATGGTTTATCACAGTTGTGTGTCTTTGTAAATATAGCTTTGGCTTGAGGAAGGCTATTCTTTTTCTTTTTTTGTCTCTCTAGAAATACTGCAGCACAGTGCAGCTTGATTCTGGAATAGACTACAGGAAACGAGTGCTTCCTCCTGCTGGAAAACTTTACTACCTGTAAGTTTATCTATGATATGATATTTGCCCTCTTTTTCCTTCTTATTAGTCAATAATTTCCTAGTCAATGGGAAATGAAAAATGTATAGCAGAATTAGCAGAGTGTGACTTTTCCTTTCTTTGCCTTCTGGTCCATTTTGTTCAGCAAACCGCCTTCCATTATGCCTTGATATTAACTTCATTAAACTACATTTTCAATATCCACACTAGCATCGTTTATAATGTGTGACTGAATAAAAACTAATTAGATTTTTTGGGGAGGTGTGGTGTTTGGAGAACTGAAGTGACAGATGGTTAGAAAGTAATGAATATCCTCTTGTAAGAGATTGCACAATTCTCTTATAATAGAAGAACATCCTTATTGTATTTAAGTAATTAAGTATTTATAGAAATCCAATGACAAGAGTTCATTTAACGTCGGGTGTTCCCAGTGCTGTGGATTAAAAAACCCCAACAGCCTCCTATTTTGACAGATTGTTTCTGTTTATCCTAACAAAATTTCTTTAGCACTTTATTCTATATTTGCAAATAAATATATTTTAAAATATGTTCACAGTTGTGCTTATGGTTACAGCATATATTTGCCTAATACAAACATCCTGTCTTTTTTTTCTCCAAATACTTTGAAACCTTTGCACTCCAGAGATTTTTCTCTCTCATATTTGCTCTTACAGTATTATTAGTTGATGACAACCTGAGCAAGGCAGACAATAGCTTAAAATGAGATTATATCTTTCAACCCAACATACAATATTGATTTTAAAATGATGTTTCCTATAAGGAAGGTGCAATATTTTCATCAATGTGACAGATTTTTGAAACAAAGTATGTCTGTATCACTGTATAATAAAGTTAGAAATTATAATTGTTTGCCTGGAAGGAGGAGTACTGCTTAGCTGAATTACAACAGGTAATCCGGCCTGCTTCTGGAAGAAAATGACAGAATTTTATAAATGGAAAACAGGTCAAGTGCATGTTCTGTATCTTCAAAAAGTGTGTGACTGTATGAACTCAAAAGTAACTCTTATTCTGTATTCTTGGCTGGCTCCACTTCCTTTAAATTTTGTGATGTCTACTTGGAAGTATTGTCTGAAGCTGCCTCTGTTATCTCAGAAAAGCTCATTGTGGCTCTTGTTCCCACGTCTACATAGCTGTCCCTGCTTACAGCTCTTGCTTATTGTGCTTATTGTGACTTCCTGTTTCATAATTACAGAGAGCACCTCTTATATTCTTTTCTCCCTGTCCGTACTCTGAAGACAGGAAGAGTGCGTATATGGTTTCTAGAAAGTAGTAGGCAAAATGTGGTGCCCATGGCATCAGCTGTCAGAGGAGAAGAAATGTGAACAAGGCCCAGGAGTAGGACCAGATGGAGTATTTCATGGTATTCTGCTGGAAAGCTTCTGGTCAAGTGAATGGCAAAGATTGGTGTTAAGTCTGTCTCACGTTATGCCACTGGAAGGATGCTGGTTACCTCTAGAACTTGTTGTGTAAATCATTAGGAACTGATGGGGAAAAAAACACTTAACAAGTCCTGTAGCTTCCAGTGGAAATAAGATACTTATGTCATTGTTCTTTCTTTGTCCAAGGGAATCTCATTCATTCTTCTATTCAAATGTCTTCACTGGAGCTTTCAACCCTGCAGAACTAACATAGTATGGGGGAACTTTTTGTTTCACTTTAAAATTAGGTACTACAAGTCTTTTGCTACAGGCTTTTGAAATTCTATTTAGCAGTCTTGCCTCTGAAAGAAAATGTTCTTGTCCAACATGTTTACATTCCCCCTGTTAATGGTTATAGTATCATCATGACTCTTGTTTTTAAATCCTCTTGACGCTTCATAATCTGTGTAGTCTTTTCTTTATTTCAAATATGTGACTAAGGGTTGCTTAAAGCTGTTTCATACTCATCTGAAAGCAGTCAGTGTAGCACTGTTACAAGATTCCTGGTCAAAGCAACTTCCTTGATCTCAGTCTCCGGTGTCTATTCTCAAAACAAACTTTCTTGGCAATTAGGTGCAAATATCTACCTTGGCATCACATGTGGCTGTTTCTTCTTGTAGCTTTTTCATTAGACTTTTTGGTATTTATATGCATACACAGGTGCAAACTGTCAGATGTATATGCACTCTTTCCTTTTGTGGCTTTTTTTTCCCTGGTTTCGTCTGCTCCTTTTCATTTGTCTTTTTCTCAGAGGAAAGCAGCACACAACACAAATATCAATGTTGAGAGAAACTTCTTATTTTGAAATTACAGTTTTATGTAATCTGTTCAGAAAAGGTTTTTTAAAGTGTTTGAAATAGTAATTGCGGAAGCTTGCAGTGTTTTTTCCTAATTCTTTGTATCTACAAGGTTTGCCATCATTAAGCTTGAGCTAAAAATTAGTTATTTCAGTTCTTCTCTTAACATTTTTAAGCTGCTTAAGGTCTAACAAACAGGAAAGTAATTGCGTACCATGCTGATCGTCAGTTGTTTAGAGGAAATCTAGAACTGTGTGAAGCAATGCAGCTTGAGTGCATCCAAGATGTATAAAAGTAGACTTTTCACAACAAGTGAGATTATACAAACTTCAGTGAAGCGTTTTGTATCCTAGTTCTTGTTGTCTACCATAGCATTTATTTACTATTCTCAGCTTTAAAACTCAGCAAGAAATATCATCTGTCTTCTTCAAGAATGAAACACAGAAAGGCTGGCCCTCTAACCAATTCAGTGAGAAAAAATATTCATTGGTCAGACAGGTTTATAATTCTTGAGGAAACCAGAAGGTGAATATAAACCTTGCTTCAGCTCTCAGCACAGATATTTTGCATTTTCACTGTCTGCAATTGATCTTTTCCCAAACAGTATTGGGGATAGAGTGGGGGAAACAGATGAAATTACTAATGCAGACATCATGCTGCTATTTAGAATTTCACAGTTTATTTTTGCAAATTGTCTGATCAATACAATCAGTTAACTTGATTTCCGTGTCCCACCCCCCATGAAAGCTGCTCCAATATTTAATTCCACAAAGTCTCCTCTCAGAAATTTCAAAGAATACTTCTTTAGGTGCTTGACTGCCTTGCCTTGTCTATTTGCTCTTATTTTGCATGCAAGATAGAGCCAGAAGCCTTTTTTCTCATTGTGCACACATAGTGTTAATGGATCTGCTCTGCCTGTATTGCCTCATTACTGGAAACAGCTCAAAACACAAAAGTCTTTCAGTGTATGCAAATAAGGCAGAATCATCTACCTGGGAGTTAATATTCTCTACTTTTAAGTGTATTCTAAATCTAATGTTTGTATTTAGTGCATAACATCCTGTTCTCTTTTTTATGGGCAAAAAGCTAAGCAGGCTCAGGCAGCTGTTTGATGTTGGCTTCAAGTGTTATTAATTTCATATTCTATTATTCTTTTCACTGTAGCACAAGTGAAGCTGATGTGGAGGCTGTCATGGATAAGTTGTTTGATGAGCTGGCTCAGAAACAAAATGATAGTACGTAAGTTAATTTCTCTTGAAAGAGAATACATTTAGAACACAATGCCCAATCTCCACTGACCAATTAATAAGTTCCATTGCTGTATATGGGTTGATGCCACACTCAAGTGGCAGTCATTGTATCAGCATTTTGTCTAATTTATGTGTTGAATCATGTGCTATTATTCATCAAGCTATGCATTTCCTATCTGTAAGAGATGAATTTTATAGTAATTATCCAGAGAAGATTGAGTCTTTGTTCATGTTCCCATAGTAACTAGACCAAGGATTCTGAAAGTGCAAGGCAGAGAGCTGAGGCTGAATAAAGCGTGTGGAACCATTGCAGACTTCACGTTTGAAGAGCTGTGCGACAGAGTGAGTACCCAGTCAAATCTAGAGCAGTTAACGCTCAGACTTTTCACAGTTTAAAAAAAACAACCAAAAACCCAAACACAAAGACTCACTGTTTTCTCAGGTTGTACTAAATTAAAAGGGCCTTTTACAACTTTACAGAAAGATTTTGAATTTAACAGGAGAAAAAGAAAGAAAAAGAGCTCCTCAAAAGAACAAAAATAATTTTCTTTTTAATGATACAGTAAATACACTCTTAAGTATGCCACAGATTGTCTTAAGAAATCCTAGTACTGTGTGTGCCTGGGCTAACATCATTGCTGGAATATTAGTAATCACAACATATCAATATGTAAGTAGCATTCAAATACTGTTTTAAAATCAGAGGTGTAAATTGATACTCAAGCAAAGAAGTAGCAATCCTGGCACCATTAAAGTTGTTACATGCCTTAGCCTTTTTACAGCTACTCACAACTGTTTAGTCCCAGGCCTTCTCAAAATTTGCCAGATTTTGCTAAATACTGCCAAATTCTCTGCTAAACGTGTGGAGTGTGATTCCTGAAAAGCTCTCATTGTACATGACCTCCAGTGGGTTTGAAGATGGTCCCCAGAAGCTGCAGTGTGACCTCTATGCTGAAACCTGGAGATAGTGTTAAATGATTGCAACTCTAAACTAGGCCGATAGCACCCTTGATTCAGGATGTTGACGAGTCCTTTGGTTTCACATTATGTTTTCACCTCCTTGTAGCTACCAAGTTGATAACTGTTTGGACAGAAATTTCACTGGTTATGTTTCGGATTGTAGGTTTTGGTCTTTGTTTTTAGTTTTGGACAGAACCATTTAGCCGTTTGTGAGAATGGAGATCTCATGGGTGGAACGGCTTGCTTTTCGCCAAAGGTTTTGAGACTTTTTTTCGTTGTGCCCTCTTAATGTATCAGGAAAGTGCTGTCAGTGAACAGTTGTAACATTATTTAGTCCAGTAAATGCCTTGTGTACAGAAATGGGATGATAAATTTCTTCTGAGGAGAAGTGCTCTGGTAGCTCACAAGGCAGCACCAACTACTTTGGGTGAAGGTTTTGATCCCATTAAAGAATTATGTGGGGTTCTTGGTTTGTGCTCAGAACAAGTAAAGAGAATGCTTATGAAATATCAAACATCATTTAACAATGCTGTTCTTACATTGATCACCCAGAACTTGGGAAATCATGCTGTCTCAATTCAGATACCTTCTGCAGTGTTAGGATAGTTTCTTATTCCTTCGGAATGCTTAAAACTAAAACAACAGAGGAGACAAACATTTTTCTTTCACATCTTCCTCAGTCATCGCTTTTTTCGTTGCCGAGTGCCTCCATTTGTTTCTACCTTTAGTTGTTACATACAATTATTTACTTTGCCATGATTTTTCTCTTTGAATCACTGATGTACCTTCATAAATATTACAATAAGATGGTATCACTGTGCTCACTTCATAGGCAGAGAAGTATAGTTGTGAACTTCAGAACTGGTGAATGGCTTGAGTTGCCACTAATATGATTTTTTTCCACACGTGAACTTTTACAGGGCATCATAGTGATAGTAAAAAGTTCCTATCAGTTTAAGGTGCATAAAGATCTTGCCCACCCAATTGCCTTTAAAGTCTGCTAAAAGGAAAAAGAGAAATTCAGTTGTCAAACCATGAAACCATGTTCCTTTTTTTTCGTGAAATCTTTTAACCCTTCAACGGAAGAATTTATACATGTAGTGCCTTTTTTGAACAGTCAGAATGAGAAGTTATTCCTGCTGATGCCACCGAAGGAACGAAAAATAGGTAGAGTCTAGAAAAGTGCACTGGTCATTAATAGCCAAAACCACCTCTTCTTAAACTCAGGAGACTGTTATTCATATATATTCAAGTATGCTGGCTATTAGTGGGAACTATTTGTGGAGGGCTAAAGCTGTGGGAGACGACTATCAGGTATTTGCTACGCATGTGGTACCGAATGGTTGATAAGTTGACCGGCATTGTAAGTGCAACTATTAGGAGAAAGGAAATTAGGAGGCCGAGAAAGATGCAATGAAAAGGAAGATCCACAAAAGAAAATACTGGCAGGGAATTTGTTGGATTTGGCTAGAATGAGTCTGCAGGTTTCTTTGTGCAGGACTTGGGAAGGCAGATTGTGTGAAGGGACACGGAATGGGGAGTCTTCCTAGATGGAGCCAGGAGCAACCAGGAAGGTGCTTAACTGACAGCCCAAGCAAAGCATCCTAGGTAGATAAATGCAGTTTAAAGTTGGTGTCATAGGAACAAATCAAACTTACAACAGAATTGAAAACGAGATTTGCAGTTGATGTTATAATCAGTGATAAGACCTGGTGACAAGCACGATAAATTGGAAATTCTCATTAATGGGGAAAACTGAGACATAATTGATATTAGTGAAGCCTCATGGGACAATTCATAAAATAAGAATGTAGAATCAGTGCTGCTTACAGACAGAGTGGCTAAAAGAGATGGAGGAAGCATGAAAGACACGGGTACCTGCCTTAAAATTAATTAATACAAGGATTGTGAATACATATCAATTACTGAAGTGATTAACAAATACAAGAGTGTAGTACTCATAGGGGTCTGTTGCAAACAAAGAATGAGGAGATGCATTGCTTCTTGAGCACTTGGCTGTAAAAAGCATATAAAGAAAAAATACTGTTGTATGGGAAGCTTATGCTGTAGATGAAATACAGAAAATGGTGAAAAGTAATTAGCCTGAAAATATGCAAAATGCATATTCTAACACAAAATGTACCACATCCAGTACCGGGCCATTTGGTTTGAGCAGTTTAATGGGAACTTACATCTAGAAATTTGTGTTGCCTAGGGCAGATCTTCTCCATAATTTTCTTACATTCAGTGTAACCAAAAGATACTTCTAAACAGTGAAACTGGATTTAGGAAGAGTAATTTTCAAAAGCAGAAGTGAAGTATGACCAAAACTAACTGGAAAAGGAAGTGTAAACATCAACAATAAAAAAGAACGAGAAAGTTCTTTAGAGGAAGAACATAGTATGTCCTGTGTTACCGTCGAGACATAATCAAATAAAGTAGGAGTGGCAGCTAGTTATGAAGTGCAAGAAATTTAAAGAGAAACTAAAGGTCATGTGCAAATATTATGTCAGGTCAGCTGTAAGACATTTTGGTTTTAAGTAAAATGGGAGTTTTGATATGATTTATGTTATCTGAATGTTATTGGCTTGTTCTTAGGTGGAGATGGATGACATAATAATGACGTGGAAAAAGGAGAAGGTTTTGCAAAAATAGTTGTTCTACTTGAAGCAGAGTGAAATATTTGTTCCACTAAAGGGTAGAAAAATAGCCTATGAAAAATGCAATTAACTTTGGTTAAACTTATTTCCTCTGTTAAATTTGATTTATCATTTAAAAAACATTATTAAATTTAAGGTAGAGGGATAAGTGAGTGTAATGAAGGGAATCAGTTGTTTTAGGAAGGTGGGGTTTTTATTACACTGAATTGTTGCAATGTTATCTTGGAAGATATCCTTGGGAGTTTTCTGAAACTGGGATATACCTGTGCACATGCATTTCTAATAATTGTTGTGGCATGAACAGACAACGTTGTACTCAAAACGTAGTGAACTGATTCCTTTGGCTATCCATAACCCTCAATAATTCCAGAAAGGAGAATTTAAGTTTTGCAAGAGTCATTGTGTGAAATCACAGGTGCTTTTGTTATCTTGGAGAAATAACTTATCGCCCAAATGACTTTGCTTTCACGTTGTTGTGACAGTTGTGTCTTCTGATCTGGTCTTGGATAGCTATTACAGTGCAGTCCAGAAGGATAAACTTCAGCCATCAAACTCTGTTTACATTTGTTGGTATAGGATTAAGTAGATGTGTTTGAAATTGCTCAGACGATTACTACCTTAGACAGTAACTTTTGTAATATGATGTTTCATCTGTCTGTAAAACATTTTTAAATTTGGTGATGTTTCCTTTGAAATAAAATAAAAATTCTGTTTTAAAGGGAAATAATAAAACATTTTCCACTTTGGTATCATATGATTTCATGAAATGTCAGCCAATACATAATAGATGAAAATAGCAAATCAGTAATTGGTAACTTCATACTATTTGAAACATCTCCGAGCTTTAAGTGGAATTTTCACAATAGCTGCTTTTGTAATCAATATCTGAAGACTTTGGGAGATAGAGTTGGTGTCCTTCTAGAAGTATAGTCTTTCTTTTCTTGTTTCATGTGCTAGCATCCATTTTTTTAATGTCAAGAATATAAGAAGTTATTTTTGCCTAAAACAATGCATCAGATATTGGTAATTACCAGTTTCCATTAAAGTTTATAAAAATTAGGTACAGAATATATTGTATGCAGTGGTGCAGCTGACTTGGTAGAAAGCATCTTGTTACATTGTGTACAGTTGTTTTTTAGTTTCCTAGTTGAGCAAAATGAAAATTCCAAGTTTTAGCTAATTTAATTAATATCGAATCCTTACACTTAACTTTTTTTGCCTTAGTGGCGTATGTGAACATGTGGAAAACTAAAAAATAACGCTGGGTGAGAGGACCTTGATCTGTTTTAGTTGCTTTAGAGCAAAATGAGAAGTAGTTTTTGAAATCTGCCACACCAGGGTTTATATGGCAGTGTGACTCATGGTAGCATTTGTCGTGGCCTGAAAGTAGCAACCTGTTCACTGGAATGGAGTCCTGTAAACGTGCTTCTCCTATGTAATCATCTAGCAGAACTATGCTTGGGTTTTATCAAAATGTTTGTTATTGCATCATCTTTTCTAAGGCCTCATTAAGGAAAAATCATAGCCAGAGAAGGCTGGGAGAGGCACCAAGCAGAATAAATTTTAAGGCTAATGTTAACTTCCTCCTTTCTTATGGTCTTTATAATTAATTTGTTCCCTTCAGTTTCTCCTTTTGGACAGTGAGGGATACATTTACCGATGGATTTAGATTGTTGCAAAACATAATTTTTTTTTTTTCATTGAGTTAGTGTGTAAATAAAAGATCGCCACAATACTGGATTCTGAGGAACCAGTTCTTGACAAGGAAATGCAGTTTATAATTGTCCTTGGTAAATTCCAGAAGGCTTCTTGGATGGTCAGATCAAATAACTTGAACTCAACAATGTGTTTATAAAAAAAATCGGGTTTCCTTATCCCTTTTCTCAGCAGTTGAATGTATATCCGAAGTGCAGTTGAAAATACTTTTAAAAATAAAACGTGCATATTAAATTGATTTAAAAATCTCAACATCCTAAACTAGCAATAATGCAAATGTCAGTCTTGCTGCCCCATCAGAGTGGTTTCATTTCTCTGTGTTACACATAAAGGTCATTGTTCGTTATGCCTTAGAAACATCACCCTCTGCCAGTCCTCTTTCGTCATTTCCCTTTTAAAAATTTTGCTTGAAAACAGGTAATTGTAACATTTTGTCTTGAGTCTTGATCTGATATAAGTAATTTAGACAACGGTGTACCTTATATGTGATCTTCTAAGGTGTTCAGGGAGTAAGGAGATAAAATCTTCCTCACAATACAGTCTCTTTGAAGTCTTCCAGTCACTTGTGTGCAGCAGCTAGTGCCCTCTGCTGGGAATACGGTTTTTCTGCTGTACTCGGGCACATTTTATCCTTTTCTTTACAAAGGTTGAATAACTTTGTTTTATGGACCCTATGGTCTTTTCATTAGGTAATTAAATATAGCCTTTCATCTAGCTGCCAAGTACCAATAAGCGTAGTGTCTTAATGTGACAGGAAAGTGTATCTATGAAACTGATTGTGTGGATGGGTAAACTAAAGAACAATCTGTCATGTTAAATGCAAAAGGTTTAATACAGAAATGCATGGGAGTTAGTAAACAACAAGTCATTGGTACCAGGGAAAGTGTATTCAGCAAACTATGCATATCCTATTGCTATATTCACCCTTGATAACTGCTTCTGGACGATATTGGAGGTTATGGGGCTAGATCAATCTATGGGGTTTACTGTTTTTAAAGTAATTTAAATACGGTCTTGTTTGCAGTTTGAGCTGGAAAAGAGCAAGGGGATTTGCGTTACTAACCATTAGCAAAAATACTACAGCACAACAAAGATAAGAAATTAAATTTAATATCTATGTTGTAAAAGGTTATCTTACTGTGATTTTTTTTTTTTTCCCTAAAAGTTGATTAGCATTTCTGTAATTAGCAAAAAAAAGTGTTTGTGTAGATTAACACAACAAAGAAGTGGTGGACAGTTTCTGTTAGATTGTTGTTCCATTGCAATAGGCGCATTCTCTAGACTGGGAAAAAGATGTGGTTTGCACTTCAAAATAAAAGATGTAACTAAGCTTTTAAAAGAAACCAACAAAAGTCATCATAATTTTCAAAGGCACCCAGTGATTTAGGAATGCAAGTGTCTGTCTTTAAATCAATTAGTAGTCTCCCCTACGTGATGACACAACTCAGCTGCATTTGCAGTTTAATGATTCTGAATCATTTTGAGTGAATTACCTTCATTAAAAACTGCTAAATGTATCTAATGTATAATTTGGTGTCATCTTTAGGATTGTCGGGTGTAGCTGTAAATAAACATAGCGTGGAGTCGCTGAGAAGTGAATGCTATTTTCAGTAGCTTTTTAGAATTATAGTTTTCCTTAGTTTGATTTTGATCTTAGTTTTAATCCCAGCTGGAGATTAGCTTTTGCAGCTTAACCTGTCAGCAAGACATCACACGTGCTTTTAATTTATCTGTCCACTGTTTGTAAAATGGAGATAGTATAGCTTTCTTGATTCACAGCCCTAGTTGTGGAAATAAAATCGTAACTGGAGATGAAGTACCTACCTGTTGTGGTGACAAAAGTTGAAGAAGAAATGCATAATTCTTCTTCCAAACTAAGACTGGAAAAGTCCATGAAAAATGAGATCTTGTGACACACCAGAAATGAGCATAAAACATGTATTCGTAAGTGTGTTGGCCATGAACTAACAATCTTACATTTTTATTTAAACTTCAGCACGCAGCTGCATCACAGGTTGTGCCTTAGGTTTTTCTGTTCCTGTCTTGAATTACACTGTTGGAACATTATTATACCTCAGTGCTGTGTTTTATCAGCCCTACTCATAATAGAATATGGCTGCTTTGGAAACAACAGAAAGAGCTCTGTGATTTTTTTGTTAACTGCTTAATGTCTGAGTTGTAAATACTATGTAGTCTTAAACTGTATTTTGAGTTTAGGAAGTTTTGGAGTCCCTGCAGTAAATTGTAGTTATTGTCAATCACAACTCTTCAGGAGTTAGTGGATCTGGCCCTGGAATATCTTCCAGTGTAAACAGAAATAAATTTTTTCTTGAGAGGAAATATCTTCTTCTAAAATACGTAAAGCATTCTGTATGCTTCAGACAGTCTCTAAAGGTGAGCTACTTTGTCACTGATGAGTCAACAAACAAGATGCTTTATACTTGAATTAAATGGAATATATAATAGGAACAGGAGACGACTAACTCTTAAAACAGTCCACAGAGAGCTCCAAATAATAAACATCCTACTTGAACTAAGATGATGATAGCTGAAAATGCATTAAGTAGACAGACAAACAAAAATAAATGAAGGTGAGAACTCAGTCAAGCAGGCTGAAGTGGAGTAAACACTTTGTCAGGAGGGTAGCCCATGTTAGTGCTAATGCGTTTTGCATTAGTATGATGCCTATAAAATACTGACTCCTGGCATCAGAGTTAATGACAAAAATCTCTTAACAGTTTTACCCTATGTACACATGCTAGAACGTTAATACCATAGAAATTTTCTTGTCTGTTAATGTGGGCTGTTTGGGTTTTTTTAAAAAAAACTATTGCAGAAGGTGAAAGAACTGGTAACAAATAGTAAGTGAGAACTGTTACATAAATGTGTTATGGTTCTGAAGTTGAGTTTTGATTGATAATTGATGAAATAAAAAAAGATCAGACAGCACCAGAAACTCACACCAAATCAAGTCATTATTTTTAGAATGTTCGGAGGACCAGACTAATCAGGCTAAACTTTTAATAAGAGGATTACATATATATGTGTCAATATTAGGAGGATTTGTAGCTTCATTAGCAACTTCAGAGGCAGTAATACAGTTTGTATGCTACTGACTACAATGGAATACTTTCTGAGACTGGACGATGTTTGTAAAGTAAGTTTCAGCCCTGGAGGGTTATACAAAGGACAGTGGTAAGTATATAAAATCATTTGCCACTAGTCTTGTCATCCTGTCCCAAACCCATATCGTTGGTAGTCAGGACCCAGCCAGTACTTGCTGCAAGGTGAGGGCAAAGGGCCTGTAAACGATACTGTAAAGGTAAGGGGAGGGCTGGTGGATGCTGAAACAGCAGAAATCTCCTTAGGGGAGCCTCTGTATATGGACTGTACAGCCAGAATCTCTTGCAGTGGTGTAATATGGCCTCAAAGCCATTTTCCCTAGCTCTCTTTCCTGTTTGTCACAGAGTTGGTACATTGGTGCTTGTGCCAGCCTCATGCCAGTTTTGCAACAGGCTGGCAAGAATGGGACTTGAGAAGCTGTCAGAGTGCCCCCGCATTGCGATCTCCTGCATTTGGAGCATTCTGAGTGTAGCTGGTGAGTTAGAAAAGCTTTGAAGCAATTGCAGGCAGCACAGAAATTGGGCCAATCCCAAGGTTAGAGGAATACAAAAAGGGCTTTAAACTGTCCCTGAAGCATTTGCAGTTTGTTGGTTGTTCCTTCTTTTTACAGTAAGTAGAGTAAGGCAGGAGGAAATTAAAGGATTTGTCCAATATGAAAGTAAGTCATGTTGAGAACAAGCTTTTGTCTTCACCTCCGGGGTAATGTCTTTCTGAACTCTAAAAGGAGAGGGTTTGCAAACTTTTCCATGTAAAGAACTACAGCTGATGCCAGCTGAGCCATATGTACCAACAGCCTGGCCAACTCACTTGGAGTCTCAGTTGCACCTTACCAGACTAGAGTCTTGGCAAGGAGGTACAAACTTACTCTGTTAAAATGCTCATAGCTGCGAGGCTCTG
The DNA here is from genome assembly GCA_033558235.1 of Neomorphus geoffroyi. NCBI lineage: Eukaryota > Metazoa > Chordata > Aves > Cuculiformes > Neomorphidae > Neomorphus > Neomorphus geoffroyi. The sequence continues at coordinate 118,702,152 of JAUMJM010000005.1, read as the reverse complement.
ATCTTTCTGATCCTAAGATTTTTGAGTCTCCAAAGGCAATTTTCTGCCAAAATTTATAGAATATTATCATTTTGCGCTGGGGCAGGTGTTTCAAAAGTCATTGTTAAATAGCTTAAAATTATCTGCATTTTTTAATTGCTTGCTTTTTGCACTGCTGTAGTAGAATTCTTGTTAGGCTGTAATACACATGCATATTGTAACCCTCTATGAACTGTGGGTTTGTATCTATATAAAAAGCAAAAGTAGTATTCCATCTGCCTTTGTTCCTATTTGAAATGCATTAGTCTTATTTTTGTCCTGCACCTGTTTCCTCCCTGTGACTCCCCAGGTTTTTAATTTTCCTGTCTGGATATCCACCAAGGTGTTCTTTGATATGTAAGCGGGGCACTTCAGTTGGCAGATTTTGCAGAAGTTTGAAGCTTTTAATTTTTACTTATTTATTTATTTTAGGAAACAGCTTTTAATATTTGATAACTTTGTACTTGAAATGAAGACAGTGTATTCATATGGTTTGGATGAGAAATTTTATCACATTGGGGCAAAACAGAATAATTTGTCAGGGTTGGGCTTTAGCAGAAGGGTGCTTGGGCTCTTCATGTGATTAAAAAAAGAACCTGAATAGTGGTGATGTTTGTAATTTCTTATTGAAGAGAGACATGAGAAATTATTTCCTGCCTCTTGTGCAATTAAAGAATCATAGAATCGCTTGGTTGGAAAAGACCTTTGAGATCATCAAGTCCAAGATCACTGCTATTGTCCCTTTCAGGTACTCGGCACATAGGCATTCGTGATCTTCTCTGTACTTAGCAGTACTGCAGTCTTAAGTATGGAATAAATACCATTACCTAAACTGTTTGGTTACCACCAGCCTTAAAATCTTCAGCAACATCCTAGTATGTGTTGCTTTTAGTGCTTCTTTTGTTTTCTTTTGCACTTGCTGTGACTGTTTTCCAGCTGGCTATGACGTGTGCGATGGCCAAGTGTGCAGTGGGCTGGCTCTTCAATGTTTCCATCCACCAGTTCCTTTCACTTTATTTAACATTTTCATGCGTTGTTTCATGAAAACTTTTCAGGTTCAGCTACTCTTTGCCCAGAAGACAAAGGTGAAGCACGAAGCTGTTGCTGGTGGCCCTCATGCTGATAATTTATTGGTTTCTGGTTAAGAAGTCCATAGTGGCAGCTGGAGGACTGAGATGGAGGGAGAAAATAAATGGTATTCATACCTCAGAGGAGAAGATATAGTATATACTGCTCTTAAACACTGCTAAAAACACTTGAAAGTTTTTGTAATTCTTTTCCATAGAAACCACAGGGAAGCTGTGTGGTTTGAATGGAAAAGCAAGGTGATTCTTGAGGCTGCAAATGGGAGAACTGGCTTGGCCAGATTTTAATACCTGCCTGGGGGGGTGTCGCTGGTGAGAAGCTCTAGCTTATTCCCATTCATTTTCAGAAGAAGTTCTGGAATGCCATCGGGGCTTCACACTCCTGTGCTTGCATATAGGCCATTTCTACAGGTTTTTCATTCTTGTGTCTAAATAAAACTGAAAATCCTGGTCAGTCATTGATAATTACTCAAAATAACTTCTTGTGGAAGGGCTGTAGTTAAGCAGTTATGCTTGGCATATAGCAAATTTGTCTCGCAATTTCAGTTAAATAACATACTTTTCATTTCCTCTTTTTAAGTTGTTGGCAGTATTGCGGTGCTTTATAACCATATTATACTGTGGGTACAGCACATTTTGTAGGTGGGAAGGGAGTGGTGACATTATCAAGCAAAATACTGCTGATCTTGTTCTATGGAGTAGTTGCGTCCAAGATATTGAAGTACTCACACAAGTAAAAATAATAGGGCAAGTTTCAGGAGTATGAATTTTTTCTCTGAAAATAGCTCAAGATAAAGTGCTGCCTGCAGTACTAACCGGGTAGATCTTACAGAAAAAAAAAAATCCATGTAGTGAAAAAGTAATTTTAAATGAATAGATTTGAATGTGTACTTAAATGTACTGCTGCTACCTGAGCATATTTTCTGTTGATGATTTAGATACACAAGTAGAAACTAGTAAGGTTATAGATCTTTATTTGCTCATTACAACGGAGAGACCGTGAACAAAGGAACTGCTACGAAATTGTATTTTTGTCTGTTTCCTTTTACTTTCAGTACTTGCAACATAACATTTTTATTCATAGTATCATAGAATCATAAGGTTGGAAGAGACTGCTGAGATCATCGAGTCCAACCGTGTCTGTCTCCCCACTAAAGCATGTCCCTAAGGAACTCATCTACCCGTCTTTTAAACACCTGCAGGGATGTTGACTCCACCACCTCCCTAGGCAGCTGTTCCAATTCCTGACCACCCCTTCAGTGGAGAAATTCTTCCATTAGGAAGTCTAAACCTCCCCTGGCGCAACTTGTGGCCATTTTGTCTTGTCCTATCTCTTGCCATTTGTGAGAAGAGCCCAGCACCCACCCCATCACAACCTCCTTTCAAGCAGTTGTAGACAGTGATGAGGTCTCCCCTCAGCCTCCTCTAAGGTAAACAACCCTAATTTCCTTAGTCACTCCTCATAGGACTTGTTCTCCAGCCCCCTCACCAGCCTCGTTGCCCTTCTCTGTACACGCTTCAGCCCCTCAATGTCATTCCTTGTAGTGAGAGTTAGTCTTGGGTTATGATTTAGTAACTAGCCTGTGCATTTGCATTTAAAAATTCTGCTGCTGGAAAGCATTCTAATAGCTGTCCAAATTATTTATGCTTTAGGTTGACTTTGTAGCTTTACCATGTTTTTTTCTTTTCTTCTACGGACTATAGTTATAGTGATTATTTTGTTTGAGGTTGTCAGAGAGATCATAAGATTGTCAGAATGCAGAAGAGACACAGTTTTAATTATCGGTCACTGTTACTTAAAAGCGACAGCGTGAATGAGCCTATGTCTGTAAGGGCACAAAAGCATTCCTGAAGCAAGATATGAAGAAACAGAAATAAGAATGCGATGAAGACTTTACTACAATTACAGAAGAGAGGTTGTATTTCAAGATACAGTGTCGTTACGTATCATTCTGTCATGGGTTTCTATTTCTTACAGTTTTTTTTGTTTCAGCCTCTTGGGGCCAGTGACTATTTGGAAATATCAAAGCATTTTGACACCGTGTTTGTTCGAGAGATACCTCTTCTTACAATGGCAAAAAGGACACAAGCTCGTCGTTTCATTACTCTTATTGATACATTTTATGAGCATAAGGTGAGAACCAAGCCTTTCCTGTATGTATAGGAATAATATTTAGAGCCCTAAAACCAGACTGTTGTAATTGGTTTGAACTAAGGTTTCCTGTAGTAGTGATTTGGAAAACACAAGCAGAATGAAGTAGCACTACCCAGAAACATCATTTCAGCCTTATGAAAAAAGGCCCCATTGCAATAAAGGCAAATAAGTGTGTGCATGGGTTTATTATTTCTGTAGTTATTAAGCATGATCTATGCTTATGACAACATGTAATCCTGAGCTCATTTGCCTTTTTTGAATAGGGATGTTGCTTCTTTCTTAACCCAAGAAAACCACAGAAGACACATTGTTATTTTAATAATGAAAGATTGTGCTGCCAACTGTGCTGGAGTAAATGTAAATATTTAGAATTTTAATATGTGTAGGCAGTTGGTCAGGAATCAGCGCCTTCCTGAACAGAGTGCTGAGGAGTTAGTAGTAGGCTTCGATTATTAAGTTTAAAGGACCCAGTCACTATAGGCTTTACATTAGGTTGCAGAACTGCTAATGGAGTAGTAATCATAAATGCAGCACTTGTTGTGGATTTACAGAAGTGTCAAACACAGAAGCAAAATCAGCACAGCTAGAACAAAGAGAAGTTCATGTTTAAGATTATTATTTTAAAATACAAGATATGAAACCGTGTCCTGTGTGTGATTATATATGCACACATGTAAATATTTATGCTATCGGGATATATCAATTGAGATACTTTTTTCAAGAATGTCCTGGCAAGATGATGAGAAAAGGCTCTGATTCTGCAAGGTATTGAACTAACTAAGCATATGAGTAGTCTTGCTTAAGTCAGCCAGATTTTTTCTCTTTTATGATTTGGAAATTGACAGTTTCTAAGAGGGTTTGCTAATATTTATAAACTAATAATAGTGTGTTAGAAATGGGGAGTGGTGGTAATCTGCTCTATCTACGTACTGTCATTAAGAATTGCAAGTAAACAGCTGCTTTCTGTTACTTCCTCCATAGGAAAAACACTTGTTAAAGTCCTGTCACAAGTAGCTATTTGGAAAAAGGACCTGAGAGAGCATATTTGTGGAGACGTGACCACAACACAAACATTTTGTGTGCATGCCATCTCCTTCTGTAATAAAATTCCAGTCTGTCTTCATTGCAGCCCCCAGAAATACTGTACCTCACTGCACATTGTATCTCCTCCAACCAGACATGAAAACAGCAAATAATATGCACTTGAGTAACACAGGTGAAAGCAGGAGGAACTGAACTCAGCCTCCTGGAAATTTGGAATTTAAACATTTTTTAGATGGAAACATATGCAGTGCACTTAACTACTCAGAGGAACTTAAATCTGGGGGGAAAGAAAGCATTGCTTGATAGCTGTTCCTTTAGAAAGTAAACTCGATCATGAGTTCATTGCCTGTACAGCAAATATTCTGGGCATTTAATAGCACTTACGCTGTTTTGTGAGTAAAAGTTACATGAGCTCTTAAGAAAAAGAACCTGTAAGCTTAATATTCCAAATGAATATGCCACGTAAATCTGTAACAGCAGTGCTAATAAGAGAAAGGGAAAATATCTCAAAAAAACCCAAGGTCATAATTTGAAGTTTGCTTTTCATACAACATGTGATTTATCCCTTTTTTGTAAAGCCTGAGTGATAATGTTGTTGCCCATTTTCCTTCTCTCAGGTGCGTATTATTTGTTCTGCAGTGACTCCTCTCCAAAGCTTGTTCCTGGTAGAACATGACAATAGCAAGACAGAGGACAACAGAGTGTTGATGGATGATTTGGACTTGAGCCAGGTACATGATACTAACATCATCTCCCTTTTGTATCCAAATTGGTTTTGGTCTTATTATTGCAGGAAGAGGAATCAAGTAAACATTTGACTAGTGATTTGGTGCTTTTTCCGCAGTGTATCTGTCTCTCTCATAATTGCATGTTATTTATTCATAGTCCAAGAAAATGTCACAATTTATAAAACCATTTTGTGTAAGTTTTAGAGTCATTTTGATTGTTAACCATTTTATCTGTTCAATCATGTATGAAAATACTGATTTAAGTGTAGCTCCTACATTTGAAATACATTTGAAATAAAAGTTCCTAGACTATGTAGGACTCCTTCACAAATCCTCACAAACAGCACTGTTGTGCATATTGCTTTTTCTGTTTTTCCCTATAACTTACTTATTGTTAATGAATTTTTAAATTATTTGTCTAAATCGGTATGCAATTAGTGAACAGAAAAGTGAAAACAGATGGTTAACATGTCTTCATATTATTCTAAATGCAAAATATTGTTTTACTATGTTTCTTCACAGGATTACCTAGCTGAAGTATGTGTTTTTCTTTAATTTTGGACATTAGTTTTATTTTTTTTGGAGCCATGCTGCTGTCTTATATTGTCAAAACCTGTTGAGCTGTAGGTGTGTGTTAGAGAGGATGCACTTCAGGACAGTTATGTCTCTCACAGTTCTGTGGTACTGTTTTTGTGTATTAATGTAGGATTCCGCCAAAGGACTCTCCATGTTTACAGGAGAAGAGGAAGTCTTTGCCTTTCAGCGTACTGTCTCACGGCTTACAGAAATGCAAACTGAACAGTACTGGAAGGATGGGGACAGAAGCAAAAAACTGTTATAATTAAACGTTGAATAAAATCACCACGAAGTAAAAACTACAGAATTGGAAAGCGTTTTAGCACAACTGAAAAAATAATTGCACTTTATCATCTGGACCGTGTTCTCTTTCATCATTTTTTTTTCATGCTTAAGACATGAGGACTTGGTTATTTTTCTGTACCACAAGTGCGTGGGCCTGTGAAATTTTACTTTCATTTTCTTTTCTATAAAATATAACTTTCATGATCAGGAAGTTTAATGGAATTAGATTTTTTTCTGGAGAATTGGTCTAGAGACAAGGTTAATGGGCCATGCAGGGCTTGCGGTAGATTTATAATGCCATCTGAAGAGGCCACTTGGTGGTTCCTGCACTGCTTCTGTCACATACGATGCACTTTGCAGAAAAGAAAAATCAAATGTTTCCTTTATGAAATGCTTGATACTGCATAGGTCCCTGCTAGAGTCCTGAAACTCCTCTGTAGTGTGTTCTAGGGTGGGTTTTTTCCGTTTTCTGTGTGTAGACATCTGCTGACTTTTCAGCAGTAACCAAATGGTTGCTCGTGCTGGTTCAGTGAAAACCAACAGTTTGAACCAGAAGAGAAGCCTGAGGAAGAGCTTGAAGGTACTTGAAACTGCACAGGATTAAGATCTAAGTAATCATGGATGGGAACAGAAACTATAGTAAGGCAGGGGATACTGTAACATGTAAGTGCAAGTTAACACTTTTCCTAAATTTTGCGGCTCCTGCAAGCCTGACTCTGCTGCCTCCACACCAGTGACACATCTCTGCCCTCAATTTTCTCAAGCTTCATCTATACCAACCCTTCCGTTGCTGCAAGCACATCTGCTCTGATCTGGGGAGAGTTGTACACGGTGCTGCTGAGGCAATCCATCATGTTACAATAGGAATGAGTATGGAAAAGATGGGGTATTAACAGATTCCCCAAAACACATCACCTGTCCTCATGTTTGTACTTGGAAACTTTCTTTTCGTTAAAAATGCAGTTGTGTCATTCTTGGTTTTAATCTAATGGAAACAAAAAATCGTATTCGGTGTAATTGGCTTATACTGTATTTTTATAAAAAGACATTTTAAGATCATATTTAGAAACCCTGAATAGGGAAGATATGCAGATGGACTTAAAAGGTTGCCCTGATTTCTTAGGGAGGAGACACATAACACAGCACCCCAAATTTGAGGGGATTTCTTGGATTTTGCAACATTACTTTTTTTCATGTACTGTTATCTGGTATCAAAAATATTCTTCTCTGCCTTTATTAAGCCTGTTTAAATTGTTGCAGCTGTAACCCCCACCACAATTACAGAAAACCTGTAAACTGGACTCTCTGGGGTCAGGGAGGACTGAAGAGTTCTTGTGCACTTGCATGTGTTACAGCAATACAGGTGTTTTGAAGTCATGTGCTCGTCTGGTTTTCTGCTCTGATCACTTCTCTTGGCCCTGGAAGTTGCTTATCCTGGCTATACCTGTTCTTCATAGAATTTTTAAAGCCTATCTTTATAGTTTACAACTTATGCAATGACATTGTTATTCTTATATATTTTAATGCATATTTATGAAAAACTCATTCAGAATACATTGCTTATACCTAAGAATATACAATAATGTATGTATATTTTCAGAGATTTTTATTAGGTTTCTCAAGAGAGGGACTATCGAGATTCATGCATGTGTGTCTGTATATACATACACATGTATACTTAATTTATACACCTATCTAAACATAGATAAAACTAATATATATAATTTAAGTGTATGTGGTTCTGTATTTATATGTGGTGGTCTATACTGATCAGCCTGAGCTCGTGCTAATAACTCCCCTGAAGCTTCAACCTTGACTTCTTTTCTAGTAGCATTCCAATGCTTCCTTCCTTCTCTGAACCAGAATGTATCGTGGGCAAGTGGGAGGCTGGTGGGAGATAGCCTAAAGCATCTTGCATCTCGAAATTTATTTGCATGATTTTAAAAGCATTTGTGTGTTTAACCTGTATGTCCTCCTCGGTCATGTGGTACAGGGGAAAGGCACAGTCTTGCAGAATACAGGTGAGACATTTGGCATGTGTGAGAGGAGGTTCTGCATTCCGACAGAGGCTGTCTTGGGCAGTGTTTCTCCACGTTCTTTGTGGGTGATGACAGACCTTATTTAACCAGGGGCTCCCTGGAGCCCACTGGGTAGATGTGCTGGTGCTTCAACTGGTGCAGCTTTGCAATGAGGCTTTTCTGCAATTTGAGCATCCATCCCAAACTCAGATACCCCAGGTTTTCAGAAGCTCCTAAACGCAGTGAAACTCGGGTATCATTCAAAGCTACCCGAGATGTAGGTGAGCTCTGTCAAACCACAGGAGGTAAGTTCCCAAAAGCTTCCAGAGCCAGCACTGTTTCCAGGGTATATTCCTAAATAAAACCACAGTGGAATCTTTCCCTGGACAGCAAGAAAGATGTCTGCTAGGAGTCATTGGTACATCCAGCAGTAATGAAGCAGAAAAAATGGGGAATATTCCAGAAGAATTTGGGGGCTGAAAGAGGCTGTAAAGAAGCAAAGCTACTTAAATCACTGTACGGCATTTGTGGTTGCACTGCAGAGCTTGGATTGCCACTGTTGGGTCAGGACCACAAGGAGAGATTGATGGGACCAATTTGTCAGCCAGGCTAGATGCCAGGGCAGAAATCCCCACAGTAACCACAGAAGCAGCATATTTATGTCTGTCTGCTTCCCTCAAGGAAGTGAGGCCCTAGATGCTTCTTTTACAATGCTGCTAATAATGCTGTAGCACGCATGAAGTCTCTTTCCAATAGCAAATGTGGGGGAGGCTTTTTCTGAAGCCAAACAACTGCCAGGCTCCCGGTGCCGGCCAGAATCTGTCACTGGGGCACAATGGACAACACTGGGTCTGTCCTGCCCCAGGGCACTGGGTCACCTACGCTCCAAGCAGTCCTGACCTGCTCCTCACTACTGTGAGACAGCAGCGGTCTGGGACTTCTTACTGCCACATGAAGATGTTTTAGTTGCCAAAATATGAACAGTGAGATGCCTGTGAATAAATTATGCATGCACCTTAGAGGCCTTAAAATTGCTGGATTTATGCTGGATCCTAAGTTCAAGTATTGGCTTTTAGGTTTTTCTGAACTTGGCAAATTGATGTCATCTCAGATCTGAAATATGTTTTTATTTCCCTTTAGTCATTCACAGAATCATAGAACGGTTTGGGTTGGAAGGGACCTCAAAGCCCATTCAGCCCCAACCCCCCTGCTATGGGCAGGGACACCTCCCCCCAGCCCAGGCTGCTCCAAGGCCACATGCAACCTGGCCTTGAACACCTCCAGGGAGGGGGCATCCACAGCTTCCCTGGGCAACCTTTGCCAGTGCCTCACCACCCTCATCGTGAGGAATTTCTTCCTAATGTCTAATCTAAATCTTCCCCCTTCCAATTTAAAGCCATTTCCCCTCGTCCTATCACAAACATTATTGCCGAATTATTTTTAAAGGTCTTCTCATGTAACCTTACTGATGTGGTTTGATATTTTGCTGTCACGGGGAGTAAAATCCTTGTGGTTATGGACCATATGAAATATTTTATGTTGCTTTATAAAGGCCACGTCCCTGCTGAGAGTCTGTCAGCTAAATTATTCCAAATACTTGATTGGCAAAGGAGTGTTTCGTTCCCCAAAAATTTAAATAACAGCTTCTGTAAGCATAGTTTCTCTGTTCATGTAGACATTTTATATTTAAAGCTGATTTTCATTTTGTGTTCTTGTGCAGTAGATCTTAATTATCTTTTTTATTAAATAATGCAATTATGCCTTTCAAAGCTACTGGTTTTCTGTATTTACCTTCACACAGATCGAGTGAGCAATTCAATATTTTGGGTGTAACATGACAGCCTTCCAAAGGTCTTTTGGAGGGACTGAAGATGTGCTTCCTGCTGTTGTTGCTTTTTTTCTAAAAAGCAAAAACATTAATGGCTTTTTTATGAGTAAACGTGATCTTAATAACTCTGTAGCTGGACAGATGTCACCTCTTTTGCAGCAATTTAAACATGACAAAAACTGACCAGGTTTCAAACAGTGCTTAGCATGGCCACCAGCTATCTAACGAGGAGGAAGACTAGTCTCACCACCAAGAACTGTCAAGATCCAGAAGTTTTCTTTCTGCAGTTCTGGATCTGAATAATCCCAGTGCCTTAGTTTCCCTGTTGGTAAAATGGGAATGATGGTACTTTCTTATTTGCTAACACTGGAGTGATGCCAGGCTTCACTCATTAATATTCTAAGATGCTTCCTGAGGCTCTGGGATGAAAATGATTCAGTAACGTATGTAAATAGTGCAAAAGGTAATTTAACTACTCAAAGTGGATTAGTTTCCTTGTTTAGGTTACAGAATTGATACCATCAGCTAAACACTACGTGCCTCTTCGTAGTGATTATGGGTTTTGTATATGCATCTATTTTAAAGAAAGTAAATTCTGAGGGGTGTGATTAAAATCCTAACCAATTCATGTCATTTTTCTTCTACCTCTAATGACAATTTTCCTATATGATTCATTAAAATCTTTAGCTCTTGCACTTGTGAATAGCAGTGGCTTTGTAAATTCTGTTGGGATTTTCCCTGTATTATATACTAAGGATTTCTTAAAAAAATACATAATTTTGAGTTTAATATATAACAAGCTGAACACTGTTAAATCCTTCTGTTATTTGAGAATAATTTATGTTTTAACAAAAATTAATTCAGATTTTATAAACATTTAACTTATTATTCATGCTATTTGTTGGTATGTTGTTCACAATAAATAGGCCTTCTGTTAATTACTTAGTGAGATTTTTTTTTAATCTCGGTGTCCAGTCTCTCCCAGTTGGGCAACATTGCCCGTTCCATAGAATCATAGAATGGTTTGAGTCGGAAGAGACCTTAAAGCCCATCCAGTTCCACCCCTGTGCCACAGGCAGGGACACCTCCCACCAGACCAGGCTGCTCAAGGCCCCATGCAACCTGGCCTTGAACACTTACAGGGAGGGGGCATCCACAGCTTCCCCGGGCAACCTGTGCCAGTGCCTCACCATGCTCATGCGAAGAATTTCTTCCCAATGTCTAATCTAAGTCTCCCCTCTTTCATCTTAAAACTGTTATCTCTCCTCCTATCCACGCACTCCCTTATTAAAGAGCCCCTCTCCAGTTTTTCTGTAGCCCCTTCAGGTACTGGAAGGCTGCTATAAGGTCTCCCTGGAGCCTTCCCTTCTCCAGGCTGAACAACCCTCTCAGACTATCCTTGGAGCAGAGGTGCTCTAGCCCTATGATCATCTTCATGGCCCTCCTCTGGACTTGCTGTAACAGATCCATGTCCCTCCTGTGCTGAGGACTCCAGAACTCCTCACGGTGCTCCAGGTGAGGTCTCAGGAGAGCAGAGTAGAAGGGGGAGAATCACTTCCCTCAGCCTGCTGCTCACATTACTTTTCTGGGCACTTGGTTGCCTGGATGAGCTGTAGCACCGCTGGCCTTTGCCCTACACATGGCTCAGCTTTTGGTAGTGTATCAAGGGCTTGTCAGAAAAGTCCCTCCTTCAGAGGCAGTTTAGGCTTGTCCTCCTCAGTTACTGCTGCCAGCAGCCATAATTTGTGGGTTTGGAACCTTTCTTCACCTCTCCGACTCTTGAGGGTGTGGCTCTCCAGCTGAGTGCAAACCACAAAGTGCTCCCGGTTTTTCTTCTGTTAATCTGGGATTCTGACTGTTCAAGATCTGCTTTCACTGTCAGCCAATTAGTTCTGCAGTCAGTTGTGACAGGTTTTATGTAGCATGGAAAACTCCCTTTGGGAAGCAGGCAGTTAACATTGAAGCAGGCATAGAAGTTCCCACACTGATGGGTGAGGAGGGCTTGGGGATCACTGCAGCACCCCAGGGCAGGTGCTCTCCCTCATGCAGCACCACCTGTTACTGTTGGGAACGGGAGAGCAAGGCTGCGGCATGACGCTTCTCCATGGATGCTTCTGGCAGATGGTCAGTTCTTGCTGACAGCCAGCCAACAGTGTTTTACAGTTCAGGCTGGAGAAGCCAGTGGTGTACAATTTTTTAGGAGGGGTTAAGCTTTGGGGCAATTTCTATACGTTCTACTTGGAAACATTCAATCTCCCCATTTCTTCCAAAGCAAGGGACTGTCATACTGGCTATCAAGCTGTGATCACCTTGCCCCAGTATCTTGCTTGCAGCAGTGCAGTATCCAATGTTTGAGAAGAGCATCTGGAAAACTTCCTGATATCCCATTAAGAGATTCACACAGGTTTGTGAAGCAGGAGGCTGCATCCTCACCAAAAGTTCCATGCCTTGTTAATCGTGAGAACCTTGAATCCTTCTCCGGGCTGATTTAAGATCTTTTTTCTTTGGCCTCTGCAACCTGGCAGCGGTAAGTTGTCACATTAGAAATTTTGCTCAAAATGAAGTCCCTTTGTGTGCTTTGACTCTTCCAAGATAGTTCAGGAACATATGCAGCCAATCTGCCTTTTCCATTCCATTTCTCCAATGGATGTTTCTCTCATATGCCCCAAATTCGTTTCCTCTCAGAGAGGAGCAATCCCCAACGTGTCCATCTCTTGTAAGAGAAGAGCGCTGCTCGTCTTGGGTTACTTCCTCTTTACTCCATGGTTCTGCGACCTCATTTCTGAGGCAGGAGCACAGGTCTGCACAGGCTTGGGTTCCCTGACGCCCCTCGGCTTGGAGTTCCCTACTGCTCTGGCACATGTGAAATACAGAGTGCAGTCTGGGGTTGCATCCATGGCCCTGCAGAATGGGAAACGTTTCTGACCCTTAGGTTAGGGCAGTGCCTGTGTTTGCCTTTCTGCCTGCTGAGAAGGAGGACTTGCAGTAGCAGTCCATTGCACAAGAGCAGAGGGAGGATGGAGCAGATGGAGGATGCAGGCCACTTGCTCCCTCTCCAGCCTTCTGCATTCTCCACATATTTGTAAAACAACTTTTGTTTCAAATTGAATTGAATTCTAAGAGCACCATTAAAATACAGAAATGCTTCTCACTGACCTATTACTCTGCATTCATGTTGGTAAAATTTTGGATGAGTTTCTATAGTCCCCCGCCAGTTCTTTGTCAGGGTGAAGGGTTTACTTGGCTCTGTTAATCCACTCTCTAGATGAAATTGTTCATTTAAATCGTTATAAAAATCCACTCTTTTCCAATGAGAATCCTATAGTCCCAGATTCAAGCACTGCTGCCAGTGCAAAGACTTCAAATTCTTTGAGTGCAATCACACTGTGTCAGTCCAAAGCCAAATTGCAAACATCCACAATTCCCCTTACTCAGCTTTAAGCTAATTTTTCCAGCAGGCAACAATAGCCATAGAAGTATAGAGAAAGATTATTAGAAGAGATCGAGAAACAGTTGATCGATTCCTTCACAAGCTGGGCTATAATCCTACCACATCCTCTTCTTGCAAGAAGCAAACCCTTTCGTTCTGTTACTTAATATATTTTTAGCACGTGGATCTTCATTGTCACAGTAATTAAAAGTGATCACAGCTGCTGAAAGATGAAGCACAGAACAAAAGATCAAGTGACTATTTAAGCTGAAGTTAACTGAACCAGGAAAAGTAAGCTCAGTGACATGAAGAAAAAGCTTTCTTTGTATCCTCCCATCTTGTACAATTAGTAAAGCCAGAGTTATGTAACTCTTTCTACCTACAGTGATGGATAATGTTCAGGTCACAACATGTCATGTTGGGTGGCGAGGGTTTCTTTGGGAGGCTGCATAAGAGCATCGCTCGCATTAGGTCTTTCCTGTAGCTGAGGTACAGCATGCCCAGCAACACTTCCCTGTTAGTCCAGGTTCAAACACACTGCAAACAGCAAACAAAGTTAGTTGGGGGGGGGACGGGACAGGGACAAAGTTTGTTGAAAACACAGGCAGAGGATGAGCCTCCTCCAGTTGTGGTTGTTATCTCCCAAAAAGTAATGTTTCAGAGGCCAATGGAGAAAGGAGCAATTACTGTCCAGCAAAATTACAATCTGAATGGGCTGCCATTCTCAGTGCTTCACTGGGATGACCATGATTGCTATAGAAACTTCTGAGAGCAAGACAGAGAGGTTTTCCAGCACTGGAAACTGCAAATGGAGAAGGTTAGACTGGGTGCAAAGCCCATTCAGTCAGGCAGCTGCCAGATGATCCTCTTTGCCAAATAGATTGTAGGAAATGCTGATTAAAATGTCCACTGAACGCACCAGGCAAATTAAATTTCAGTCACAGCCGCCTGGGCAGTTTTGATGGGAAGATGGCTTTGGTGTGTGCTGCACCTGGGCTGCCTCTCCCACGGGCACTTGCCTCCTGCTCACAGGTACGGTGTGATGCTGCAGCAGCAGCTGTGGCTGTGGCAGTCTAAGAACACAGCTGAGGCAAGGTTTGTGGGGAAAGGTCATAGTGGCTGGTCTATAAAGGACGTCCGTGGAAAACAAAAAAGCACCAGACATCCTTCCAAGTGGAGGAGCAGCGTCCCTCCCCACCCTGGCTTTGCCATCTCTCTCACGGCACAAGCTCAATGAGGGCTGCTGCACATTCAGCTCCCTCTGACTGGTGTAACTGACACCCCCGTTTTGTTCCCTGCACTCTGCTCTGTGTTGATACAAAACAGGACTGCTCCCCTTGAACATATTGCCTGCCAGACCCCTCCCCTCCAAACAGGATGGACACGTGAAGCTTTCCCTTTGGGGCAGCAGGCAGAAAGCCCACTGCACACCAAGAGACTGCACTAAGCCTGCAGAAGGTCTTGGAGCTCAGGCCTTCCCCCCCATCAGCTCTCCAGCAGCTTGCACAAGCCTCTGAAATCTCCCCGGCATCCCATCAGTCCCCTGCTCTGGTTGCACACACAGAAGCATCTGCAACTCCAGTTATGTCTCTAAGAGGCTGCTCTTCCATCCTGTCCACATCCTTACTCCCTGGTCTTATCCTCTGTACTGGGGGAGGGTTTAATATCTTTCTGTGTTCATCACTGGCCTTGGAAAAGCAGTTTGTCACCCGGCTGGCAGTGGTTATTCCACTACCTCACTCCCTATGGATCCCCAGAAGGTCCATTAGGAGTATTAGGCTTTATCACCATCGTTTCATTTCCTTCTTGGTCCTATCTCTCCTTGGCTTCTTTTGATTTAACCCGGGCAGTCAGGCAGAGAGGTCTCAGGCAAGTGAGCTAAGACACGGATAATGCTCAGAGACAACAACAAGGCCATTTGTTTTCTCCACAAGTTGTGTGCAGCTGGTGTGCCAGCTTGGGCAGCAAAGCCTTCAGCACTGCACCTCCTCAAAACAGCTCCGCTTCGGACAGTTGCTTTCCCAGTGGTGCTTGACTCTGAGATCATAGAATCATAGAACGGTTTGGGTTGGAAGGGACCTTAAAGCCCATCCAGTTCCGACCCCCCTGCAATGGGCAGGGACGCCTCCTACCAGACCAGGCTGCTCAAGGCCCCATCCACCCTGGCCTTGAACACTTCCAGGGATGGGGCATCCACAGCTTCCCTGGGCAACCTGTGCCAGGGAACCTCAGCATGAAGAATTTCTTCCTAATGTCTAATCTAAATCTTCCCCTTTCCAATTTAAAGCCCTCATCCCTCATTCCCCCTCAATCCTATCACTACTTGCCCTTGTAAAAAGCTCCTCCCCTGCAGCCCCTTCAGGTACTGGAAGGCCTCTATGAGGTCTCCCTGTACCGTTACAAAGCTGTGCCTTGTCCTTGCCAGATTGCCTTTTCCTGTTCAGCTTGAGAGCTTTTGTCTCCTCGCCCAACAGGGACCTGCTTGCCATCCCTCTGCTTGCCCTTGGTCAGCTGTACTGGGCAGCCTGTTTTCCTGTTCCCCCAGCCCCACTCCTCCACCTCAGCTCCTCCTTCTGTGAATCTCAAATGCTTGATAGCCAGCCACCTCCAGTTTAACCACCCACAACCACAGTTTATCATCCATTCAGCACTGTGGTTCTCCTCAATTTTGTCCAAGATTTATTTAACTTAAACTTTTCCAAAATGAGAAGATGATGAGGAATCAAAATGCTAGGTGTCCTAAGTGACTTAGCGTGGAAGAGGAACAAGGTTTTGCAAGGAGAGCACTACCAACTGGTAAACCACATACTTCTCTGACCAACTGCTACAGCTGGAAAGAAAACATAAAATCTTTCTGGGCATTTGGAGAAGAAGCAAACGGAGCTATTGATGCCATACACTCCTGCCTATGTCCCAAGTGAGAAATGAGCTGCAAAAGTCTCCACCCTTGGGCTGAAATCCTCCAAGGTACTTGGGTATCTGGCTATTGTGAAAAGTAGGTCCTTGCAAGAAAGGTAGGTCCCTACAAAGGCAAGGCTGGGCTTTAGCCCCTCCTTCCTTTTAAATAGGAAGATGACTGAATGCACTTGTCTTGTGTGTAACAGGGTAAGCAGAGGGAAGTGAGTTTCAGCAGTTTCCCATTTCTTGGCTTAAAAGCAGACACAAGCTCTTGTCTTGCCACATCCTCCACTCCACAGCTTTCTCACAGTTATGCAAGGGGGATGCACAAAGCCCTGTTGTGCTATGGCACTCAGGAAGATTTTACCATTTCACATGGGCTGAGATGCTTCTGATGAAGGGAGAGGCTAGACATGGAGTCAGGATTTGTGGCTCTTTCTCCCTTAACTGTGGTGCATTTATTGTACCATCAGTAGCAACAGACAAGTTCAATGCTGTATTTTTAAGTCACTTGAGGCACTGCTGTTCCATAATCTAGGCAAAATGGAGAATGCAGGCTAAAACAGGATAAACAGATAAATTAGCATGAAAGGCTGACTCTGAGAAGAGAAAGCTAGTCCCTAATCCTGTTTTGTAGGAATATCTTTCTATTTGGGTGCATCATATGCCATCATCTAGCTCCACCATGTGTTGGGATCTCTCCTCTTGCCACATGAGAGAGAATTTTTTTTTCTTCACCATTTTCCACACTAGCAACGCTCTCCCTGCAGCAGGGCATTTCAATAGCACCAAGGAGGCAATTTCACATAAATCAGGCCCATTATTTGTGCATTGCAGAAGCACTTTAAATTGAAATGCGTTTCCTGTCCTCCTTTGCTCACCTTCTCCAGAGCATGTAGCCCAGAAAGCCAAACATATCCTGAGCTGCATCAAAAGAAGTGTGACCAGCAGGTCAAAGGAGGTGATTCTGCCCCTTTTACTATGCTTTTGTGAGACCTCACCTGGAGTACTGCCTTCAGTTCTGGAGTGCCCAACACAGGAAAGACATAGGTCTGTTGAAGTGAGTCCAGAGGAGGGCCGTGAAGATGATCAGAGGGCTGGAGCACTTCCCGTACAAGAACAGGTTGAGAGAGTTGGGCTTGTTCAGCCTGGAGAAGAGAAGGCTTCAGGGAGACCTTATAGTGGCCTTCCAGTACTTAAAGGGGGCTACAGGAAAACTGGGAAGGGTCTCTTTATCAGGGAGTGCAGTGATAGGATGAGGAAGAACAGCTTTAAGCCGAAAGAGGGGAGATTTACATTAGCTATTAGGAAGAATATTTTTTCCTGTGAGGGTGGTGAGACGCTGGCACAGGTTGTCCCCTCCCTGGAAGTGTTCAAGGCGAGGTTGGATGGGACCTTGAGCAGCCTGGTCTGGTGGGAGGTGTCCCTGCCCACAACAGGGGATTGGAACTGGATGGGCTTCAAGGTCCCTTCCAATCCAAACCATTCTATCATTCTATGCATACACTGGTCTCTCTGATGTAAAACATTAGTGAGTTGGGGTTATAAAATTCTAGATTGGCAAAGATACATTGGGATACCTGTCCTTAGGATAACAGAAGGAGACACCTGGATAGTCCATGACCCTGACAAAGCTTGCAGCAACTGGGGTTCTGAAAACATAGAATCATTTCGTTGAAAAAGACCTTCGAGATCGAGTTTGACCATACCTGTCCACGACTAAATCATATCCTTGAGCACCTTGTCTATCCATCTTTCAAACACCTCCAGGGATGGTGACTCAACCACTTACCCGGCCAGCTGTGCCAGTGCCTGGTAGCCCTTTTGATAAAGAAATTTTTCCTGATGTCTAATCTAAACCTCCCCTGGTGCAATTTAAAGCCATTACCTCTCGTCCTATCGCTTGTCACTTGTGAGAAGAGACCAGCATCCACCTCGCCACAGTCTCATTTCAGGCAGTTGTAGACAGTGATGAGGTCTCCCGTCAGCCTCCTCTTCTCTAGGCAAAACAACCCCAGATCCCCCAGCCACCCCTCATAAGGTTTGTTGACTCAACAAATCCCCTTGCTCTGCGGTCAGTCATTTCCCTGATGACAAAACTGGCCCTCGACAGTGCCTCAGGCTTTCCCCCACTCTTCTTTTTCAAAATACCTGCCAAATTTTAAAGCAGCTTTGCAAGTTTACAACTAAAAGCACGAGGCTGCCTGCAAGGCAGAGGAAGGCCGCAAGATGGCAGGGCCAGACCGTGGCACTGCGGACGGCCTCGGTGGCAAAGGATCCTCGCCTCTGCTCCACAGGGAATTCTGAACAGAAATGGATGGAACACGCCCGCTTTCACCTGGCCGTCAGACCGAGAGCACGGCAAAAATAAATACACCGCTCTCACTCGGGCAGAGATTCCTTTCAGAAAGTGCTAGGGAAAAATGGAGACTCGAAATACCTGTGCTCCGGGGACGGGATAAATTGTCAGGTGCCTGGGCAGCACCCCCGGCAGCAGCTCTGGGGCACACTGCCTGGAGGAAGAGCTACAGAACCACTGAGGTTGGAGAAGACCTCCAAGATCATCCAGTCCAATCATCAGCCCAACACCACCATGCCTTCTAAACCACATCATAGAATCATAGAACAGTTTGGATTGGAAGGGACTTTAAAGCCCACCCTGTTCCAACTCCCCTGCCATGGGCAGGGCCACCTCCCACCAGACCAGGCTGCTCAAGGCCACATCCAGCCTGGCCTTGAACACTTCCAAGGAGGGGGCATCCACAGCTTCCCTGGGCAACTGGAGCCAGGGCCTCATCACCCTCAGGGTGAAGAATTTCTTCCTAGTGTCTAATCTGAATCTCCCCTCTTTCATCTTAAAACCATTACCCCATATCCTGTCACTGCACCCCCTGATGAAAAGTCCTTCCCTAGCTTTCCTGTAGCCCCCCTGAAGTACTGGAAGGCTGCTATGAGGTGTCCCTGGAGCCTTCTCTTCTCCAGGCTGAACAAGCCAAATTTCTCAGCCTGTCCTCATAGCAGAGGTGCTACAGCCCTCTGATTATCACCTTCCACTGGACTCACTCTAACAGATCCATGTCCTGAAGTGCCACATCTATATGTTTTTTAACACCTTCAGCAATGATGACTCCACCACTTCCCTGGGCAGCCTGTTCCAATGCTTCACCGTTCTTCAAGTAAAGGAATTTTTTTTAATATCCAATCTAAACCTCCCTTGGGGCAACTTAAGGCCATTTCCTCTTGTCCTATCATTTGTCACTTGGGAAGCCATGTGTGTGGCCACACCAGGGGCACGGGGAGATGCTTCAGCCCTCTGATCATCTTTATAGTCCTCCTCTGGACTTATTCTAAGAGATCCATGTCCTTCCTGTGCTGAGGACTCCAGATCTGAATGCAGTACTCCAGGTGTGGTCTCATGTATTCTCTCAGCATAGAGAAGCAGAATCACCTCCCTCATCCTGCTGGTCATGCTTCTTTTGATGCAGCCCAGGACACGGTTGGCTTTCTGGGCTGCAAGCGCACATTGTCAGCCCATGTTGAGCTTCTCATCCACCAGCACCCCCAAGTCCTTCTCTTCAGGACTGTTCTCAATCCATTCTCGCCCAGCCTGTATTTGTACTTGGGGTTACTCTGACCCAGGTGCAGGACCTGACAGTTGGCCTTGTTGAACTTCATGAGGTTTGCACAAGTCCATCTCTCAAGCTGTCAAGATCCCTCTGGATGGCATCACTTCCCTCCAGCGTGTCAAGTGGAAAACATAGATTAACTTGCTATGCATTGGTCCTTCTCTGGTTTGTCTAGAAGCAGAAATGACATTGAGACTTTTTCAAGTCAAACTACTACACAAACCTGTTGAAGGGAGTCCTGTAAGAAGAGACTTTTACCAGAAAACTTCACTCCTATAGAGAACTTGCTGAACAGAAACCTGTTAATATGTAGAAAAGTTCCTCCAGTGTTTCAAGAAACAAGGAAGTTGATCAGTCCGGTTACAGCGAAGAAGAAAAAAGGCAAAACCCCCTCCCAAAACAGCTCCAATCAAGCATGCCAGGGTGTAACCCTCTCTGCAGATTTTCTTCCCATAAGGATCCAAGCTCATGAAAGAACCTGCAGTCAATGGATGCTGAAGTCTACTGAAGGAGCAAGCAGGCCATTAATGTAACAAGTCAATGAACTTTGACGGAGTTGACTTATCTGGAAAATTAGCTGGATTGACAGGGTAATCAAATCACAAAAGAGCAGAGGACAAAATCAACACATGAAAGGGTACAAATGTTTGCTGAGAAGTTCTATGGGCACGACAAAATCAAATGAAAATGGATGTCCTAGAAAATATTCACTTTCATCATGTCTCTTGGCTGGATTCCATGACATCGCAGAAATGTTTCTGCAAGAATTGATTACTTGTCACACTCTGGGCTCTGGAGAGCTCCCCACATTGCTCTGAATTTTGAGTATGGGCTTCAAGGTGAGACCTAAGCCAGCTGGGCAACACCACCATCCTTCAGTGACATATTACCGCATATATGACTGAATCCTGCAATCAACAAGCTGAAAGGAAAGAGAGTAAAAGGACTAGCCACTTATTTTACCTACATTTAGCAGCAGGATGTGCATATAAAAGCAGACAAACTGGGGGGCGACAGTAAACTAATCTGAGCCAGAGAGCAAAGGTAGATCTTTTCCTAACACTGAGAATAACCTTTATCTGGCCAGTGAATAAGCAACATCTGCCCAGAGTTCAGAAGAAGTTTTAGACTCATGGGTTCAGTTCGGCCTAAAACATGGGTGCATTAGACCCAAACCTGAGTGTTTCTCAAAGGCTGAGAACAGTCTGGATCAGCTCCTGCCTGGATCTGTTGTCAGCTGCAATCTTTGCAAGCAAGACCAGCCATTGCAGGACTTCACCTGGTGCCCCAACTAAGCCACTTCCATCTCTCCAGCCACAGCCTTATTCTTTTTACATCCTCTGTACCTTCCTGGGCTGGAGTTCTTTGCTCATGCAGATACTTCTACTGCTTTCCAGAGGCATGTGGGCATCTGGTAACCTGCATGAAGACTGCTTACATTTCCTCAAAAAATACCCATTTAAAAACATTTCTTGTTCTTTTTTTTTTTTTCCTCCTCCCACATAAAAATAAGCTCACAACTCTCACTTACTAGTTGTTGATCTCAGTTCAAACTCCTGCTTTACCTCTAGCTTCCCGTATTCCAGAGAGTCCATGCATCAGATTAGTGGCTTGTGTGTACTGATGACAACTGGATGACAACACCACCCCTTCATTTGCCTTGTTTCAGCACTGAGGTTGTACAAAATCACCCTCTGGAGCAAAGAGAAGCCAGCAGACATGACCTAGGGCTTGAGAGAATAAAATTCTTGCATCATCCCAAGCAGACAGGGTAGAAGGAGGAAAGCACTAGGACCCTGAAAAAAGCAACAGGGAATGGGAAATTCTTGATTTCCACCACCAACTCGTTTTCCAGGAGAGAAGTCTTGTTTTTAAAATAAGATTAGGGCACTTTTCCAGATACAGATTGCAGGTATTTTGCAAAGATACCTTAGTGCATTCCTGTCAATAGCTACCAGCATCTACAAATTTATACTTCTGGATGAAAGGCACTTCATCAAAAGTTCCTGACAAGCTCTTATCTACACAGCACATCCCTGATGTACCCATATTGTGTGAAATCCGTGCAAGACAGTTCATTTCATCAAATTATGAGGAACAAATGGTCCCAGAATGAGTAAGGAGCCTCCAAGATCTACTGCACCAAATATTATCAACGCAGCACAATGCACCAAGCCCAGTAGCAAAGGATATGGGTACTAGGGAAACTTGGAGGCATGGAGAAGCAGCAAATCCAAAGCTCAAGATGAAGTAAATAAAAAGTTTGAGCTATGTGAGCTATCGTGAGCATCATGAATTTTTACTCAAGCTCTTGTCAGATGAAAGAGATTGACACCAATTCGTACAGAGCGTTTGTGGAATGGAGAAAGATTGGCCTTGTGATGGGTGTTGAAAATACATTAGTAAAGCCCCAACCAGGTGAAAATACAGTCCTTGCAGAAACAGAAAGCACATTCGTGTGCCAGTGACGGGGCTGTCATTTTGATTCTTCCCTTACGCTTTCTGCTCAGTGCTGTTTTTCTCAGTCTCTCAGAGGCTAAGGACAGATGGGAACCATTAGATCTCTGCTGCTCCTTTGGGAACTGTTAGTCAGACCTCTTGTATATCACAGCCCTTCAAACCTCACCTGCTTACCTTGCCTGAGACTTAACTACAGTGTCACTGACGCTTTTAACTGCGGTTAGAGCACATCCATCAGAAAACATGTCGGTCTTGGCTCGGACACATCTGGAAAACACGCCAGCCACCCTGACAGCTTGTTACAGTGATTAATCACCTTCATTCCAATAAATTTGTGCCCAGTTTTTCATAGGAATTTATCTGGTTTCAGCTTGCTGCTACACATTGCCATAATTTACTAGATTAAAGAGCCTTTCAGTACCTGATATTTTTCTCCCAAGGAAGTTCCTTCACCATCATAATCAATTCCCCACTCCGTCTTTTTTGATAAGCTAGAGACAGCGAGTGCTTTGCGTCTCCCCTTGCAAAGCATTTTCTTCAGGCTCTGAATCATTTTGTGTGGCTCTAATGTTCCACCACCCATTTTTCAACATCAATTTAAAACACGCAAGCCATCTCAGTGCCAGTCTCACGAATACAGTACGTGCTCATATCCAGTTGCTTGTCCCTTAGGACTCTTAAAAAAAAAATAAATCTATCAGAGTCTTAGGCAGATGCAAGCCGGCTTCCTTCAGTCTGGCATTTGATGCAAGCAAAAAATAGCTATCAGTCACCTCCACTGGTGCTGCCATCTCAGCAGGTAAAGAGAAAGCATGACAAGGCTGTCTCCCTGCTTGTCCACTGTGACGTTATTCAACATTGGAAAGCAAGGCTGCCCCTGTGGAGGGTACCGCTCTGAGCACAGATTTCCCTAAGCACATACATACCACATTCATAGGGATAAACTAGCCAATGGGCACAGAGCAGCCACGTCCAGGCTGTTAAACCCTCTTACCCATCACAGTGGAGTGGCTGCAGTCACTTTTTACATCCATGCCTCGGAATTTTTTAGGAATGTGCTAGCAGCCTGATCCAACACTGGGCCAGGGACAATTTTTCAGTTTCACCTGGACCCAGCCGAGCTCCAGTACCTGGGAGTGCTCCCCGCTGCTGCTTCCTTTACCAAGGAAGATAAATGTTGCCTTAACACAGAACCAGCCTCTGAGGAGGGAGAAGGATGAAGCGACTCCCTTGCTTTCATCTTCCAAATTCTGTTTCCTGAGAGAGGTCAGCAGGGCTTCAGATGGGAGAGGTGACAACAGGCTGGGGCATCCTTTTCCTGCCCTGTGGTGGCCTAAGGGCTCGTACTGACACTGGAAGGACAAGATTTCCATCACAGCAGAGCCTCCAGCAGGCATATCAGGCCTCTGAGTGCAGCCTCACGTGTCTCCCCAGCAGAAAGGACACAGGAAGAAAAGGCAAGAAATAAGGAAGAAAAGGCAGTACGTGCACTTCTGTCTAAGCTCAGAGACGAGGTCTTGCATCACTGTGCAGCGGGGACCAAACCTAGGTTGGCAACCTCACATGGGCTGATGCTTTAGCCCTGGGGTGTCCCCAAGGTGCCTGAGCTGCATCAAACATCCACCTAGCGCCTGCAGCCCAAAGCTTTCTCACAGCAAGACTGTCCTGCTGTCACTTGTCAGAGTCAAAACAGTAGTCACCTAGGTATCCAATGCCAACAAAGTGGGTGGCACTTCACACATGTTATAGGTAGACAAGGCAACCAGGCTGAGCCTAAATACCACTTTTTTCCAGGGTTCTCAGATCAGGAGGTTGAGGGAAAAGTGATTTGGGGAAAAGATAACACCCTCCCCACCTCAGCAGAAGGATACAAAAATACTTGATGGCTAATACTTTACTAGTTTTTGACTAGAACAATAGGGATTTATCTTTTTCCACACAATTTTATCCTTTCTTATATTCTGTCAGTGGCAGAAAATGCTGAATCACAAACCTGGAGCTTTAAAAAAAAATGTATTTCACATGCAGAAGAAACATATATTACATCATTTTTTCATGCTTCCTGCTCTGCTCTCTGGTGCCACGTTCCTCATTTTCAGGCTGTTTTAAAGGTCAGCTTCACAGAACAAATCCTGACCTCAGACATGGGAAATATGCTGCCTCATCACTCCAGGATCTTTTCTCACATGATTAGTCCCAACATTCCTGCAAGTAGAGCAGTCTTCACCACCACTGCCGCAGCCACAAAAAAGAAAAAAAAAAAAAAAAAAAAAAAAAGGCATGATATTTTTACTTTCCATTCTTCAAGTTAATTTTCACCTGCATCACAGCCTAATTTCACAGGCTGGGGGCTACTTCAGCAGTGCAATGCTATTGCCATCTCTGGGCAAGCAATAGCCTTACCAGTCATACTTACAAGTTAAAGTCGGAATATCTAAACTGACAACTCATCTCAGGAAAGTTTTAAAGGTCTTTAAAAAGGATTTTATTTAAGATTTTCCAATAGCTAAGATAAAGGATATGGATAAAAGTTATTCATAGACAGCAATTATTTGTCATGGTATTTGTCTTAATCGTAACTCATCCAACTGGCTTCATTTTGCCTAAGGAATTTTATTTTGATGCTATAATTTGAGCAGGAGAGATCGTGTTAAGATGTTGGTACGGAAGCAGCAAACATGCTCCATGTATTTTAAACAAAACATCTGAATTTATGTGAAATTACTACTATCAATTATAAAATGTTTGTAGAATGATGGAAGGCACAACACTGATGAACAAGCTTCAGTGCTACAGGAAAGCTGAAGATTAATTTAATTGCTTAATAACTCCTCTAAAAATGTAAGATTTCAACCTTAATAAAAGAATGAGTCAATTAATCTACTGGTTATATATGATCAATATATACTGACAAAATAGTCAGATCAAAGTATAAAAGTTTCTGCAAACTCTTTTTAGCTTGCTTACACCTCTAAGAAAGAATCTGTCTCTTTTCCAGTAACATAGTGGACTATGATGAAAAATTTTGTCAGTATCTGTAAGAAATACAAAGCAAAATTGAAGCTCCCACTCACTAGGAGACTCTACAGATGACATTTAAAAGAAAGCACAACACCACAGCAAGATGAAGAATGGGGTTTCTGTTAAATTATAACTAGCCAGACGGTTATACTGCTCTCAGGGTCATGATAAAGGCATAAAGATTGCCTCCCATGCCTGCGGAGCTCATTGCCAGGTGGTGAGGACCATGCATGGTTAACTTGTCAGCCTTGGCCTCTTCTTAGTCCCTGCTGAACCAGTGAAGGGAAAATGCCCAGGCCCTGGGAGCAAAGATTGCCCCATGGCTTGTTACGCAGTGAAAAAAAAAAAAAAAAAAAATGCAGCTAAGGCATCAGACCCATCTCGGTCCCTCACCAGAGGAAGGGCATCGTTAAGACTGAACCTCATAGAAGTCGTACAAAAAGAACTGAAGCACAAAGTCTTCTTCTAATGAAGTCAGGACAAAAAGGTTTGGATAGGATTTCTGGAAGAAAGAGCCAGAGGTGTCTGTGAACTAGCACAAGAATAGGCACTTCCAGTGACCGCAGAACTATAAACAGAAGCACTTTTGTGCACTCCCAGATTACTTGCTCTTATTTTCTTACAGTCACATGCTTATGTGGGCCTGCACTGTTTGAAAACATGATTCATTAAGATGCCTTAAATTGCTACCAAGTATTGTACTATCAATACTGACTTTGTTTTAACTTTCCTGTTACCTAGTGTAACTTGTTTCATAACTGTATCTCTTACGTGTCCAAATCCTCATAAAATCCTTTAAAAGTTTTTGTTGATGTGTGCAGTATATTTCCAAACCGTTTCAGATCCACCCCGCACCTTGTCATTGTTTCATTGGTTCAGCAACAACCCCTTCTTCTCAGCAGACTGAAACATCCAGTAATCTGAAACAGATTTCGTGACCCTATAGCCTTAAATCATGCTTTGTGGTGCTTTATTCCTGCTCCTAAAGACTTTATGCATTATCAGGTACATAAAATTGCAGCAGAGCCCGAACATATATTGAAAAGTAATAAATAACTCCATATGGTCCTAATTTTTCAAAGCAGTGCACCACTGTTTTAAAGCAATTGTGTGTAATTTTCCAATTAAGATTTTTTTAATAGCACTTCTAACCCACAGATATGGGAACACTCTTACTTCAGATATTATCCCCAGCTGATAAATTTGGGTGCACCAACAATTTTCACAGTCAAATGGTGTCCTTGGTTAGCTAGCTAGCAAGGGTACAATTAGCCAATGCAGTTAATTTCTTCCTTTTATTTGAAAAAGCTTGTGTCATCATTACTGCGAAGACACAGGTCACAAAGCCTCTGTGAGCAAACTGAATAGCATACGTTTCTCTTTAAGCTTCACGTACTTCACATCTGTCAGACCTCAGCTACAGTTCCTCCCCAGTTTTCCATACTTACTTCCAAGGAAAAAATCCATTTTAGTAAAACAAGGCTTATAATACCCCTACACCGATACATTTTAAGCTTTACATGCCTATTATGAAGAGTAGCTACTGTATTTAGAAACAGCAGGCTCTTCAGCAGATCAGTTCTCAGCATGTATTCAATTACGTGTGCTTACTTAAATGATAACCCTGAAAAATAATTTTAAAAATAAAATCAGGTCTCGCTCTTGCTGCCACTGGCTCTCCACAGGAAAAGCAGCAGTGAATGACTTAAGATATACACTTTTAATACAGGGGTTTGCTAGACTGAAGGAAATGATTTTGCAGGGCAGGTGAAGGTGAGTATGGATGCAAGAATTCAACTTTTCAGATTCCAGGAGGAATCTGCAGGGCAGTTAGGCACAATTGCAGCCCCGAGCCCCATTTAAGTGACATTCACTAGAGCTGCAAGGAATGTAAGGTCTTTAATACCAGAAGCAGGATTAGGGCAGAACTGAGGCACTAGAGTTCAGAACTGCCCTCCCAAAAGCTCCTGCTCAATAGATGCCTAAGCCGAGAGGCTCTGGATTCCTATTTTTAGGCTGTCAGCATCCTAAGATACAGGACATTCTGCTTTTCGCATACCCAGAACTACCCCACGTTGGGCAACTCCACGTCTCTCTTCTCCCCAAGCGCAGTGCTGGAATTCGGAGCTCAGACACGTCTCCAGGCAAGATGAGACCCACAGTCCTGGCTGCACAGCCTGCTCAGAGCACATTCAACGCATACCAGCAGGCTCCAGCTCCTAACAGCACAGCGCTGTGATCGTTCTTCCAAGACGGGACAGCAGGCGGGGGGTGCCCGTCGCTATCCCATAGCTCACTGCAGCGTGTCTCGGGCACTCAGGAAACGTGACCCCCCCCTTCTCATTCCTCCGACTTGATGCAGCTCCTGAGTCAGCAGCTGCCTAGTTCCTCCAGGGCGGCAGAGGGAGAGAACCAGCTGCAAATGCTTATCAACTTCTCCACTATGTGCTGAGCCGCTGACTGCTTTTGCTTAACACTTCACTAGCTCCTTTGAACCCTTTCTTAGCTCCCCGGGGGGTGTCCTCCCCCCTGTGTGTCTTGCAGTGCCCGCCACGCCGGGAGAGCCAAGGTCAACATCTCCCTGCTCCTGCCTGACGGGGTTCAGATGCCTCCCTCTGACCTTCCTGGAGAGTACCTTATCTGGGAGGCAGGTTAGCCTAACACGCACACCATTTTCAAGCAGCCTGTTGACCCCACACTGCCGCCGGGGGGAGAGGGTGCGGTTTCAGGAATCATGGGAGCAATCAAGGAGAGGTCATGACCTAGCAGTGACAACATTGCCACGGGGAAGGGAACAGCCTTGGATTTCAGTCCCCTTTTCCAAGTCTGTTCTACGTACTTTATGTCAAATACTTGTCAGAGGACAAAACACAAAGTTCTCAGAAAAGGACCACGACCCTCATCTCCAGCTCCTAAGCAAGTGCTCTGATGATACAGAATGACAGAAGTGCTTGGAATTCTTCCTCCAGGGGCCACATATAGGAGAAAAGAATTATTTCTTGAAGGAACTGAAACAGGCTGTATGTAGGCACCTACTCACAAAAGGAAAGGCCAGACTGTGAGTCTCAGCAAAGCGAAAGCCTTTGCTGTAACCCTCATTCTGTCCATCTGATCCCAGATTAAAGCCTCTGCTCTACCACTGTGCCATATGTTTGCAGGTAGAAGGAAGCAGGACAGTGAAAGGCGGTTATTTTGGGGCTGTGGCATGTAAGCACCACTACCACCAAATAAGGATGGAGGCTACATCTCTGCACAGCACCATGACAGGACAGCCACTTTTTTTTTGTCCCATGAAAACAACTGACGATGCCACAGTTCTAGAGGTGCAGTTTTCAGGTCTCCCTATCCGTGCCCTATCTCTAGGCACTTAGCACACTGGATCCCGCTGCCAGACAAGTAACCAGCCCCTTTTCCTCAGCCCTCACGCAAGGCTGTGAGTCCCCTGCAGAGGGGGGGCTTCACCTAGCTCTGAGACCAAGGAAAGAGTAACACAGGCGGGGCGCTTTTCCTGATCCTGCATGCAGCTGTGGCTTCTGGCTGAAAGCAGCTTTCAGTGTGAGTGTCATAGAATCATAGAATTGCTTGGCTGGAAAAAACCTTTGAGATCATCAAGTCCAACCATACCCTCCCGCGAACGGCCCTGGCCAAACCGTCCGAGGCCACCACCAGAGAGCAATAACACCATCCAAAACCCTCCCAGTCCCCGCGCCGCAGTTTTACTCGATTGTTTATTATTTTCCGAGGGGCGGCGGCGCTGACCAATGGGAAGCGGCACCGCCCTGGCGGGGCGAGGGGCGCCGGCCAATGGGCGGCGAGGGCGGTCCGCGGCGGTCACGCGCGCGGCCCCAGAGCATGACATCATCTTGTTTGCACGGCGCAATCCTGGCTCGGCGCGCGCGGGGCGGTGGCGGCGGCGAGGGGGCGTGGCCGGACTGTGGCGGAAGGCGTGGCCACCGCTAGGGGGCAAGGCCGGGTGGTGGTGGAAGGCGTGTCCGCGGCGGATGGGCGTGGCAGGGCCGTGGGGCGGGAGGCGTGACCGCGGCGAGTGGGCGTGACAGGGCCGTGGCGGGGGCGTGGCCGCCGTGAGGGGGCGTGGCCAAACGGCGTCGCTGGAGGCAGTTGGGCTCGGAGGGGTTGATTGGAGTGTCGGTGACCCCGGCTCCTCCCGCCCTGCATCCGCACCCCCGCCGGTTAAACCTCACCCTCTCCGCCCTCCTGCCGCCCGCCTTCGGGCAGGGCCGCTGCCCTCCGCTGCGTGGGCAACGGAAGGTGCTAAAGTATAATAATGGAGTAATTAAGCGATAAGTGGCTGTAATTAAGCACGTGTGGGGTGAATTGGCATGGCCGGGTTGCACAAGGAAGAAGTGGCCAGGCAGAACGGCCCGAGCCAAGCGGGAGAGCTCTCTTGTCTGTCTGTCCATCCGTCTGTTTAGGTACTGATGAGGCAGGAGGCCAGGGGAGATGATTAAATGCCTCCTTGAATCATTAACAGAAACTGCTGTTGTGAGGATGAAATAGTTTCATATCATCTTCAGCTGAATATGAAAAAAAAAACAGGTGGAGTTTCTTGCCAGATCTCAGCAGTTTGACTCATTTCACCCTAATGATATAAACTCAATAATTGCATGTACTCCTAAGTATTCAAAAATGATGATGCAAGCTTTTCAGTAGCATAATTTTAGCTTAAAAACCAGGTTTAAAAAGACTTCAAAATATGCAATTAGGGGTGGTTTTTTCCTGCTTTCTTCCTGGCCCTGAAAGTATACTTGGGTCACATCCATGGAGCATCAGGAACTTGGCTATTGGTTTAAAATGGAAGCTGAGATGCTCCTTTAATGAGACTTTAAGAACAGGGATTTCAGGAAAACACCAGTATTGTGGAGCTCATAAATAAAGCTGAGAAAGCTGGCAACACCGCTACATGCTATTTGTGGTTTTATTAAGTGTATGAAACAATGTTAGAAACCTATAGCTCTACCCACAAGAAATGGAGAGTCTTTTTCGGCCCCTTTTCAGTGGGCCTTGGCAATGCAGCTTCAGCAAGGCCACTTTAATAACAATTTGATGCTACAGGGTTGAAAGTTCCCACTGCCTCAGCTTCACAGCTCCTCACTTCAACCGGTTGTTTTGGAGGTTTCATTGTAAACATTGTTTCTTCCAGAAAAGTGATCCTATTTTTTTACTGTGGATGTCTAGTCACTGTACTCCACACAGTACAGAAATGAGTCAAAAATTCCTGAGTAGAGGGTGCTCAAGTTTAGGGGTACGCAGAGCTATATGCCTTAGAGTCGGTCCCCAAATTGTCAAGATCACTTGAGGAAAGAGTTCTGCTCTCCACAATAGTAATGTCACCGTTTCCTTCTGCTACTGCACTTCTCTTCCTTCTCCTCCCCTGTGTTACAGAGTCATCCAGTTCACAGGCTGAAGTCCAACTTCAGTTGATCTTTAAATTGCTGTTCATCACTTTGAGGAAAAATTTATAGTCATAACTCTGTAGCCCTCTTTGGCAAACCCTTCATGTATCCATGGTACAATCTGGACCCTTGCTCTGTGTCTATCTGCCAGTCAGCCCATCTCCCCTTAATAACTGTGGAACCCATTAGCCAGTTTTAGCCAAACTGGGCAGAAAGATTAAAGTCTCAAAGTTAGAAGCTGGCTGGCTTATAGATGACATTTCTTTCTAATCAGCACATGGGTTGCTCTGAATCAGTCACAAAACTACTGCCCTTTGCCCAGTCTGTGTTTAAAGGACATAGTAGGAATCGGCAGGAAGAACAAAAAATACACTGAGGGAGCCGCTCTATCAGGGGATGGATGGGAGGGGTGGACAGGGTTATTGCAGTGGACACAAACCTCTTGGAGACCAGGCTGCAGGTGGCTTACTAAACAAGTCGCCATACACTTGTTTGTGTGAGGTTCTCAAAGACAATGCTGTCATTGTTTAATATAGCTGCAATATAACGTTTTATTGAACGGTGGTACAATTTATAGTATTCTTCTATAATGATTTAATGATAAGGAGAAGTTTCAGGTTCCCCACCCCCCATACAACTTTATCTCCAGCCATGCTAAGTTGTTTGTGTAAGAGAGGTAAAGCCAGAAATGTGACCTGCACTTCTTTAGCTCCCAGCCCAGGAGAAAGCAGGCTATGGCAGAGTGAAGGAGTGATCATATCTGGGTTACCACCATGAACTGGTATGCTATCACCTTATGAGAAGCTGACTCTCTGAATCAACAAAATGGAAGAACGAGAATGAAAACTGAGTTGATGATAGCCTGCTGTAGTTGAACGTAGCACCTCAAAAGAGTTAACCTTAATGCAAAGATCAGTTATAAGGATTCCCACCCAGAGTGCTGTCATATGAACGTTGCTTTCTCCAAAGCAGTATGCCACAGGCACCGCGTCTGATGGCTCTTGCATGGTCCATGAAATCACCCACAGAGATGACTTGGGGCTGCAGAGTAACTCTTGCCTGCCAGATCCATATAACCAGGTACCGTGATGGGTATGTTCTAAATATAACCTTGAGTGGTCACAGTAGACAAAAGGCGATACAGAGGGAAGACGCAGCACTGCCCTGAAACACTTGCAGTCTAAGCAGCCACAATAAGTGAGTGAGGCTTTCAGATGGCCTCAGGGCTGGCCTAACTTTATTCCTGTTGAAGTCAGCGATAAAACTCCTATAAATGAAGCCTTTTTGAAAATCCCAGCCTTGGGGCATTAAAATACTTAAAGGAAGAGACTGGAAATAGTGCAGGCTTTAGATTCAATTTTGATCAGTTTTTATACATATTTCAGTGGGCCCAGCCACAGAATGGTGAAAAGAAGGGCTCCTCCGCCTTTCTGTTTTGCGCGTGCACATTTGGCAAGTAAAATGTGCAGGAACAATTACGCTGTGGTTTTAATTCTGGCTTTAAACTGCAATATCATGGGCACACACGTGCTATGTGGAGCTATGAGTAACTGGTACGGTGACTTACATGATAAAGTCTGCATGGCTGATACACCACTGAATTCTGAAGAGGGCAGATAATCTTGCAGTGAAGGGGCAGGGCTGGCACTCAGGAGATCTCATTTTATTCCTCAGTTCTGACATGGGCTTCCTGTATGACCTCAGCACGGGCATATAATTGCTTAGTGCCTCAGTCCATCATCTCTTTAATAGGGTTACTACTTACTTATTTCCTTTCTCCCGCCCTGGCCTGCCTTACTTACGTTGCAATTCTGCCAGGGAGTGGAGCACCTCTTACCACGTGCAGGGCCTTCACCCAGTACAAAGAGACCTAATGGCAATGCCTGTACAGTAATGCAATGCCAATTAAATAAATAAATGAAGATGATAATATAATTTAGGACTGGATTCGCAGCTTGTAATTCAGCCCATTGTCAAAGTGCTACGCTTCCCTGGAACTCCGGGACCTAGAGAAGCAAAAGGTTTCTACACTGGTCAAAATAAGGCCCAAGCAGCAGCAGGTTTTGGGAAAGGGCTGAGCGTCAGTCACGGCTTCGCAGCCAGCCTTCTCTGGCTAACCGCTGGAAGCCACAAGTAAAGGCTCCTCGGGGATGCAGTGCTGGACTAAGCATCTTCTCATCGTGCACAGTCTTGTCTGATCTTGGTTCCTGGCTCTTCAATGCTACTATGGTTCTCCTCCCCTACCATCTAAATCACACCCATGAATGCCAGTATCACAGCTGGAGAGTAGATGGTGTCTTTTTGAGCTGCCTTGCATTCCCATAAGGGGCCACGTTACGACAAAAGCCATGGCAGGGCATGCAACATCATGACCGAAAATGGAGCTGCAGTGAAAATTACTTCCATTGCTCAAACCTGTATTCATTCTGATTAAATCAGTGTCTCCTACTATATTTAGATAACTGAGGATTAATTGTATGCATGCTGAAATGCTGTCCCTTGTAATAAAATCATGCCGAACTATTCCTAACATGAGTGCCACTTGAATTCAAAACCTAACCAGACCCTGAGGGCCTTAGCCCTTCCTTAGTGGGACTTGTAAGGCATGCAGGATCAGGGCCTTGCTGTTTTTCAAACAAAATTGTTTTCAAATCTCATTGCTTGTCTATAATGGTAAATAAATCCAGAATAATTTAATTTGTCTGCTAATTTTACCTTACAGTTCTTCAGAGGCACACCTACTTCTCAACGCATGCAGTTGTCTGTATCTGGTATCAGAGACAACACTGGTTTTGTGCTCAATCCAGTCCATAGTTTAGGTCAATACAAAGTGAGGTGAGAGCTGATACGTATACATAGCTATGTAAAGTATTTATAACTACCTCTGTATTAATAGCTCTATTAATAGCTCCTTGGCTTTGTGGGTCACCCCTTTATTCAACCCATAATTAACTACATTTTCAAGTGAGCTACTTTGGAGGGCTTTCTGCCAGGGCACAGGAACCGAGGAGGAAGGACAGTGGGATTGCATTCACATGTGGACATGTCTGAACATGCTGACCTACCGCCCGCAAGTGGAATGAAAGGTTTCAAAAAAATTACCAAACTGGACTCCAAATTTACAGTTTACCAGAACAACTCATACACTGATGATTTACAACCAGTGGAAACAAGTCAGAAATGAAACAGCGTGCTACTCCTCCACTATGACTGGCAGCCAGAGCTGGATTTATGGAAAAAAAGAGGCAGCGAGTGCTGAAGACGTGCTCCTGCCTGGTCAGAGAATAGGAATAGGAATAGGAATAGGAATAGGAATAGAATAGAATAGAATAGAATAATTTGGTTGGAAAATACTCTTGAGATGGTTGAGTCCAACTGTGCTGGTCCATTACATAGAATCACTTGGTTGGAAAAGACCTTTGAGAAGGTGGGCCTGGCAAAGATAAAGAGCTATGGAAAAGTGCCGCAGTTTCCATTTAAATTTTAGGAGCAGCAGAGAGCCAGGGCTAATCATAGAACCATAGAGTGGTTCAGGTTGGAAGGGACCTTAAAGTCCATCCAGTTCCAGCCCCCCTGCCATGGGCAGGGACACCTCCCAGCAGCCCAGGCTGCTCAAGGCCCCATCCAGCCTGGCCTTGAACACTTACAGAGAGGGGGCATCCACAACTTCCCTGGGCAACCTGTGCCAGGGCCTCACCACCCTCAGCGTGAAGAATTTCCCCCTAATAAGGGGCCAATGCAACCCTCGGAAAGAGTCACCGAGCGCTTTAAGAGACTCCAGCGCCAGTGAGCGGGAGGCGGGGCCGCTCCCGGAGCACGGGGAGGGCGGGCGGGCAGGCGGATCCCGGCAGCCTCTCTATCCCGCCCAGCCCCGGCTGGTCCCCCCTTCCCGGTGCTCCCGCCCCGCCGGGGCGGCACCTCCCGCTCCCCGCCCCCGGGGCGGTGCGTGCGGTGCAGTGAGGCTGGAGGCTCGCTGCGTGTCTATAACTTTGTGTTGCTGCCGGTGGTTGTTAGGAGGAGGGATGTGGAAGTCGGCGGCGAGCAGGCTGACAGGCTGCTCGGGCGGGCTGCGGCAGGCGGATCGCAGAGGGAGCGGGATCGGCATCGGTGCTTTCCTTTCCTTCGCCTTTAAAGGGAAGGCTCCTCGGAGCTGAAGGCGCAGAAGCAGGAACCGTGCGGCAGCAGCGTTGCTTTTTCTTCCTCCTCCTCCTCCCCCCGTGAATTCGGATCTTGGATTTCTGGCCGTGTGGAGGTGGCTGTTGATTCTCTTCCCTTCCCGATGTGGCTCTCCCTGCCTGCGCTTTTTAAATGACTTGAGTGAAGGGGGGGGGGGAAACTGTCAAGATGGCAGCAGCAGGAGCAAGGAGGTTATGAATGTGGTGTTGATGCTGGAACAAAACCTATTCTCTTTGGCAGCCCGAGAGAGGGCTTAAAGCTTCTGGACCTGTTGGAAGACCGGCGATTTGATGTGTTCACGCTGTGTTTGCTTTTTTTTTTTCCCCCGCGAGAAGAAGGATTTATTATTATTGTATTTTTTTTTTTTTAACAGAGCAGCCCCCGGGTGGGCTCCTCCTGCCCTCTGCGAGATTTTGGGGGGCTGCTTGCCTGGTGTGGCTTTGGGGGGCACCGCAAAGTGACAGCCTCAGCGCTGCTGTTGCAGTTGGATGTACGCTAAGACTTCGGCTCCCTCTGGGGCTTTTTGAAGAAAGAGAAAAAAAAAAGTCTTCAGCGTAACCTGAAGGACCCCTCTCCCTGCCCTCCTGCGGAGGAAGGGGAGCAAAGGACCATCCCCCTAAAAGAAAAAAAGGGAAGATCACCTGCAGAAGCGACGAGGAGCGAGCTCGGAGGTGCCGGGGGCGGATAGAGGTGGTGGTGGTGGGTGTCCTCTCCTGGATACAGCGCGTTTCCCGCTTGGAGCTACTTCTGCATCTGCATGGAGTGAAACATAAACAAACGCACACACGCACCGCGGGAGCCGCCGCCGTTCCGCGGGCATCTCCGGCACCGCCCGCCTCCGGCTCCTAATCCCGTTTTTTCTTTTTTTCCCTCCCTCCGTATCCCATTCCCCCCCTCCCTCCCCCTCCCGCTTTTTCCCTCCCGGTTCCTAATCCCATTTTTTTCCTTCTCTTTTTTCCCTCCCGACTCCTAATCCCATTTTTTCCCTCCCCCTTTCTCCCTTCCGTCTCCTAATCCCATTCCCCCCTCCTTTTTCCCTCCCTCCTTTCCTCCCTCCCCCTCCCTTCCTTCCCCCCCCCCAAATCCTCTTGCGCTCCGGCGGGGTGCATTGGAGCATCCCTTAGGATGCTATCTCCCTCCTGCTGAGCTCCCGCCGGCCCCGAGGAGGAGGAGCGGGTCCCGGCGTCCCGCCCGCCCCGTCGCAGCCGCAACCGCCCGCGGTGGTGGTGGCGGAGGAGACCACAAGATGGCAGAGGCGTCGCCCCCCGCTGCCGCCTCCCCGCTGTCGCCCCTGGACGTGGAGCTGGACCCCGAGTTCGAGCCGCAGAGCCGCCCCCGCTCCTGCACGTGGCCCCTGCAGAGGCCCGAGCTGCAGCCCAGCCCGGCCAAGCCCGCCGGCGAGCCGCCCGCCGACGCCGCATCCATGATCCCCGAGGAGGAGGACGACGAGGAGGAAGGCGGGGGCGGCTCGGCCATGGCCGTGGGCACCGCGGGCACCGCGGGCTGCGCGAGCGGGGGGGAAGCGACGGCGGCCGCCGCCGCCGTCCCGGAGTTGCTGGCGCCGTTGCCCGGGGCGGCGGAGGGTCCGAGCCTCTCTCCCGGGAGCTCGGCGGCGTTGAGCGGGGTCCCGGCTGCGGCCGCAGCAGCATCGGCAGCGCCGAGGAAGTGCTCGTCGCGGCGCAACGCGTGGGGCAACCTCTCGTACGCAGACCTGATCACCCGCGCCATCGAGAGCTCCCCGGAGAAGCGCCTCACCCTCTCGCAGATCTACGACTGGATGGTCCGCTGCGTGCCCTACTTCAAGGACAAGGGCGACAGCAACAGCTCGGCCGGCTGGAAGGTGAGGAAAGGTGTGGTCCCGGGGCACCCACCGCGCTTGGGAAGCCCGCTGCTCTCCCCGGCGGCTGCTGCTTGCTCCTGGAGGGGGCGGCCGCCCTGTCGCCGTCGCTTATAAAGATGTTAAGGGAGGGGGGAATAAAAGTTTTGGTCCTTTCCTGTTGCTGTGTGCAAGCGGTGAGGGCTCCGAACTCTGGGAGCAGGGCAGTGAGACGCTGGAATGGGAGCTGGCTTCTTCGGTGCACCGAAGCAAGGCAAGAAAAAGAGGAAGAAAAAAAAGAAAAAAGAAAAAAATATTTTTAAGGGCGCGCTTTTGCTTTGCTTTGTTTTGTTTTGTTTCGCTTTGCTTTGCTTTGCTTTGCTTTGTTTCACATTGCTTTTGTTTTGTTTTCCCTTTTTTTTTTTTTTTTTTTTTTTTAAGTTGTGGTGGTGTAACTTGTGCTGGAAATAAGCCGAGTTGCTTTTTATACAGCGGTCAGTCAGAGTCACTCGGAGCTCAAGTACAGAACGGCTCTGTTATTTTTGTCAAGAAAAACGCCAGTGGTTTCCCTACACGTTCCTTAAATGCAGTAGAGGGAAATTCGGGTCTTGACGTTTCTTCATGAAGTTAAACAAAGCGTGGAGGTATTGGCTACTCAGCCATGGGAATACTTGGTTTTGCGCTTCCTGCAGTGCCAGCGTGTGAGGGCACCGTCTGCTGCTAAATCCTGTATATCCGAACACTTTCTGTCCAGCATTGCGACAGTTAGCAGCTTGGATTGTTACTGTTTTAATAAGTGAGGAAAAAAATAATCTGGATTTGCGGCTTGTTTACTTAGCGCGTGCGAAAGCACGTTGCAGACGGGCAGGGCTTTGCTCTCAGGCAGAGTCCGATAAGGCCTACCAGGAGCCGGTGCTGCATGTAAAGTGCATTGGAAGTGATTTCCAGAGCTGCCTATTTCTTCTTCGGTTTCCACGCCGATCCATTAGTGCTTGTCAGCCACTGAAATGTCACATACTCGCAGCTAGACAGAAGCGCAGGTGCTGCTCAATGTCGGTACTGTTTGTGGAGGGAAATCCTGGTACGGTTCAGTTGCTGTCAAGGGCCGATACTGGCAGCATCCGAGACCGAGTTTTTGAATGGATGGCTGAAGGCGAATTTGCCGGCAAGTTTTACTGTGTTACAGAGAAATTAAATTTCGTCTTCAGATCTGTCTGTATCTTTGAGTCAAGGGATAACTTACGGTGTGCAGATCGGTCAGAAATACTGTATGGATGAAACATTTCTGGCAGTTTTGATATTAGCAGCATTGTCTCATAGTTTGGTGCCTACTAGGAACTGAAGTGCCGCTGTATGATTTTTACCTTCCAAATGAAGCATTGTAGAGGAAGCATTTCACCGTCAGACGTGTCTCGGACTGGGGAAAATACAAACACAAAGTTTATCAGTGGCATAGCAAATTCAAGATAAGGTTTTTAAAAGCACAGATCCTTTTTACAGTGTTTGCCTCTATATTAGGTATTGAATTTTGATCAAACTTTACAAGTGTGACACGGAGTGTGGTAAAGGGTCCGTCTTCTGATGACAGCCCGCGCCTTCATAAGTTGTTTGGTTTCACACAGAAGCAGTGGCTTTAGATGTCAGCCACTGTGACAAATCCAGGCTTTTTATCTGGTGCTTTGAATTTTCAGTAAATTCTCAATAACTCGATTCAGAGGAAGATATAGTGAACAAATGGGGCTGATACTGTTTCGACTGAATTTGGTGGCAAAACTCCCATTTGCTTCGACAGAAGCAGGATCTGGGCTGTAACGCAAAGTGCTTACATTGATTAGTATGCTTAATACAGTCACAATTTTTCTGACAATTTATACTGTTAATTTGATATTGATTCTTTTGCTGAGCAGCATTAACTGGTACTTGGAGCTAATTAAAATGTTAAAAACTTGGATCCCTTGAGATTCCTCTGATATAATTTAGTTTAGAAGTTTCTCTCAAGCCTTTAAAATGACCTTTCTCAGGAGATGCAGGCACACTGGTAGCAGAAAATTCTGCCTCTGTGATGACTGCGAGCTGTCCCTGGAAGTTAGGGTAAGGCATTCAGTCGCATTAATGGTGGGTGCAGTTGTGCGTGGGTGGTGGGGGCATACTGATAGGGGAAAAGGAGACGTCAGGAGCTAATAATTTGCCAGGTATCCAAAACTGCAAAATATTAATTCCTAAGCAGGGCTAGAGTTTCTTTTAATGTACGCATGTACATTCAGAAGACAATTTTGGTTTCTTGACTGGAACGTAAATTAGTTTGTGCAGAGGCAACACTCTTAAATGGAGACTCCATCTTAGTCTCCCGATATTAAAACACATTATATGTGATTATCATCTTTGTTTCCCTCACAGGTAATGAATACAACTCTTCAGGAACTAATGTCAGCTTTTCACATCAGACTTTTCAGATTGCTAGTTACACTGAGATTTTAAATGAACAGAAGATACTTCTGTATCACAAAGCTTTTATCTTAATTTAGAACATTTTTTTTACACAGCTAAGTTTGTCTTTGAAGACAGCAAGCCAATTTTAACAGTGTTCTGCTCTGGCACTGAATGGGGAAAATTGTCATTTTAAACAAAGAGAAGAAGAGAGCTTGGGTTTATTACCTTGTGTATTATTATATATGAAATATTAATACTGTTTCCAGTGAGATGTGCTGAATACCATAATCCGTAAACATAGCTGGGATTATACTCCTCAAAACAATTATTTTAAGAGCTATAAATTAAAGTTACAATGATCACTTTTTTTTTTTCCCTGGGGCATTAAAGCAGAAGTGAGTATTTCAGATGTGGTTAGGAAGGAGTATATTACGTTTCCGCTAATTCAGATAAAGTTTGCCCAACATCCCCCTCCTCCGTATCCCGGCCCCAGTGGGACATTAGTACATTGGTTAACCTAATCCTGACAGCTAACTAGGGCAGTAGTGTACAGGGCATTGCTGTAGAACCGGAATGCTGCGGACACCGTCGTGTGCCATGGACAGCCTGTTTTGATACAATCCTGTTCACTTCCAAGTCGCTAGGAAGGGTTTAGGTGTATGCTTCAATATCCACTCACTGGCTTGGATACTTACAGAGGGTCGGTATTTATATTTATCATCACTGGAGGGAGGGAAAGGGTCTGAGGGTGAGCTGGTTTCACCCTTGTGAAATGCACCGTGCCAGACAGCTGTTGCAGGTACTTCTGCAGAGCTCCTCCATGACCAGATCTGCCTGTCTTTCCAAATTCAAGTATCTGTTAACCTATTGATACCATGCAGTCACAGAGCTCGGGTACTGGCTTAAAGTACCATTTTCCTTTCCCCCCAAGTATTTAGGATGCAGTAACTCACTTCCCTTGAAATACACCTTGAAATACAAAACTTAAACACCTTTGTGTCTGTGTATACGGCAGAGGTGCCTGATTTCACTATAGCTTAAGTACTTCCATATCTCTTCCTATAATGTTATTTTGTAATTTCGTGCAGCACTACCTTGTGAAACAGTCCTTTCTACATGAAGAGTACACTAGGGGGACTATTTTCCTCTTTGTTGAGTGGTATGGCAAGGCTGTGAGCCTGGTCCTTTATACACAGATACCAGCAATTCCTAAATTGAAATGCAGCTGATTAGCCTTTTTTTTTTTTTTCATATCAGAAGTTTATTTGTTTTACACCTCTTGCCTTCATCTTCCTTATGAAAGATAAATCCTGGTAGCTGAACTATTTAATTTGGAGGGGAGATTTTTGTAAACTTTGTGCATGGACATTTCATCATTCCTTACCGTGTTTTGTTGACCGGTGTGTGCCAAAGGGCTGCAGTCACATCAGTGCAGCGAAGGCATGAGTCTTTCCTCTGATTATTGAGACCTGAAAACACTTGAGGAGTTTGCTGCGATGTAGACAGATGTCTAAGTCTGTTAACCAGATGCCGATACACAAGATGTGTCGGACTCTTTTTTTTTTTTTTTTTTATCATCTTTTTGCAAAGGATGTGGGAAGGAAGCAACACCACTCTGTTCTTCTCATTTCTCCTTCCTTGGAGTGGCACACAGCGTCTTTATCAAGAGTGGCAGCATAAAACTAGAGTTGCATCAGTTTCATTTTTTTCTCTGCTACCTTTTTTTTTTTTTTTTTGTAAATGACTGTGCTTCCCATGAATATTTTTTTCCAGCCTTCTATTATATTCTTACCTTTTTTCCCCCCCCTTAATTTTAAGTTGCCTTGTTTTTCCATACAGTAAGATTTGAATTACAAATTTAGTCTGATTATTTTAAGTTTTGATCTACTGAAGCAAGCACAGGTTTTAAGCATGTGAATGGATCCTTGGGACTTCACTGGGATTACTTGTGTACTTAAACTTACTGCTTAAGCATCTTACCTGATCAAAGCCTTACTATGTTGTACTTTAACAAAATACTTAGTAACATTTGTGAGTGAATTTTGTGCTAAGAAATATAGAGAGATGTACAGTTCTAGCCCCAAAGTTGAAATCGCTAGATAACAAGCCTCTTGCATCAGAGGAGTATACTTTAGTATCAAAGTAACAAATAACTTGTTATACTTTCCAGTGGAATCCATACGTAGTTATTAGTGCATGTTATTATTTTATATCTGTAACATACATCAAAGATCTCACTTTTCCCCGGCTCATTCAGGCAGGTGACAGCTATTAGAGGAGAGAGAGACCGAGTAGCTCTCCCATAGTCATTGACATTGTTTGATCCGCAGTGTGACGGTGAGGAGCACTGAAGGACTCAGTAAATGCATAGAGAAACACATAGCCTCGGTGAATATCATCAACTGCAAAGAATTCCAGGCTCTGATAAACTTTTGCTGTGAATGGGAAACCTCCAGTGAATGATGCCAGATAGTATCGCTGTCAGGTAGACCTGTGTGATAAATACTGGGATCACTGTTCCTCAGTTCTTCCGAGACAGAAGATTACCTAAAACAGTCGTGCAACATCAGCGCTATCTGTAATAGTTTATTAGTGTCAATATTTGAGTATAATTAAAATAGGAAGCTTGAGAGTCAGAGGTTGGCTTTTACACTTACCTATGTGTTTGAAAGTACATGGTTAATGCTAATAAAAATTAAATCACCTTAGTGGCTTTTATATCCACGGCACTATATTGACTTGAATAAACACTGTCTGAGACTATCAGGCTGGGTAAGAGAGACGTCCTGGTGCTCCTGCCCTGGGACATCTTGCCTCTGCTTGGTTTTGTTGTGGGAAAGCGAGTGGTGCCTTACACGCAAGGCCATTTTGTATTCGGGTCATTTCGGTGGTGCTACACCACTTTGCTGTAATCCTGGGAGATTAGGGGAGGCTGGGCACGTGCTGGTGCATTCATAAAGGCAAGCGATTAGGGTTAGCCTGGTGGTTTTGTGAAAGCTCTTTGTGCTGATATGGACAAAGTAGAAACCCGGCGTCGGTGGCATCCTTTGCAGAAGGCACACAGTGCTGGGGCGGATGCAGTTCCCCCCACGCACCCGTCCACAGTGGCCCTGCTGTTTTCAGCCAGTTTGTGTGAGGTGGATGGGGAAAACAAGTGTGAAATCACCCCAGAAAATGATGGTAGCTGTACCGGATTCAAGAGGAGGCCAAAGGGATTGCCTTGGAGATAAGGAAAGACTAAGGATAACTAGCCAACGCATTTCTCTAGGTGGCAGCCTCCGAAAGGTGCCCTGTGAGATTTTGGCAGCCAACTACTCTGCGTGGAAGTATGGAAAATCTTTTGTGAGGATTGTTTCTTATTTGCAATGCAATTACAGTGGGTCTTAGCGTAGTGGCGGCTTGCCAAGGGGAGAAACTGAAAGTGTTTCCCAATGCAGGTTGTTACTTAGACTGAAATCTTTGCGAGTTCTTGTTTATCTCCCGCTATTTTTTTTTTTTTTTTTTCCAAAGCCTTGCTACTGTCTCTGTCACAGAAACCGTGTCCGAGGCCAGGGTTATAAAATGGCAGTGTTAGTTTCTTGTAACGGCATGAGGCCCTTCATGTTTCAAGGCAGACTCTGGAGGAGGGTGAGCTCTGGGCATCCTCCAGCTGCTGTTTCGTTCCCCTTTCCACAAAAACCTGTGGTTCCCAAGTCAGCACTGGGAAGGGGTCACAACCTCAACAGGTCCCGGGGCAGGAGGCACAACAGCCAGGTCTCGCAGCACGTAGCGAGCATCCTAATAAAGGCCTGTCCGATATCACCGCACGCGGGGAGCTGCAGGGTTTGTTTGATGTGGCTTTTCTTGGGACTGACGCTGCATAGCGCAGTGGTTCAGGAGGAAAATTAAGTGTTTAAGTAATGTGCACAGACATTCAGTTTTCAGTAGTGCTGGCTCAGCACACCATGAGTTAAGTGAAGATTAAGCTTAACCTTTTTTTTGTTCTTTTTCTGTGCTTCGGCAAACTTAAACTGTTCTTTTCTATTTCCTGAGCATTGCCACACAGTAAGCTTGGAAAATGAGGTGCATTTAGCCAATTTATGGCCTGACATATGTTAATTAACATTAATTACCTGCTTGAATAGTCCATTTAGCACTTATTATTTAAAAGTGGCTTGTCTACAGAAGGGGATTTTTCTTCAAAATGAGATGTTTTGTTCTAACTTGCTTCAGACAAAGTCAGGATGAGGTATCCTGTGGTTCTCTGCACCGCTGTGCGAGTTTCCTCATGTTCCCCTTGTGTGTGATGAGATACCAGTGCACCACTGACAGGCACCAACTCCATACCCACATGTACTGTAACATTTATTTAACATCAGCTTAGCTTTCCCAAGTAAATCAGCCTGTTTCCATGTAGCTTGTGTTTTGGTTTTTTGTGGGTTTTTTTGTTGGTTTTTTTTTGTTTGGTTGGTTTTTTTTTTCTAGTGGTGAGTACAGCTCTTGCTTCTCTGCTTGAGATAGCTGGAGAGAGAGCCATGCTTCTCAGCGGGAGATCTGGAGGCCTGTAATGATGTATCCTCAGCCCCTGTTTGGGGTGGAGAAGTAGGAAAAGCTGATGTGTGTGAGGAGGCTTCAAGGGGTGCGTAGGAGTTGCTGGGGTGCACTGTGGTGCCCAGCAGGGGGGACATGGATTTGATAATCTTAGAGGTCTTTTCCAATCTTAATTCTATGATTCTATGGTCTACATGGTCCAGGAGGATGGACCTTGAGGTTTCCAGAGCTGTGGAGAGCAGACCACTGCCGAAGAGGAACATGGTCTCCATCAACAGCAAGTTATGTCTTGCTTTGTTAATCAGCTACATTATCTGTGGTATCTCCTGGGAGATACATTGGGGCAAGGGTTGTCACAGGTCATTGGTCTCAAACCTGTGAGATCAGGGAAGTAATAAGCAGAGAGCACCCATTCAGTTTCCCAACACTGATATTTAAAA
Organism: Neomorphus geoffroyi; assembly: GCA_033558235.1. NCBI lineage: Eukaryota > Metazoa > Chordata > Aves > Cuculiformes > Neomorphidae > Neomorphus > Neomorphus geoffroyi. The sequence continues at coordinate 118,658,174 of JAUMJM010000005.1, read as the reverse complement.
AAAAAAATTCCATTCCTCAATTCTCCATCCTGCGGTTCCTCATTCCTGACTTGCGAGACGCCAAAGACATTATGTCCTACTATACTTCCCCATCCTTCTCTTTGTAATACCAGCTGGGGGGGTTGCATGGTGCATGCGGTGCCTTTGTGGGTGGTGATGGGCAGGCTGGTAGCTGTGCAGGGCGTGTTGCAGAGTATAGCTGCATTTCAGTTGGGGATGCAGCGTAGAGGTGATTAGGTTACAGCACTGACAGAGCAGTTTCAGGGCAGTGTAAGCAATTGGGAACAAGCGAGTGGTTGCATTAGTGCTCTGCCTGTGATGAAATAGACTGAACATTAGGAAGAATTTCTTCACTGAGAGAGTGGTCAGGGATTGGAACAGGCTGCCTAGGGAGGTGGTGGAGTTGCCATCCCTAGAGGTGTTTAAGAGACGGATGGATGAGTTCCTTAGGGACATGGCTTAGTGGGAAGACAGGCACGGTTGGACTCGGTGATCTCCGAGGTCTCTTCCAACCTTACAATTCTGTGATTCTATGAAATAGCAAGAGAGATGCCTCTCGGTGGGGCTGGAGGAGAAGATCGCTATGTCGGCATCACTTTTTGCCAGCATGGTTCCTCCTGATACTGTGCCTGGCTACGAGGTCCAGGAGGAGCCAGGCCTACCCTGCTAATCCAGAGTCCTTTCTCTGGGCCACCACCCTTGCACGTTTGGTTGAGAACTGACATGCTCTTAATGCTGCTTTGCAGAGTATTCGCGGCGAGTCAGGAGTTAACAGCATTGGTGTCTTGTTAATAACTCTGCATGTGTCCTACCTGGACTTTGCTTACTGGGGCAATTGTCTTTATCTGTACTCTAGTACCTATTAAAAATAAAGACTATGTAAATACTTTCATTATACAAAACACCTTTGTAAGATTCCACTGACTGAGAAATGCCTTTCTGGGGATTTGTACTGCTAAAGAAATGCCTTGTGAAAATTAGCTCTTATAACAGACTAGTGCTAACGAATTGAATGGATTGCTCGCTCAATCGCAACATGTTATGTACTCAAGAGCTGAATTATGAAATGCTGGGTTCTCTCACTTGAACATGTTTACTTGGCAAGGTGGTTTTTTTCTTCTTTTGCCTGCCTTTATTTTTTTATCCCTTGCTGTAAAGGGATGTCCAAGGGAGGTGTGCTCTGGGACAGGAGGGCAGAAGCAGCCTGCAGGTCATTGCTGGAGGGATGGAGGAAATTCTCCTTCCAGCGAGGAGGATGACATGTGGTACTGATCGCTTCTTGTTGGTGCCTTTACAGTTTGTGCCTCCAGGTCTCCTGGAGAGTGCTGTCCCCTCTACTTTGGGAGACAGGAGGCTGTTTGCAGTAGGTGTGAGGCTCTGCCTGTGCAGTCTTTGGCTGCTGTGCACCTGAGTGCTGCCAGCGGTCAGGTGTGTTTCTGTGGGGTGACTCATTGGATCATGCCACTTCTGCACCCCTTTACCCATTGCCCGTGCTGAGATGAAGGGTGGGTCCATGCTGACGTCTCCATTCCAAAACCATGTTGAGAGCTCTGGAATGAGGGCAGGAGTGCTGTCGAAAGTGCCATATTTCTCCTTTTAAATCTACCTCTGAGACTGCCTTCATGCTTCCTGTTGTGCTATGGGTCTGCCTGGAGGCTGGTCATAACCCAGCCCTCAGCCTTGCAGTGCCTTTAGGCCAGCCCGCCTCCCTGTCCTCAGCTTTCCTAGACCTTCAGCTCTCCCTAGGGAGCAGTAAGTGCCATGGGGACACCTGGAATCGTGACCAGCAGGTGGAACGTAGTCCTAGGAAAAAGGTTTTCGGTAGGTTTGCTGGCTTCTGAGTCGTGTGAACAAAAAAGGGCAGGTCCGGGCTGGATGCCAGCACTTGAACAGAGAGGTAACATCTGCTTATCCTGACCCCAGAGAAGTGGGAGGCAGCAGATAAGTTGGAAGGCTGATGAGGATGGATAACAGTCAGCTGGGGGAGGACAGATAGAGAAGCACCCAAACACATTGTCATGTGTCCACTTGGGCTTCACTCTGCTTCCCCTCTGCTGCGGCTGCTCACTTAGTAGTGGGAATGAAAAGTGGTTTGTGTGGATGCAGCCCTGTTCATGCCAGTGCAACTTTTACAGGTAGATGAAGTAGATGTCAGGGTTTGACACTTGTCCCGGCTAAAGACCATGTTAAAGCAGCAGAGTGGGGCTTTCCTACCGTGCCACTGCAACATGCATTTGCCTTAATGTAAGTAAGACTTAAACCAGCTGGTTTGGGTCCTGGTTGCAGCTGAACCTGGACTCCCAGTGGGGACTGAACATGACCAGAGAGGGTTAGTAACAGTGTTGCACTTCACTAAGCAAAGCTTTGTTTGCAAACATATTAATTACCTAATAATATTCTAATACAAACTACTCTCCTAGCCTAGACAGCCAGAACATCTGACATTGTAGATGATTTGCCTTTATAACTTAGTGTTTTCTCATGATGTACCATGTTGGTTTCTGCATTTTTTTCCAAAATAAGATGAAGAAGAATAAATATATTATTCTAAAGAAATCATTTTAGGACACAACTTCCAGGGCCGTATTTGTTTTATCTTGATCTATATGCTAGTTATGTTCCAGCACTCTTAAAACCTACTGTGGTTTTTTTTCACCATGCTAGCTCTTCAAGACACCATGCAGCTCTCTGAAGACAAGTTATGACCAAAGTTAACCCTACTTTTTCACATGAAATTTGCAGTCTAAACATACCTTAGAATGCAAGACTTAATGAAGATGAGAAGTTGCTGACTTTGCAAGTATTTGTGAAGTTAGGCAGTGAACGCCTATCTTGTGTAAATATATTTGCTAGTACTTCATGGAGGATTTATCAGTTTCATACATAAAGTTCTAGATATGCTTAGTACGTAAAAATTGGCATGTGATAATTGAGAACAGCACTTAAGAAAGAATGTCTTTGTGTGAGACTCTTATAGGCTCCCACATTATCACCTTTTATGCTGATTGGTTTTGTGCTGAGAGCAGTGATGTGGTTTCCTGAAAGCCTATAACCTACTGTTTGTTCTGCAAAACTGCTCTGGCACTTAACTAATTTTCAGAGAATGTTTTTTTTCCCAGGAGTTTGTAGAAGGTGATGCCAGTTCAAGTTGTGTCCTAAGATGCTTGTAAGCTGAGACACATAAAGCTGCTGTCCCTATTTTTGTGCAACGTGATCTGTTGTGTTTAAAAGTTTCACTGTATGGGGGAACTCAAAACCATTTGTCTGAGATGTTAGGTTTCAGGGTGAATGGTGCTTCTTTAAGTATTCATCAAGACCTACAATGGGAGGCTGCTGGTCTTACAGGGCCCTTGTAGTAGAACAGTGTTGGCACCTAGAATGCTGCTGCTGCTATTGAGGAGCTGTAGAAACTCCAAAGTATTTTGTGAATCTTGTGCAAATAGCCTCTGCATTTTTATAGGCTGAACCATATATGTGGCTTCAATAAATGGGCCATAACTAAAATCCTTGATTTTCAAATGGAAAACATCACACGGCTCTGCGTGGATGTGGCCAGAGTTTTCCAGCCTACTTTGTGTAGCAGCCAAAAGCTCCAAACCTAATATTACCATTTTCATCATGATATTGACAGTGTAATTCTTATTTCCCATATCATGTTGAGATTTATTTCTTGCTCCATTGCTCTTATAGCATGGTTTACGTAGGGCAAAAATACTTCTGTTTAAAAGTACCAGAAGGTTTGCACACTTGGGGTAAGAGGGAAGTCTTTTATGAGAAACTGGTTTGTAGAAAGCTCTGGGGAAAGGAGCTGTGTGTTTATGAAGGTATTTGAAAATCAATAGTGAAGCCATTTTGCATAAAAAAAAAAAAAGAGGGAACGTGTGTAGGTCATGAAGTAATGGCCTGTGGGTCTGGGAGAAGGAGGGATTCTGTGAACTAGCAGTAGGGAGTAAATCAACCTGATGTATGTTCCTAGATGTCTGATGTCAACTGGGCCTAGTGGGGTAGCTTGGAGCAGGTGGAAGAAGCATACTGTTTACTTAATTAGAAACATAAATAAAATCTTTCCAACTTTTTTTTCCCTAAATTAAAATGCATTTGAAGCATATGTCAGACTTCTCACATCCAGGAAAGATCTCTAAAACCCTGCTGTTCCCCAGGAAGGCTGTTTCTAGCTCACCTTCTTCAGGGCTGTACCAGGTAGCATGTCCTCCTGGTTGGAGGGTGGACTGGGACGTGCATTAGCAGTTGGAGATATTGGGGTTCTTCCTGAGTGCATTCGTACTCCTCTTTAATCAGTGCGATAAGATTTGTCATTTGAGGTGGTAGACCAGGGAATTGGAAAAAAACCAAATAAAATTATCATAGTTGAAATTATTGAAGATAGGATTGCACCTCTGTGTATTTATTGAGAAGTTGGTGATGTTGGAGAGCAGGGCCTGGGCTGCTCTAAAGCCAGAGTAGCTCCCATATCTCCAGTGTATTTTAGACACCGAGGAGACAAAGATGATGGTAATTGCAAGAGAAACTACTTAACTGCTTTGTATTATGTTTGAAATGAAGGGGGAATAACGCTGATTGAATGACCTATTTTGACTTTTTCAGTATAATATGTTTAATGTTTTAGTCTTTTTCTGGACGGTGAATTATAATTTTATCAAATCCTGCTGGAAATGAATATGTTGCTGGGCAAAGTATTTTATCCTCACAGTTTTAAACACAGAGTTTCCTCTTGCCGCTTGACTCGGTGGCAGGAGTTTTATATTTCAGCTGGAAAAGTCTTTTGCTATGCAGCACAGTGACAGCAGGGTTTTTTTAAGTACAAAATAGGGACCTGTCAGGAAGAATATAAAATAAGGTGCAGAAGGAGTCTAATTTGGAAGGAGAAAGGGCATAAATCTCCACCTCTGTCTGATGACAGAATTCCAAAGTACAGCAGAAACAGTTCCCTGCTTGCAAAATGCTGTTCCCAATACCAGAGAAGTTGTGCTGCTAAAGGCACAGCTGTATCTGACTTCCTTAAAAGTTTTTTGACATTATTTTCGGTACGTAATTGGATGTTACATAAGGGGATTCTTAGACTATGAAGCGCCTCCATTAGGGTCTGCTTTGCTTATTGTGCCGTTACAGGAATTGTTTGCTGTTTTGGACCAGCGTCAGGCAGAATAATACTGAATAAGTCCCAGATGAATGTGGGTGGTGAAAGGAGAAAAATAATTTCAAATAAAGAGGGGTATTATCAACTGAGCAGCCAGTGTTGATCCTATGGTGCTGAAAAATGGAAACAGGAAAAATAGTCTTTTTTTTTTTTCTTTCTTTCTTTGTTTATTTTTTAAGATGGAACATTGTAGCTGAAAAAACGGCTCTAACCAGAGTTGGGTACCTTACTTAAACTCGCAGCAACTTGGCATCAGTGCAGCAGTGCTGCAAAGTATTGAGTGGGAAAACAGAAGTACAAGAAAGCCTCCAAGACTTGAGAGGATCCTCAGATTCTTTGTGCATTTAGGACGGCATGACCTGTAGCGTCACTTGCAGCTGCTGGATCCTAGAGTATAAATAGTGAAAAGAACACTGATTTGGCCAGGATAAAATGTTCATTTTGGGTTTTTCCAACAGCTGTGTCAGGACTTAACCCTGGCAATAACTTTTCATGTGTCATTTTTTATTCAGGCTTGTACTAAGCATGTAGAATGACAAAGCTTTATAATTGAAGGGGGAGGGTGGGAGGAAAAAAGTAATAAATTGAGAAATAGTGTGGATTTGATGTCCCCTCAGCCTGAAGTGCTTGAACAGTGTGATAGCAGTTGTTTGAGAAATTAAGTATAGATTTCCTTTGATTGTAGTTGAACTGTGACATCGTACTAAATTTATCCTGTCTTGAGTGCCTGGTTTCTGGTTTGACATTTTCATTGGATTGTTGTTGTTCTCTGCATGGACTGAGAGACTATAGTTTCCTTTTTCCCTGCAGGAAACTGTATCAGATATCAAACCACCAGTCCTCCCAGGTGGGTATGGGCATGTGGGTTTCAGCAATGCCAGTGATGGGCCTTTCATGTTTTCCAGGGAATAGGAAAGTTGGATTTCGCATGACTTGACCATTAACTTCAGATGGCTGGAGTATCTCTGTGGATGGTTCTCACTGCTTTGTGAAGTGCTGAGCAGAAGTACTAAATAAGAGTGTACTTCATTTATACGAAAATCTACACTGAAAAAATTTATCAATATAAAAGCCAAGTGCTTGGGAAGAACAAAATGTCAGAATTAAAGTTGCCTCTGACACTTGAAATGACTTCTTATGCTGGCTATGACATTGTCTTTGTTAATGAGCTTGCATACTTTATCCAGCTCCAGAGGCCTCGTTTGGATGGATTCTTCAAGGGGTATTCAGGGTTTCAACTCATGCCCCGTGATCTATGTGTGGGCACTGTGCCACGTTTGTTGCACTCAGCTCTGAGTAAAGAAATACGCCCTTCCTGGTGTACCAGTATGCTCTTGTCTGTGTCATTCACCTCCCTGGTACCTGCAGGCTTTCCTGATGAGCTCCGTCCCAGCCCTGCATCCTCTTCTCCCTGCCCCAAGCTCCTCGTCCCCCATGGTCTCCCATCCCAGCCTTCTTCCTAGCAATTCTGTTCATTGCTTCTTCCTTTTCCTGTGATCTCCCACCCCTCTGCTCACCTCCTCTGGTTTTCATATCTGCTCTGCTTGTCTGTCTTGCCCCTTTTTTTTTTTTTATCCAGCTCCCTGTTACACACTTCTCCTCTGCCCCAGAATTCCCCGTTTTGTATATCTTGCCTATCCCAGGTCACTTATCCTGTTTCTATTCTCAGTTTCAGTTCAGGTTTGCAAAGCTATTAGTGAAGGGGAACAGGATTTTATAGTAGGAAGTGTTGGACAATACGAGGTGTAGGTGGGGCTCGCAGCACCACCTATAATTTACAAGATAGTTTATTTATTTATTTTTTTAACTAATCCACCCTTAGGTAAGCAGTCCTGGTGCTGTCAGTGTGGAAATCCTTAGTCCTTTGGGTAGTCCTGTTCCCTCTGCTGATCCTGTGTAGAGAGGGGTTGCTCATTTGTGTAAGAGATGGAGAATCCAGCCTTAAAGAGACTTTGATCTCTATTTTTCTGTTAACAAAGCAGCAAACAGTGTCTGAGGTTATACAGTTCATAGGACTATTGAGCAATCCCTAAAATATTTAATGGTATGTGTAGTAGCAATTGCTCTCATTTCCATGGTGAGGGATTGTTCCTTTTCCCTTCCCTGTCAGCAGGAAGAGAGGAGACATACAAATTCCTCTCTGATAATTATATGTCATGAAAGTATATAGTCTGTATTCACACTTATAGGGAAGCTGTGGATGTCCCATCCCTGGAGGTGTTCAAGGCCAGGTTGGATGGGGCCTTGAGCAGCCTGGTCTGGTGAGAGGTGTCCCCGCCCATGGCAGGGGGATGGAACTGGATGGGCTTTAAAGTCCCTTCCAACCCAGACCATTCTATGATTCTATGATCTTCTAGTAGGTTCCCTCTGATTTGGTGTGTTTAGAGTAGAAAATATAAAGAGACTTTTCCTTCCATAGCTCCCTGTTTTTTCTGCCTCTGCTGATGACTTCCTGCCTGGTCTTTTATGATTCTGGTAAATGCCTCCACATCTAGGCGGAAAGCTGATTGCAGGTTTTTTGAGAGCAGAATTAGACTGAGAAACTCATACTGAATTGTTGCTTAAAACTGCAAGGTAATGCAGTGTGGGAGGATGGACATGTTTGCTGCCTTCACTGGGCATGACTGCAAGGGAGGTTTAGATTGGATATTAGAGACAATTTTTTTGCTGAAAGAGTGGTGAAACATTTGAACAGGCTGCCCAGGGAAGTAGTAGAGTCTCCTTCTCTGGAGGTGTTCAAAAAATGTGTAGACGTGTCACTTTGTGGCATGGTTTAGTAATCATGGTGGTGTTGGTCTGATAATTGGATTCAATGTTCTTAGGAGGTCTTTTCCAACTTTAATGATTCTGTGATTCTATGACCTAGCTTCTGTTGTAGTCAGTAGGCAGATCCTAAATCAAGTCATTTAGTGGTGTGAATAACCTTATCTTGACCTTTGAAAGAGCTTGTGCGTAGAGTATGAGGTTTATGAGTCCCTTGTTTTGAGCTTCATCAGGAAGGAACTTTAATCAGGTAGCAGGGTGGCCTCTCCTCTTTCCATCGCAATAAAGTGCGTGCAAACAGGCATCGCAACAAATAGCACAAAGGCAAACCTGGCATGCCCTGCTTCCTCTCCCGCAAGAGAAATCTGTAGTTTATTCACAGGCACTGCTCCCTGGAGTGTTTTAGCAGCTTGGTTGGCTGAGGGGTTCACTGGTTGTGGCTGATGCCTTTCAGGTACTATGCTTCAGCTTCCCAGGCTATTGATAGCAGCTGGTTAGTCACAGCTCTCTGGGTCATGATGTGCGGGGATTTTCTGATGGTTGTGGTGACCTTGGGGGGGAATTAGACTGGATGTAATGTTTCCAAGAATTGGAGATGCCTATGCCATTGAGCTGGTGCACGTTGCCGAATCAATTACTAACATTGGCAGGATTTTGCTTTAGGGGAATCTCACAGCTACATCACAGTCTTGTTATTAGTAGATTATCATTAATTGGTTTTAATACAGAACCAGATATATGCAGGACCTTAAATAGTTTCTGTGGACTATTTTCCCTATATACTGCACTGTTGCAGGGCATACCCTGGCACTGTACCACACTTTAATTTTTGGGAAATTTTTATCAGCTCCTGTGTGGAAATAAACATTTGGCGTAGAATAGTCATACTCAGGTGAGGAATTTCTGTGAGGTGTCCTGACCTCATCCAAAGCTAGTGGTGACAACTGAAACACTCCACTTTTTGTAATGTGTTGAATCATCACAACAGCACTCGTCACTTTTCTAAATCGGGCTGCTGCGGCATAGGCGTCGGGCAAGCTTTTGCAGAAGGACTTCCCAGCAAAACCAGCAGTTATATGCGCAGTCCCCAGTCTAAAACTAAGTTGCTGGCTTCTCGTGCACCAGTCACAGTCAGGTGGCACAGAGCAGTCGTCATGCAAAGGGCTCAGATGCCTGTAATTTATGACTTAACTGATTGTGAATGTGCCTCTTCGCAGGTAACAAAGGTGCCATGACCCCACTTCACCAGTACAAGTTTTGCTGTGTGAGATTGATGTCAGGCTTAGGACGGCTTCTCTCCTTTGGCTTTTTAGTTTTATACCTGTGTAGCGTGGTGGTTTTGTGGGGACACTCAGCTGAAGTCCTGCTTGGGTTAGCCCTTGCTCGTGCAGTTGCTGAAGCCACCATGAAGCCTCTGTGGAAATGCAGCTCCCCTAATTCAGTTGGTCTTTTGTTTACCGTGTTTGTAATTGACTGTCGAAGCGTTGCATTTAATCCAAGTGCTGGTAGGGTTTTCCTCAAAATGCCTGTGTAGCGTTAAGCCAGTTAGGAGTTACAAATGTAAATATGTTTACACAAAACCGAGGAATGCATGAAAGCTGGCATTGCTTAAGCAGCCAAAAGCAGCATGATTATATGCTAGAGGGACACTGAAAATGTAGGTTGCCACGGAGTGTGCCTCCAGAAGTAAATCCCAACCAGAAGTACTTGCAGTCCCTTCTAATGCATTGTCTGCCTACCATGGCTGCTGAGGTGATGTGTGGGAAAGGACTCTGGACTCCATGGGCAACCTTGTGGAGTTTTATAGGCAAATTTGAAATGCTGAAGAGAGGTGTCAGCTGTATGTCAGCAGGTCCTTGTTTCAGATTTTCCTGGACAGGAGCAATATTGCTGGCAGTCGAGGGACCTCTGACCCTAGGCTTTCATAGCTGAAAATTAGGCATTTTTCACAGGCTATCATATTTTGGGTTGTGAGGAGGGGCACACCCCCCTGCACACTCCCCCAGCGCATTGTTTACTTCCTCTGTAAGTTCTGGGACATTCAGTACTAAGGAGCATGATACGCTTGTATAAACACCCCAGCCAGATTTATCTCTCAAGCCTATCTTTCCTTTCCCATCTTGGAAAGTGATTAATCTACAGTACACATTTTGTTCTTTGATTGCAGGACATTATTCTGTAATCATTTACAGTTTTGCAGAGCCGTAGCACTGGCTTGATGGAGTATTTCTGTCATGTAGCCAGCGCTGTCAGCTGAAGCTTTAGCTGCGTAATGCGGAGGGAGCATTACCGTGCAGTTCTGTGGTGTGTTAAAGCTGTTTCTTTTTACAGCATGTGCTTTCTGTGCACTAAGAAATTCAGATGTACATGTTTGAAGTGCAGGTAAGCGTCTGCACAGCACTGCATGCTGGAGGCTGGTTTGTAAGTTTTAGGAATAGTGTCAGTATTGCAGCATGCTGGCTACCAGCTGAGGCTTTCCTGTGCGTTTGTGCAGGGTGGAGGAGTTTAAATAACTTTGTTTTCCACGCTGCACAGTTTGCATTGAAGCACCGATTAGAAGTTGGCAACCTATGTAGATCCAAGAACCTGTACGTGTCACCTGGTATCTGAGAAAAAAAAGTGAAAAGATTGAAAGTGAATCATAAAATCTGTCCTGTCTGTACTGCATTGAGGCTTTTCCATATGCCCTTTGTGGTTTTTGTTTCACATTTTCCAGTGTGTGAAGAAAGGAGCTAGGACAGGTAACAACCATGGGTTAACATGCCATCAGGTGAGATTAAGCTGTCAAGCAGACTTGTGATGCAAGTTGTCCAAGCTGTAAACTACTTCTTTCAATTAAAACGTATGAAAGATAGGTAGAAAAAATTCAAAGAAAACCTATGACTTTGGGTTCTGACATGTAAGTAAGTTTATTTTTGCAATATATGTGCAAAATACTACCTTTCTCTTATACAAAGTGAGGTTTTAATGGACCTGAAGTAGGTAGGTCTGGACCAGACACCTACATGCGAAGCCTAGTCCCTAATAGCCGAGGACAGACAAGCAATGAGCATCTTATTCAGAAGGGTGCACAGAGATCAGACTGGATAATCCCACACACTGTGTTAGACAAAATGCTTTTTGTCACTTTAAGACAAACCAAAGCCCCGTGGTTAAAATACAGAAGCCAGAACACTAATGTACTACATGCAAAGACCAGAGTAAACTGAGGGCATTGCAGGTGCAGGGTGTCTGTTAAATGAGATGTCTAGAGGATCCCATGCCAGCAGTCAGGACAAAAAAATCTTCCAACAGCCTTCTCTGTCAGTCTGATCTTGAGGGCAGAGCAGGACAAAGGATGGGGGTTTCCTCGGACTACAGATCCAGCAGTTGTTTTCAGTGGGCAAATGTCAGAAGAGTATCACCCTCACATCTCTAGCAACAGGCTTTGGAGCAAGGAGAACAGGCAGCATAGATAAGTAGGGGATTTTAACCCCTGGCCCCTGATTTACTGATGTGTGGGGATATCTAGAGCATCTGATTACAATTTCACTTCTCCATCCTAGAGGTGCAAATTTCTATAAAGTCCTCATGTAGAGTCCTTAAACATAAATAGGTGGAAACTTAAAAGCAAGAAGAAGGAGGACCAAGGCTCCTGTGAAACAACAGCTGTTTAGGAAAACTACTAAATTCTGTAAGGAAGTGAGAGGTTCAGAGTGTGCATAGGTATGCAGATATCCAACTGCTTTCTTGGGCTCAGCCCCAGGGTTAAGATAGCTGTCCTGTGGTTGTGTGCCACATGAGTTGTGAATTTGCACCGTCTTCACTCCAGTTGGAATGAAGCCCTTTGTTATAGTATGTTTGAGAAAGGGACCAGGTAAATAATGTTTTTATGCAGTTGTGACTTTGTAGCAACGGCAGGAATCTTAGCAATAGACAACTTTTCTTAGCATCTGAGAAAGACTTGAAATTGCACAAACCAGTGCCAGCCACTTTCCCTACTCTGCATTCCCCCAAAACCAAATGGAGCTGCTCCTTGTCTCCTGATACTGCTTCAGTCATGCAGCTGATTTTAGACACTGGTAAATGAGTGGAAGCGACTCAGCACTGGAGGCAGAGCAGAATGCAGTGCTGCCGAAGCACAGCCTTGCGGCGCTGGTGCCTGTGCCCATGTCTAGGTCCTGCTGGGATGGATTGTGGCTCAGCTTCAGAAACTGAATAATTCATACCCGGAGCCCTGCCGTGGGAGCTTCCTCTTGCTGTGCTTGCATGTGTGCTGTGGGGTCACAGAGTCTGGGTTCAGCATCGCTCCCCCTAAATGCCTTATCACCTCAAAATTGTTTGTAACAGTTATATTTGTTTTCCTTTAACAGCGAGCAATGAGCCCCATTAACCTCTATTGTTGATATCGCTGCTCATACAGAGTACAGCTGCACACAGAAAGATTTCTAGGACGTACTGGGTTCAGTACAAAGGAGCTTCATGCTGAAACTTGAGGCCCCATCTCATCAGGCAGAAAGGACCCTTTGCCTCAGTGTGGGTTAAATGATTTGTTAACAGCTGGCTGAGTAGGCAGCACTATCATGGACAAGGCATGAGGCTGCTCGGATACGTCCAGAGTGATGTTTCTGGAAGTCAGGAGGGGTTTTCCTTAGCTCTCCAGGAGTGTCAGATCTAATGTTGTGCTGAAGTTATGAATTGTGCAGAAGCTTTGGTAGTGAAAGAAGCTTTGGGCTTGGACATATTTGATTATGAAAGAATACATTCAATGAGAGCAAGATCCTCTTGAGTGGAACAGGTACATCTAAGGGAGGCTTTGGATAAGGGCCAGGTGTTGGGAAGATTTGAACATCCCAACCACTGCCTGAGTGCGGTAAGGAGCTGCTGATTGGAGCTTAGCTAAAAGCTTAGTGTGGCTGAGGAGGTGGAGGTGTCTGTTCCTCTGTACAGCCCTCTCAGCTCTGTAAGTGTGGTGTTAATCCTCTAACCTCTACGCTTGCCGGGTGCGAGGGTGGGTGGAAACAAGACGTGTTTTGCTTGAGGAAAACTGTTTGCCAAGCTGGACGGGTGAGTTTAAGAGGTGATACTGTGGATTTCAACACAGAGGAGCCACTGGCTCCTTGTCATGGTCAGGTCAGTAGAGAACCTCTGAATTGTGAAAATGTCCCAGAAGAGTGGAAGAGCCTGTAAAATTGCACACTGCCATTTTATCCTCTTCCAAGCACAGCCAAAAAGCATGTATGGTTTTTCTTCACCCAAGGAGTCTGTTTTTAGAGCAGTAAGACTGACCACTGCTGTGTGTAGCTGTTGTGCGACCGCACAGTTTTTGAGCGTGGTATCTGTAGTTGGATCAGATCTTTAGAGAGGACTTGTCCTATGCAACCCCAGTAAGATATTTAATAAGCCCAGCAGAGGCTGGAACCAACATAGGTGGTGTCTGAGGGAACAGGAGATGAGAGGCAGCTCCCCTCCACCACTCTCCTGGTCCATTGCTGACCTTCAGTACTTTCTGTTCCCTAAATCATGTGGTACTGGAGATCAAATCCTGTTCACAGGTCACCCACAAAGGAAACTGGACATTAAATTCTAAGCTTCTAAGTAGGTTAACATTTTATTTCTTTATTTCATGCTAGAGGTTTGTCCTGGGCGCAGTATTGAAAGCACCTCCTGTGCAATGTAGAACCAGGGCCTGGAGAGAGGAAATGAAATCAGAAATGGAGAAAAGTTATTTTAATTATAAATAGCTGTGGTAGGAAGGTAGCTGTTTATATATGTGCAGTAGTACAGTATCTACTGTGTGTATTTTAGGAGAACCTGAGAATAGCAGCTGTGCTGAAATACTTGACAGCAAAGTCAAATATAGTTTAGGTTAAAAAAAAAAAAAAAAAGTTGCTGGGGAGGGTGGCTTTGCAGCCTGCAGCCTCTCGGTGTTATCTCCGCCGCGTGGCACAGAACAGCCTGTGACTCCGGCGTTTGTTTGTGGACGTGCAGTTCCCGTAACGGGATACGTCCTGCTCCTATCAGCGTGGTGTTGTGCCCGGGTAGACACTCCCCCGCCTCCCAAATTTCCCCCAGAACCATAGGAGGCTGACAGCTTTATTTCTCTGAAGGCTGCTTTTTCTGAAGCATTGCTGGCTTTGCAGCTGATGGACCTGTGGAGTTTTAGAGCTTGGAAGCAGTGAAGTTGCAGGCACTAAAACCAGAGCTCTTGATAACGTGCTGAGGTCAAACAGATCAAAACCTAAATTAAACTTGTCCCTGAAATTTGGCTCTGAATCACAAATTCAGGAAGTAGTGGTCTGGGCACTATGAGTTCTTCAGCTAAAAATAATGTCTTGCGCTATACTTATAAAAAATACGGCCTTTCCTCCCCCCCCCCCCCCCCATCTAATTAAATTGTTACTCTTGCCTCAACGAAGGGAAGGGGAAAAAGATAATAGCATGAATCTGGTTGAACAAGTATGTAGCTTGCAGGTTTCAGCTAGAGTGTTTGCAGCTGCAGCCAATGCTGAACCTTAGCTAATGCATTTAATCGTCAAAATTAAAAGAAGGTGCTCTGGAGAGATCAGTGATGGTTTCTCCATGTACATCATCTGGGAAACACTCCTAAAAGCTCACCTAAAGTGGGTTTTTCTTCTGTGCTGTCAAAATATAGAAGAAAGGGGGTTTTATCTTATGATTCTTTTTTTTTTTAAGGAAGCCGCAGTGGTTTTTGTAAAATTGTGGTTGAACCATACAGTAAGATGTTTTCATGGACTCCAGTGTCTTACTAAAACAACAAGCAGTGGCTACAGATAGCTCTGCTGTAATAAAGATTGCACTTGGCAGGTTTGCTGCAGGTAAATAGTGGGTAAACCTGGAAAAGGGGAACTTTTCTGCATCGCAATCGCGGCACCGAGATGGTTTTTGAAAGCTGTGTGGGCCACTTGGCCGTGGCCGTCTGCCTGCTGAATGGTAACGAAGGGCAGCAGCCCAGCGAGACGGCACTTATCACACCTATTGCAGTTTTTGTGTTAGCCCCGAGAAAAGTTTCGTGTATTTTGCTGCTGGGATTTGTCAGTGGCTGCTGGGGCCTTTTAGCAGCGTTTGGGGTTTGCGGTGGATTGCAGGGGCCGTTGGAGAGGCCATTTAACGCCATGCTGCTCCTGGGAGAGCGCCGATAATGGCCAGTGAAAGCAGTAATCCCAGAGGCCTAAGGGGATAACGACAGGCAATAACATGGCTGCCAATCTTTAAGCATATTCATGACATCTTTCAGGTGGTGAGCAGGTTATTTTTCCCAAATGAGGCTGTGGCAGGGGAAAAAGAAGGGTCCTAAAAAGCAGGGCACCACAATAAAAGTGGCCTGTGTAGGTGACAGAGCTGGGCACAGGCTCAGAGGTTTATTACACTGAAATTTGCTGTCACTTAAAAAGAAAAAAAAAGAGCGGCGAGGCAGCTGCGTTGTTTCACTGGCAGTGATGCAATGCTGGTGACACACCAGGATGGGAGAGACCAGCATGTTCTGTACAGCACAGCATGTACGTGGTGTCAGCGCCCCACCAGCCAGTGGCTTCGACCAACACCGTGCTTCGTTCAGGGCTTCGTTTTCAAGCCAGTGTTTGTACATAACAGCTGGGAAGTAACATATAGTTATTGTGGGGTAGAATTACCAAATTACCCCCTTTGCCCCATCTATTTGCTGTGCTTTAAAGGGTTTGAGACTATAACAGTGCAGACAAGGCATTTACTAATTTCTCATTTGCTTGTCAACAGCTCTGCAAGAGTGAAAAATCTCACAGGAAAATGCCATGCTCTGATAAGGTTGTAAACAGAAAGCAGAAATTCGAATGTTCGTTTTAATGGTTTGCATTGTCTGGAAGTCATCTGCTGCCCTCCAAAAGTTAATGATGGCACAGGCAAAAAGAGTACTGTAATACAGAAACGAAAGGCCCCAAAAGAAGAAACTTAAGCATTTTTTCAAGGAAAAAATGTGGGGAGGAGGGGAGAAAGTCGGTGAGTAGGTGCGTGGTGTTTGTTTAAGGAATGGAATGGGTAGCAAATACTTTTCCATGTGTGTGGAAAATATGAGTTGGCTTTTGCAATAGCATTTTATGGGAAGAAAGATCAAGGGTTCAGGAGCTGAAATACTTATTCATAAAACATAGGGAGCAAAGACAAACTACTTGTTGTGCTTCTGCCCATTTGCTGTGAGTCCAATCTAGCTGAATCATTTCTAGGAATGGAGTGGGTAACTGGGTTTCCAACCTCCTCTCCGTTCTTGGCTTCTCTCCTGCATGGCTGCTGCTGATTAGTATTGGTTGTACTGAGCTTCATATGAAGGGTATGTGCCTGTCCACTTGATAGCTAAAGCTTTTACCACCTTGGGATCTAAGCACAATCCACTTGAAACTGGATTAAAACAGCCAACTCGCTTTGCAGAGGCTTTTTAACAGCTCTTAGGCAGCAAGCAGAAGCTGACCAGGGTGGCATTTTGATCTTATGCTGGGGAAATGAAATGTTCCTCCTCATCACTGGTCTCATTGCCACACTCTGCGTGTGGTTTCTGACAAAAACTAAAACCAACCCGACCATTTCCCAAAACGCTGAAGACCTATGATTTGCTACCTGTAGCCAAGCTATGCTGCAGGTGTAACATTTATTAGTTTGGTGAATGCGATCTTTTTTGTGTGTCTCTGAAGAAATTTGTGGTTGGGCTGCATGGGCTGCTCGCCTACAAGTTTTCATCAACTGCTTCTCCCACCCTGCACTGGCCAGATGATTTGAGCCCTGCTCAGCTGCTGGGGCATGAATATAGGTCAGTACAGCAACCTGGGTTTGGCCGCTGTGCAGTCCCGCACCCAGCTTTGTTTAATCTGGACCTTCCCCAGCTCACCTTAAATATTGCTGTGTGCCTGAAATCTGCAGGGCAGGGCAAAGTTCAGCCACAGAGGGGCAAGATTTCACTTTTTGTCTTCTTTTAAATGAGTGTAAGGGGGGTGTAGAGGGATTAAAACCAGTAAAAGAACATTTGATATAGTGGAAGGTGTCCCTGTCCATGGCAAGGGAGTTGGAACTAAAAGATCTTTAAGGTCTCTTCCAATTCAGACCACTCTATGATTCTGATCTCTGATACCTCAGATGTGAGACCGGTGGCGTACGTCTGAGGAGTTCAGTGCTATTATCAAATACTGTTCACGTGTGCTGCAGCTTTGCATTTTATTTATTGACAGTATTATAGAAAAACAGGATATGATTTTGAGCGGGGGCGAGCCCCTGTGCCATCCATGGGCTTCAGGAAGGTAGGATGCTGCATCCAAGGATTCTGTTTGTCCATCTGTTGGGAGGCAGAGGAGCTGGGCTGGTGTAGCACAAGCTGCATTTGGCTCAGTTTGGTTACAAAAAGCAGCCTTGGTTATCTTGCTGATGAATATAGTCCCTTTTGGGTGTTAGCTAGCAAGTTTTAGTATTCAGTATTTTTGAAATTTGGTTCTGAAAGAAGCACAATTTGAAGCTTGTGTTCTTTTTCTCCCAAAAGAAGGAAGTGGTTTTTTTCAATGGCTGTCTTGCTCCAAAGTGCAAATTGTTTTTTAGCAGCAAGTGAAGGAGCTTTCTCGAGGAAGAAGTTCTCAGTAAAACTGTCATCTCTGCATTCTGCAATTATCGTGCATTTAACAAATGGCTTGGGAGGGCTAACAAAGTTCATTAAAAGCAATTTGTTTACCTAAACAAAGCCTCTGTGAAAGTGCCATGACCAAAGGGGCTCAAAATGCTCTAATGATTTTGTGGGGAGGAAAGAAAGTTTAGTTGTTGTTCTTGCTGTTTTTAATCCTTACACGTGATTCCCCTTCACCCCTGGCTTTTCTAGCTCTGTGCCCTTTTGTGTGTTTTGTGCTTGTGTAGTTGTCAGCCCAAATGTGGTTCCAGGTCCCTTGGGCAGCAACCTTGCCTTGCCTTACAGCTCTGAAAGGGCTTCGTACAGCCAAAAAGATCCTGGCGGTTTACAGTTACCATCCTGTTTTTATTGCATGCCTCTCACAGGCTCCTCTGCAGAGGCAGTGCTTTGTTAGATAGATTTTTCTCCTGTTCTGGAGCAGCTGTTGGACCTTGGGGGTATTCCTGCTGCTGCGGGGCAGGATGTTGGCAGGTGGGGCAGAGCAGTTTTAGCTGGGGTGCCGGCAGCTTTCCATCCACTTTGCGGGGGTCTCCCCACTTCTGCTAGGGCAAGCAAGGAGAAGGGTCTGTACGCCCCAGCATGCCATTGCACACACAAACAGGGGCATGCAAAGAGCCAGTGTCTGCTCACACCTGTATGTACTGCTCCATCATGGTGGTCTATGAAGTCTCTGTCCCAATTACTAGTTTCATAGCTGCTTCCTTCCCTTGCCTCTTGGCTGCCCCTTTTAAATGGGTATGTTGACAGCTGTAGCTTAAGCAAGGTTAGGGGAGTACTTGTTAAGGCTAAGGGTCTGGCCATTGCGGAATTGTAAATAGGAGATGATGACCAGTGTTCGGGGCGTGATGACAGAGGCATCTTGAGCTGGCACACTCCCTGTGCAGTTTCTTACAAGACTGGGCTTCTTCTCCAGATGTTGGCTCTACATGTTATCAGCTGAAGCCAAGGTAATATTTCACTGTGCCTTTACTGCTCACCTTGGTGAACTTGAGTCCTTCCCTGTTTAAATCAGCATGAATTAATGTAAAAATTGGCCAAGTCAATGCCAGAAGGTTTATGATGGCAAAATGATAATTAGTGGCTGCTGCTTCTTTCCTTCTCATGGGGAAGACTCCCTTACCCTGACCTGGCAGGACAACCTGGCTCTAGTATGTAAAACACATCAATGCTGATATGCTGGAGTTGGGGTGGATGTGAGTGCTGTGTGGTCTTTTGGGAGACCCAGTGGTTGGGACTTCCCATCTTCCTCAGGATTCTCCTTTTCCTGTGGGGAGATGTCCAAGTCAGAGACTGGAGATCCACAAAGGAAGATGGTAAATGTATGTGATACTTCAATCAGATAGCATGTCTGTGTTTAAATACCTTTTTGGCTGACGGAGCTAGCCTCTTGTACCTAACACTGTCATTTGAAGAAATAAGTAGCAAGAGATGGGACTGAATTGTTTTTTAAGTATTTTAAGGCTTGCCAAGATATAGATGCTCCCAAGACCTCTGGCAAAAAGAAATTAAATTGTTTTTAATCCAGTGTATCAAAAGCATCCAAGGCAACCTGTCTTTTAGGAACCTTCGGCCTCTTTTTTTTTGCAGCCATTTGGGGCAAGCAAACAGCTTTCTATAGAAATAAGTATTTCTTTACAGTGCTGAGACACAGTTGTCCAGTCTTCCCGCCTTTGCTGCCTCCAGTCAGTGCTTTATTGAGGGAGATGTGTTTATTCTTTTCAGCCTGAGAGCTTGTTTCAAATTAGTGCTGTGCTTCCACATAGAGCCAACTCAGATCCTTCATTATATTATCTCTAATACATGAAACAATTAAGATCATTTGGTATTATGCAAGATGAGCATAATTCGAAGACGTTCCTCTCTCCTCCCAGCCTCTTCCACATTATGCAAGTGGTTTTTCTTGGAGGCCACGCATTTTGGAGGTTCTCTGACTTCCCTGTATGCTGGGCCAGCAAAATTTAAACCCTAGTGGTTGAGAGGCAACTGCCTACGTGATCTTCCAAGCGTTGCCAGGTATGGGGTGATCCTACCGGGCTTTATGAAGATGGAGGATGTTGACACGCTCTTACAGGGTGTGATTTACAGCTATCCTCCCTCAGGCGGGAAGTGCTGAGATCAATTGGAGCTCAGTAACCAAAAGGCTCCGTTCGTTGCAGAGGGCGGGCAGTTAACTCAAAAACTTGCACGTTTCCTTTGCAATATCTTAAAAATTTTATTGTGTTGTAGGCAATAAGGTGTGTTCAGAACAAACATACAATAGGCCATGTATTTTGTGCATAATTTTCCTATAGCAAATATTAGTAGGTTGCCGTTGTCATTGCGTCACTGTTTTGGTGAGGAGCTACTGAAGGTGTGTATTAATAATTATGTTAGTGCATAATATGCTCAGTGAAATGGTTGCTCCTCAGCAGAAATAATTTCAGAATTCAGATTTAATGGAGTGAGCTTGAGAACAGTTTTGTAAATCCCTTTCTTAGTTTAGGTACTTCTCAGTCTTTAGGCTTATTTGCCCTCCAGTAACCTCTCCCTTCTCTTTGTCTCCAGTGATTATTTTTGGGGGGTATTGCATCATTAACCCTGTGCCTGTGGTGGTCATAGTTTGCTGCCTGACAGAAGTTGCCTGGATTCTAGGAGGGAAAAATGGAAAATTAATTTCTAGTTGCATACTTGTCATTTTGATTTTATCCAAATACAGATGCGGGATTATGCCAGAGAAGTCTTACAACGTACCTAACATTCCATATATTTTTGGTTTAATGCTGAATGTTCTGTGTCTTCTGACTCAGAAAGGAGGGGATGAAAATTGAGTTAATGTCATAATATGACATTAATTTTGGACTACAATTCTGATTTTCCACAGACTTTAAAGGAACAGTGTGAACAACTTTTCCAGACAATATAAGAACATATTGAGAATTTTTGTTTTGTTCAGTTACAATGTTTAGGCATTTTGCAACCTCTTGCTTTAGTGTGACAGTTGCTCCTTCAGAAACATTGTGGCTGCATATGGGGAGAGGGTTTCGGCTGTGTTTAAACAAGTTCTGTCCAAGAAGTTGGACACTTTCCCAGAAGCATTCTCTTCTTGAGACTGGAAGGGACAAGATGAGAGAAATCACTGTGACTTAGGACAGTTCTGCAGTTGAGCAGGACGCTTTTGTGCGTGGAACAAGGTTGCGTTAATGCAGCGCAAAATCTGGCTCATTTCGTGTTGAAAGGCTCTGCTGCCTGCGTCTCTATGTCGGCAGCCTCTGCACTTAAGAATGTCATTTGGGAGTGGGCTTTTATTATTATTGTTTTCAGTCTGGCTCAGCATGTTGCTGGAAAGTAGCTTAGACCTTCAGTGTGTTATGACAAACTGACTAAAATTAATACCATATTTTACATTATTTTAGAGAGTGACCTCTCCTCACTTGGGAGACATAAAGGAGCTCATCTTATTTCCCCAGCATTTCTTTCTAAATCTATGTTCATTTCCCCTTGGTTGGCTTGAATTTATAACACTGGAGACAGTCAAATACAGAAGATTTAAAAAAGCTCGTTCTTTAACTTTAATAAAAGTTCCCTTGAATAGGCTGGGCAGTTCTAAATGTCTCCTTATTTACAGCTTTATATTTCTGGAATTCCTGAATCTGATGAAGGAGTTTTCTAGTGTTCCTGTGCTGGGATTTTCTCTCTGCTTTCTATAATACTTTAACAAAAATATCATCAAAAAAAATCCCCTGTGCCAAACCTGTATTTCTTTCGTTTTGCTTAGTTTGTTGAACGAATTATTTAAATGTAATGTTAAGACACATGATAGTCAGATTGAGTATACAAACTCTCTTGTTGAATTTTTGGACTTGCATTGCATTTCTCAATCACTGGCGCTTGAATGGAGTACAACAGGGCTGACTCTACAGCAGTCGCCTTCCATCTTCCTTTGCTTGAAGGATGACTGGCAGTTGTAACCTTGTGTCCTCGACTTTCTCCTCTAGGTACTTGATATGATAAATTTGAAAAGTGTTGTTTATTTTCTGGGATTTTTTTAAGAAATCACAAACAGTGCAGTAGAACTGAATCTAAGATCTGGTATGTTTTATCAGAGTGATTACCTGTGAATTTACAGGTGTTAAACAGTGAGGAAGGAGATGCTTGTGTTCACTGCTCAATTGCGTCTCTCAGAGCTTTGGTCGGAAGTTTTAGGGAGCAAGTTAATAGATTTTTCTTACCAAAAGCACATTTTTTATTTACCTCTAAAATTGAAGGGCCTAGTATCTTCTCTCATCAGCAGCTTTCCTTAGTTAGGACTTGTGACAAACGTTTTGGATAATTGTGTTTTCTCTCTAACAAGATTGATGCAGTTGAGATGAGAGCTGTTTGGACATATGTCCCAGAGCAGTCTGAGCCTTTGAACCCAAATCGTCTTCATACTGATGCACTTTCTGGTAGTCAAAGGCAGGGTCCTGCAGGACTTCCAGAATCCTGGACAGCTGCTGGAGACCTCAGCTATCCTTTTGATGTGTGTGTACCTTGCAGTGTGTTGAACGCATATTTATGGGTTTCTAAGCACTGTGAGCCCCAGCTGTGGTGAACAGAAAGGTGAACACTGGAATGATTTATGTGAGCCGGCTTTAGCTGTGGTCTTCAAGGAAAGTGTTTGATGGAGATCTTCACATAGCTGGTCTAGCAGCTTTTTGAACGTAGTCAGCCTTTGCCTTTATTAGCAGATTGGTGACTATTGCCTTATGGTAGCTTTCACATCGTATTTTGTAATTTATTTTTGGTGAGAGGACCTGTTAGGCACAGCCCACATCTGCTGTTGTTTCACTGTGCCTATTGCTGTAGTGATACTGGAGGACATCCCCTGACCTGAACCACATGCTCTCGCACATACCTTCTAGATCCAAGGCCTTCACTGAGAACTTTGAGTGTTTGGACTTTTTACTTTTTTACCTTTTTCTGATGCTCTCAAAATTTCCCAGCTTCCAGGGCTGTTAATTTACCCCATCTTTTGATAATTCAAATTAGAGGCAAATGAGCAGTGGCTGTTGTAGTCTGTGGACACAGGTTCCTAATCTCAAAAGAAACTTGAGCAGTAATCACAGTTCGTCAAAGAAAACAAAAGCTGTGCCTCCCTTGCCAGACGGCAAAATGGTTGAGCTGAGCAAATCTGCTCATTAGGTCTGTGACTTGCTTCATCTCCCTCCCATGCAATTATTTGCAGAGAAAAAAAACCCTCCCATCGCATACTTTCATTCACATCATCCAAGCTTGAGGACTTGGTCTAGAAAGTTCTTTGCTTGCTGCCAAGATGCTGCAATCCACTAGAGATAAAAGTAATTCCTTTTTGCTGAGTGAGAATACAAAGCTATTTATTAATAAGGAAAAGAAGGTGCCAGATCTTTCTCCTTCTCATCTTGTATGTGTGTCAACATGCGAAGGGTCCCAGTCCTGCTTTTGAACCTCCATCTCCCCTTTCCAAAGGATTTTTTTTATAAATTGGCATTAGGATTAACAGGTTTCTGAAACCAGGTGTGACAGAAAGGGCTTTAATTTAAATTCCTTTTAATGTAAAGTCATTCATGCTTTCCAGTGGTTCCATTTGAACAGTAATGAGGGGACTTTCAAGTGTCCAGTCTCTCAATTCCTGTTGACTTTTACTGGGATATGAAGGAAAAGCTGTTGCTGTCCTTAAAAGATCTCTGTAGATGCCCAACATTTTGTGCTGAGTTTGTGTTTCTCTTTGTGAGTCTTTGAAGCTAGTATTTTCCTGAACTTCTTACCAGAATTACCAAGTGAGACTTCATATTCAAATATTTAAAAGATTGTAATTGTTTTAATTAAAAAAAACATGCACATACCTGTATTTGATTTATATTACAAATACCTGTATTATCAGGTTGCATTAGCCAGAGTAAATACCTGAAAGGTTTTAAGAAGCTCATTATGTCGAAGCTCATGGACTGAGCTGGCCTGTTTCTCAGGTTTCACAAGTTTTTGTCCTATCTTACTATGTGTATGCATGTTTGGATGGGTGTAGATGTGTACTTGCATTTACCCTACCAAAAAGCAAGCAGCCTGAAGAGCTATAATCATCCTTGATCGGGATAAATATATATTGCCATGTCTTCTAGAACTACTGCAAACATTGGTCAAATTGTCTTGAATTGCAATTGCATTGGTTCACTCCCATGCAGGCAGTCCCAGTGTCTCTCCCATGCAAACTAAAGCAAAGTGGAAAAGCTCTGTGCAAGCAGGAGCTGGGCCTGGAGACACCAACCCTTTCTGCCTACGAGTGTGTATTCCCCTTGGTGGTGTCACACACAGCCACGTCAGCGTTGCTGGCACAAAGAAGAGGCGTGCAGATGATCTTCTGCTACCTTGAAATGTTATTTTCCTTTTTTTCCCTTTGTGGGGTTATATTGGTGGCTTCTGTTCGCACTGAAAAATACGTGTTGGAAGCCAGCACTGGGTAGGAGACAGCATTTTCTGACCTGTTTTGTAATGGATTTAATGCACACTGACCAACATATCTTATGACCTATATACTTCAGCATATATTTAGCATATGCTTCTACAGCCATATGTAGTGGTTTATCAAAACATGTTATGTAGTTTGTTTGTGCCCCTAGATGAGTTGGGGACCAGTGTGAGCTAAACTCATCGGTTCCTTGCAGGAGACAAGGTCAAGGCAGACATTCTTGCGCTAAGCTAAACTTCAGAAAATCTCAGGAATTCAGAAATCAAATTTCACTGGGAAATAAGTAATGTAAATCAAATAAAGGGCATTTTTTTCCCTTAGAACAGTACGATGGTACAGTTTTATGTGCCTTAAACATGAAAATATCAGGGGATGCTCTACATAACAAGGGTGATGGGCGAGGACAGGAGAGGGAAGAGAGTGGGAAGGTGGGACCCTCTTTTTTCTCACCTTTGTCTAAGGAGCGGAGCTGTGATGGAGTGTTTTACTGGATGAGTGATGGGGGTTGGAAGAACACGTGCAAAATCTGGAAAGAGCTTTCAGTTTGGGGCGCAAAAAAGCCATCTTTGTTTGAAAGTGGTCTTGGGAAGGAGCAGAGCAAACAACGCTATCATAATGCATCTTCTCTTCTTTGGCGTGCAGTTGTCACGAGAGATTTGTAACTCTTTTCTTGGTTCATTGTTCCCCGGCTAGTGTGTACTCTCCATTCAGTAGTGCCAGAATTAAGATGAAGCCTGCCTGTTTCAATAAGGCGGCTTTGTTGTCCAAATGGCAGCACTTGTATAGAAATTGGAATGACTCCAGCAGAGCTTGCACGATACACTGCAAAACTGTTGTCATATGATCCTTTTTATTACTAAGAAAAAGCCTGTTGTCAAAAAAACAGACTAGTCCTTTTTTTTCTGTTTTGTTAAGGGGGAAAAAATCACCAGAAAATTCTTTCTATTAACAATTAGCTGTAAATTTGAAAACTATGCCTAATGACTCAATATAATAAAAAGATTGGATTAAGTGAAGTGACATTAATATAGAAATATGACGGAGTCCTATCTCCTTCATTTTATGTAGCAGCAGCCTTGATTACCTGCTTACTTACACTTGTGAGTTGATCATTATTTGACCTTAGCAAGAAGGGATAGGAGGTGATGGCACAAAGGGGATGAGAGAGATGTTGGAGTGATGCAAAGTGCTGCTGTGGTTTCTGAAAAGTGTGTTTCTCTCACCTACCTGCATTTCCTCAAGATATGGAAAAGACACACGGCTTGCTCTAAACAAGCTGTTAGAGAGAGTGAGCAAGTCTTAGTACTCTGCATTCTTATAGCACCTAGCACTATGAGTCCTTCATCCAGGCCAGGCACAAGATAGGGTGCATCCTTATGAGAAAGACATTAATGCTAATAATGGAAATTACTACTTCAACTCAAAGTATTTTATTCTCTAACATGTTTTTTTTTCCTCCATTCTGGAATAATGCATCTGTAAAGAGAACACTTCTTATCAATTAAGGTCCAGGGTATTGGATTTGAAAAGAGAATTCTCCTTTAATTCCTTTTTTCCAGTTGTACAGAAAATAAGAGAACATAATTTTAAATAATTACTGATACTAATTGTTAACCAAGAAATGTTATTAAAAATTGTGTGCTAACAGTGAGGTAATGTGAGGAGAAATAGCCTTAGGTCTAGATGAGTTTTATAAAGTGTCTTTTTTTTTTAATTTATTAGTCTACTTTTGTCTTAAGGTGCACTAAGAAGCCTCATTTTACAATGCTTTGTGACTTATAAACTGTTTCTTCTTTAGCTTGTCTTTTGCAGCAATGTGATAATATTTGTGTAGGTTTTGGTAGCTACATAATGTAATTGAGTTCCTAGCACATACAGAGTTGAATTAATAGATTTTAAAGCTGGAGGGACCCATTATGCTCATTGTCTGACATCTGTGTGACATACAGGACATTGAATTTCATCTAATAATTACTGCATCAAGCACATAAATTCTGGCAGAGCTTGAGGGTGCTTTAAAGGCATCTCATCCTCATTTAAAGACCTGAGATAATAAAGCTCTTGGAAGTCTTTCCATCAGTTAATTACTTTTTTTTTTTTTTTTTTTTTTTTTTTTTAGTAAGAATTATAGAACGGTTTGGGTTGGAAGGGACCTTAAAGCCCATGCAGTTCCAGCCCCCCTGTCATGGGCAGGGCCACCTCCCAGCAGACCAGGCTGCTCAAGGCCCCATCCAACCTGGCCTTGAACACTTCCAGGGAGGGGACATCCACAGCTTCCCTGGGCAACCTGTGCCAGTGCCTCATCACCCTCAGCGTGAAGAATTTCTTCCTAATGTCTAATGTAAATCTTCCCCCTTCCAGTTTGAAGCCATTCCCCTTCGTCCTATCTCTACAAGCCCTTGTAAAGAGTCCCTCCCCAACTTCCCTGTAGGCCCCCCTCTCAGTACTGGGAGGCTGCTGTGCGGTCTGCCTGGAGCCTTTTCCAGAGTGAACAAGCCCAACTTTCTCAGCCTGTCCTTGTATGAGAGTGAAGTCCAGTCAGGCTGCCCTCTGTAGTGTCAAGTGTTGCATACACCAGGCAATACATAAATAAATTGCTTCTCACAGCCCGGGATTCAGGATCTTTGAATTTGGTTGGATTGTGAAGCTGAAGGTACGAATGTGCTTTCCTTTTGCTCAATAGCCTGCAGTGCTTCTACACCACATGTTAGTGCCTGCTCCAGAGTATTTCTGCGGTCCTGATGGGAAAATTAGCTCTTGCCTACAAATGGTTTCTTTTCCTAACTGTGACTATTTTTCTTCAAAGATTTTTGTTTACGTGGTGCATAAGGGAACAAATATTATTTTATACAATTGATGGAATTCAGTAGACAGAGGTTAATGGAGTGGGCTTGGTGGATGGGCTTTTCAGAATAAAAAAATTGCCCCTCTGCTCTCCAGTGTCCCTGACCTGATGGCAGCAGGAGGGATCATCACCCTGTGTCCTCCCTCTTAGCCTCTTCTACAGACACCTGCTGTGGACCACTTCCCTGGTCCAGAGGGACCACTGGTCCCACCGAGGAGGGGTGCGGAATTTGTCATTATGCTCCTATATCGCAAGTAGAGATTACATGAAAGGTTGTACCTACTGTTGGATAAACCAGCCTGTTCACTGTCAGCAGCAATACTCAGTACTATATGTTGCTTTTTTTATCTTGTATTATAAGAGTTCATATTAATAAATTAAGTGCTTTAATAATATTTAGGAATTACTTACAGGGATGAGTATGTTACCGAACAGAGACATTAGGGATAAATATGTTACTGAACAGAGAAATTTCAAAGCTTTATGTCGGGATTTCCATAGGACGCACATTGCCCTTTGCTCTTCAGATTTAACTGTGAGGCTTGGAGCATCCTGTTGTCACACAGATGTGTTGAAGTCAAGTCTATTTTCCTATTTCCCCTACTTTTAGCAGTCAGGGGGTGGCCACCAAGTCTAAATCCATAGTTAGTGACCCCTGTGTAGTCAATGGAAGGAGAGGCAGGGTGATTCTTTGTACTCATCTTGTCAGCTGAGGCAGTCATGACACCTAGCTTTGTACAGACACCTGGCTTTCAAGTGGCTAAAGCTGGTGGTGGAAGGAGACCTTCTCCAATGTTGATCTGGAGTTTGTGGGAGCAGAACCTTCTGTACCTGCCTCTGCTTGCTGCGCAGCTGTGCTCTGCGGATTGGGAACAGGAGCTCTCCTCTGCCTTTTTGTCTGTGCCACCTACTTCAGTGCCTCCTGAAAAGTGTTTACAAAGATGCTTCATAGTATTTGAGTCTCTTGTGTTTCTCCAGAGCTCCATTGGTAGCATTCGTATTAGTAACTGTGGTGTTCATAGAGGTTCATTTCTATTAGAAATCTTTTAACTAGTAAATTTTTTTAGTCTCTCCTAGGTTTCATGGTTTTGTTGGTTTTGTTGTGGTTTTTTTTTCTTTTAATTTGATTTTCTTTGTGGATTTTTGTTTGCTTGGCATTGTAATTGAATATATTTCTTATGTCAGAGTTTCAGAATCTCTGCTTTCCTCTTTATCTCTCTATAGGGAAAGATAAATTCTTTACTCATCCAGACATGCTAAATGGGTTTTTTTTTATTATTTAAATGGAAATACTGTGAATATTCTATTCCTTTTTCTGTATTCTTGATCCATTTCCCTACTCTGAATTTAGCCTTTTTTAGATGCAGGAGCTGCAGCTCTTCTAAAACCAGCCTGCATTTTCTGCTGCTTTTTGTTTGCCTGTTAATCTTGCACTGCAGTTTGCAAAGAGAAGTAGCGCTGAAGTTCTTGAAGAGAAGGTGGGAAATGGTGGGCTCTGGCACAGCAGAGCCACTTGCAGGAGGCTCAAGCCCTTTTACCAGCAAGGTCAGCAGCGTTTTGGGAACCTTTTCAGCCTGTATGAGGGTTGTAAGTCAGAGAAGACAGTGTAGTAAAGTGTGATTCTTTTTTCAGATGTTGAAGAGGGAGCTGTTGTTTCTGTCGTGTCAGGCTTCTGTTCCTTGAAGGTTAGCCATGGAGAGGGAGATACTTGCATCCAGTGATGGTTGTGTCCACGCTGGGAAGGGTATAGACGTCTTCTCTCATTGTCAGGCCACTGGAAGCTCCATGACAATTTTGGTTTGCTTCTGTCTTAATCCAAATCCACAGCTTTCCAAGTACATGGCACGGGAGGTTACTACAGGTCACTTAGCAGTTTCCAAGTTCGGTGAAGCTGCTGTGTAGTGCTCATTAAGGGGATGGGAGACTAACAGGTAAGCCGAGTAAATGGATTAGCCGTAAGCACTCCTATTGTTGGCACTGCCTGGAGATGGGTTCTGAACCAAGCAGAAGTGTCTTGCAAGCGATATTCTTTCATCCCCCTGATTATGGAAGAGCGGCATAAATAGAGTGGCCTACATTGAAATGATTCCTGGAGGAAAGAGACATTTAGAGCTAGGGATGGTTATGAGTACTTGGAGCAAAGTGTTCAACCACAATACCGTTTCCAAGAAGGAGGGGAGGGGAGAGGGGAAGGAGCATTAAGCCAAGTGTCTTGCTGTCCATCTTTGTCTAAATGCTTGAGATGTCAGGGACAAATGGTTCCTTCAAGGCATGCTGCTGATGTCTTCAGGACCTTCACGGAACAGCTTTTACGTCTATTTTTAGTGGTTGGCTACTGTTGGCTTGAGGGGGAATTACATGAGGAAGGTCTCTTAAGAGGATGCCTTTGTGTTTCATTAAGAAGACTGACTGGGGAGGGGTAGAAGCATCATGTGCTTCTAGTGGTGCACATTGACGTATCTAGAGAAAGTATCAGTCTGCAGCATAGGAATTGCTAATAAAAATCATGGAGTTTGCCTATAGTCCCTGTCCAAGAAGGATATTTAGCCTTTGGGTCCTCTTTGCCCAGAACACTAGAGAACGTGGCTTGCCTGTGCTGGCCAGACAGGTGGGCCGCCTGCCCACGCTGTGTGGTGGCAGCTGGGGTGTGCGTGGGATGGGAATGCTCGCTGGCTGGTGTTTGTCCCAGGCAGAGCTGTGGTTCTGGAGGCTGAACTCTCCTTTTCCCTGCTCTGTGGCTTGCTTTTCAGCAGAGCAGCTAATGCAGGTTAGTGTTCACTGAGATATGGCATGGTATGCTTGGTGGTGTGTTTCTGGTGTTTTCCCCCAGCCTTCTGGCAAGGTTTGCAGCATTGCAGGTGTTTGATGGTGTCACTCACCATGATCAAAGGAGCTCAGAAGGCTTAGGGCTGGATATTTGTGCATTTGTTCATTACCTACTATTGTCACTCATATTATCTAAGATCACTCTAACTGAAAGAGCTTGGGCAAAACACAGTCACCTCTGCAGTCTTCCCTGTCATGTCCTCTGCACTCCCAGCCTCTTTGGGGGGAAGCGGTGTCACCTGGAGCTGCCTCTACTGCATGTGCTGCTGCGTCCCCTGACACATAGGCATCCAACAAGAGTGGTGTGTGACCAAGGCACACACCCTGAGCGAGGGAGGACAGGGTCCTCCACATCACAGCTGACATCTTTGCTGGGTTGAGTCGTGCTCTTGAGGAAACTCACTCCACTCCCCACCTTACTATTTTGGCACTTAGGTACCGCAGGTATCTAAATCTGGTTTCTTTAGGTCAAATAAAGTTTCTTTCCCAATTGCAGCATCAGTCTGAGCTTTCCAACTGAGTATAAACAAATCATTTTAGGTGGGCTAAATGAGACTATTAAATACACAAGAGGTTCTGGGCAGTTCCCACCCACTCCCCAACCCCGCCTTCCCTGTTTGTTCATTTTCTATTTTATTAAGCTAATGGGATTTCAGGCTGATATCAGGTCTCTGAAGATAAAAAGACGTTTACTATTGTGTTCATTAAAGCCCCATGTTAGGTAAATGTCTTCCATGCAAATCTGTTAGTTTGAAGTGTCCGGCTGTTTCTGCCAGGTGGAGCTGCAGGAATTAACACAGTTTTACCACCTACAGTCTTTCACTGTCTGCAGGCAAGGAGGGATTCTGGGAGGTAGAAAGAAAACTCGGGCACTTCGTATGTGGAGACTAAGGCTGTTGAGAGACTGTGTTAAGCATTAAAGGATTGCAGGAACAGTTTCCCTCTGGGACTTGCCCTCCTGAGTGTAACCCATGTTCTGCAAAGACTTGGGCTTACATATCTATGAGTCGGTTAGGGGAGCCAAGGGGAAGTGTGCTTCCAGAAAGTATGCATATTTGGAATCAGCTCTTCCTCTCTACCTCACCCACTGTTCTTGTCCATTGTCAATGACTCCAGAGTGATCTGGGTCTGTGGCAGATTTGTTTCCACATGTAAGTGGAACAAATTTTGCAATTTCTTCAAGCATGAATCTATCTTTTGATGTTTCTCCTCTTTAATAATAGGATTGAAAGTCACAGCAGCGATTGAAGCCAAGTTAGAAATAGATCCCTCTTCTCACACCTCTCTGCCAAGACCTGGCACGATGGGCAGCCCACTGCATTGCCCTGGCACTAAGAGGGTCCACCAGTGTTTTGTTGGAGGCTGTGTCTTTCATGGCCACTGCTGCTGGAGGTAACAAGCTCCTTCAGCAACTCACAGTCATGCAACTCCCTTAGAAAGCTCTCTGTTGGTGCAAGGAGGATGGAAACAGCTGTTTTCTGTTTTAACTGTTGGCACAGACAGATGTTAGGATCAGAAAGCCCATTGTAGCCATGTACTGTATCAATTCATCCAAACCTTCCTATATCAGATTGGAATCTTGTGTTTTTAGAAAGACATTGACTTTTAACAACTGGTCTAATAGCATTACTCACTTTCTGATGCATTTGATTTTAAATCTTTTGTGAATCTCCACATGGCTCATTGCCCCCTCAAAATTATTTTTTTTTCTACGTGAAATATTCTGCAGTTATACTGAGCAGAATTCATATTTAACATAGCATGGAAATAATGTAATTTGAGTATGTCCAATTTTAATTTGATTTTTTTTTTCTTTAAAGGATTTCTATTAGTGCAGATCTTAAAATACCATGCAACATTGTCTGTGAATACAGGCATGAAATGACTGTGCTGCTGAGCTCCCTGCAATTCACTTGTGAGACTGAAGAGCTTTCTCAGTGCCTTGCAGCAGGTCAGAGCAACTACTTCAGCTGCATTCTTTTGCTGCCATTTCTGTGATTGCACATTGCTTCCACCATAGGAATGATGAAGTGGTATTTCACATAATTTTGCTCCTTTGGCAGTTCTTCACAGAGAACTTTGTGAAGCTGCAATGATCCATTTGAACTCCACTTCAAGCGTTGAGCGTGTCAGACAGTGTGTATGTGCCATCAGTTTTGGCCTCATTTTATACGGAGAATTGATGAGTTTCATTTCAGGAATGTTAATTGAGCCATTTGAGTTTAGGTATGAACTCTATGCATAACTGCCTTCCGTCGAGGGAGTGAATTCATGTGACCCTGGCCTGTCCCTCCTCACTTGTGTCATTTCTTTTTCTCACCGCAGCCCTGCTCCTAGCTAATTCCATAATCTAGATTATGGCCAAAGGCAAGACCTACATAGGCATATGGTGCACGATGCACGTTGCATTATCTGAAGTCATGAGGGTGTGATTAATGGGCTTAGGGTTTTAATTTGGCCTGTCTTACTCTCGTGTCTCTCTCCAGTGACGTTGCAAAGCCTGAGCAGTTACTACTGGGTGCGCACGCCAAGTGGTGAGGTGACACTGATTTCCTTGAAATGCTGGGCAGCTGCTGGAGGTAAACCTGCCGAGAGGAGGAGCTTGCTTCAAACTGGCTAACGGGTTTTGTCAGATCCTAGTGTCTCAAAGCAGCTTGGTCTCTGCCTTGCGTGCTGCAGTGGAGAGAGCAGGTGGTCTAATTGATGGGCCACATCAAATGATGGCAGTTCCCTTTCAGGTGTTGCTCGGCCCCATGGAGCACTGTAGATCCTGCAGGTTTGTGGAGGGGAACTGCTCCCAGCATACTTGCTATGATGGTGTTCAACATATGTGCAAGTCCTGACAAAGAAGAACATGTATGAGCTCGACCAGGGGATAAAATCTTCCCTGCATTGCCAACACTGTTAAACCAGTGCAGTCCAGTCTGCCTTGTGAATTTCTCACCTGGAATTTGAATAAGGTCAGTTGTACAGTCTTCATCAAATTTAGTGCATAAAATGATTTATTAGCACAATACATGGCAGTCCAGGAAAAATATGATTGGTGCCTGTCCTGCACAAATAGCAAGAGGCACTGACTGTCCTGGCAGCTTTCTGTGCTAGAGAGATGTGGGCTTCATCGTGCTATTTGGCACAGTGGGAGAGGATGAGTAGATCAAAGCAGCAGGTGCGGAGCCTTCTGTGTCTACACTGTATTAAATCTAAGCATTTTATTCCAGACTAGATCTAGTCTGGTTGTTTCGACCAAATCTCCCCACCGCATATGTATGTTAGTCTTCCTGAAGAGAGGAAGTGGAGAAGTTGCTAATCTCTTCTCCCTGGTATCCAGTGATAGAACACAAAGGAATGGCTCAAAGCTGTGCCAGAGGAGGTTCAGACTGGACACTAGGAAGCAGTTATTTACCAAGAGGATGGTCAGATGCCGGAACAGGCTTCCTAGGGAAGTGGTCGATGCCCTGAGCCTGTCAGTGTTTAAGAGGCATTTGGACAATGCTCTTAATAACATGCTTTAACTTTTTGTTCAGCCCTGAAGTGGTCAGGCAGTTGGACGGGATGATTGTAAATCCCCTTCAAATTAAATAGTCTATTCTACTCTACTTTAATCTGTCCAAGCAACCACTTGTTTCAGACCCTTCAATCTGTTAAAAGACAGGAAGGCATTTGGTGCATCCCCAGAGCTAAACTTCCCATTTGGTTTTCTCTGAAAGAAATCTAGTTTGAACCCAGCAAAGTCACCCTGTGAACGAAGCCAGGATAGAACAGGAGGGACAGGCAAGGAGTTTTGCTTCAAAACTGCACTGGACCACAGACATGTGTGGACACAGCCAGGGTGATCCTGGAGGTTTAGGAAGTCCAGGTTTCCCTTGTGTCTCTGGCACCAATGGGTGCTGCATGGCAGGTGGTAGGCCACCGCACCTCAGACTGCCCCGTCTACTTCAAGAAGGGTGGTATCAGCTCTCCAGGTGAAAACTGGCTCATTATCTATAAACTACTGTCATTATATTTCCTAGCTGCTGGGATAAATGTTGAGTGTGTGTTGTGGGGGAGATGGGGAGCCTGCACCAGAGTCTTCTTTCTTGTCGTCTTTGTTACTTTCATGAGAAAACCCACACTTCATTAATAAAATCTCAAGTGTGTTGCCCTGAGTATAGGGCAAGCTTGTTAAGGTGTGGTTTGCTGTCAGCCGTGCTACCTCGATGGTATTTCAACAGCAATAGAAAGATTTTTTTGTTTATCTGTAGCAACTCATTTTAGAAGGAAAAAAAAGGGAAGCTTCAGTTTCCAGCCAGGTTGCTTAAGGTAGCTTTAGCGATACAGAAATTGAAGTTGTATCTGTTTTATCCGTGGTGCAGTGTTCTAACAAACTAAATTAGGAGCTTTGTTTGTGGACCGATAGTCAAAATTCTAAGTTTTTATTTATCTTGGAAAGATCTAATGGTTTGTTTTTAGTAATAACAATTCTGCTAATTTTTATGTTAGGCAGCCAAATGTTGTTGGCTTATATATCTGTGTCCCTCAGAACTGCTGTTTTTAATTTTTGGATTTGGAACAAACCCAGCATCCTAAGTTAAAAGCAAAACTTTTCTCAGCAGGTTGAGAAAAAAAAAAAGCGATTGTATCACAGAATGTGTGCACTTTATAGCTGAGGTTTTTGATGCCATGGTTACAACAACAAAACAAAAAAACCCTGTGCATATAGCCAGTTGGTGATTTTATTGTTCGAGTCGGATGGCCTTTCTTAAAATGAATTTTAATGGACAAGCAAGAAAGAATGTATTGCTGTACTTGTGCAACTGAAGTTTATGAAATAGGATTGGAAAAATACACAGAATAATTGGGCACATCCTGTACTTAGTGAATCACCAAGCTAGGGCAATAAACATTGCTGCATTCGGGAATTTAGATCCATACCCTGCTTTTGCCAAGAACATTGGGAATGTCTTAGGATCACAGGTGATCTGCAACACAGGCTACCTGAGCTGTATCCTGTGCAAAGTTTTTTCTTCTTTGTGTGTTTTGTTATCTGAGGTAATTTTTGGTTTTGTAACACAGGCATTTGTCCAGGTCTGTGACACCATGCATCTGCTTAGGCTAACTTAGTAGAACCTAGGAGAAAAACCAAGAGCTGTACATAGCAGGACATCTGGCAGGCATTGGTGTAGTAAAGGAAAAAGATTCCTGAGCACCAAAGTACACAGTCTAACTAACATCTTCCTTCAGAGAAACAGTTTTTTGTCTTCAAAAATAAAAGCCAAAGCTACAGATGTTTTGATAGCTTCAATATTGTTTGCCAGATAAGAGGGATAAACTCGTGAACATGTTTAAGAAATTGCTCAATTTCCAGAAAACAGGCTGTTATTTAAAGGACATGAGAACCATTAAGCCAGAAACAAACACAGCATCCAAATCTGCTCTTGAATACACACGTGGCTCTTGCAAATTCTGAGAGAGCTGCACATGCATAGGCTTAATGGGATCTTGATGGAAACCATCCAGGGCTGGAGTCTGGCTCCTGGTGGAACTAGGACTGCTGTCTGGCTAGGACTGACATTCAAGTCTCAGGCAAACTGATGAAGATGTTTTCTTCCCTCAAGGAAATATGTGTTTAGTCGTCAGCCAGAAAGACAGGGTAGCTTTTGTGCAAGGCTTTTGCAGTCTTGCTTAGTGTTAGCTCTGGGCTTCTTCCATCTTTACTTCCCCAAATCATGAGAGTTTTTTTTGAGGAGAAACTTTACCAGTTTTCCTAGTAGCAGAGGGAATGAACTAGGTGTAAACTAAAGGCTGTACTCCTGTTCCTTCACCCAGCAAGGACAACTGCCATCTAGGAAATGCAGACTTCATGCTTTTTTTGTACCATTGAACTGAGTGGCAGAGTTTAAGTTTTCAGTCAAAGCAACCAGTAGTTACCTCAAGTGTCAGCAAACATGGATTGATAAGTCCCTAAAGGGTCTTTTATAGTTCTACTTTCATCTAGGAAACAAGAGCCAAGAAAGAAGGAATAGGCTGAGAAAGTCTCACTAGCCCCAGAGAAGTGCTTCTGTTTGGAGTAGCAGGACAGACAGAAATAAATAGTATCACCCAAATTTCTATGTGAGCAGAATTTCTGGAGGTTAAACTTTAAAAGCATAGCCTTTTTTGTTAAAGACATAGTCTCTCTTGGGAGAAGAGAGAAATGGATTTAACCAGCAGAAAGCACCTGCTGGTCTTCTCACGCTCCTGGATAAAAGCCGTAAACATTCAGGACGTTCCTGGGGAGGCAAAATCAATTTTCTGCACTCCTCAGTTCAACGCAGATGCAACCATGGCTGTACAGTAAGTGACTCATTCTGCAGCCATCTTTTTAATGATGAAACTATTATGTGCTACATCACCTATTCAAGCATTTTGTTTTCCAATTCTCTACCCCTGGCTCCCAGAAACATGAATAATGAGGCTTTTAGCAGAGAGGTGGAAATGCTCCCTGAGACACACCGCCACGTTAGGACGTGCTATTGGTTGATGCTGTGGATAATATTAGGGATATGGGGGCATAATTGGCTTGAACTTTTGCTCACCCCTAAAATTAAATCCAAAGCTTTTTTATCAAGTTCAGATAAGGTCCCTGCTTCTGTTTGACTTCCAATAAAGTTCTGTTCTTCTGTGTAGCTCCTGGTGGTGTCTCTTTCTGTCTGCTTGGGGTTTTAGGTGGGAATGGCAGTGCATTGTGGATGCAGTAGGTGAACCATGGCCTACAAAACTTAGTGAACACAAATGATAAGGAAAGCCAGTTTATTAGTCCAAGAGCTGCCTTTCCCACATCAAGTAGATTTGAATTAGGCAATTGCATGAATCAGATCTTGATCTTCATTACCATAAAATACAGCAAGGAAAATCCCATTTCTGAATCTCTTTCTACTGTACAAGATCCAGATGTAAAGCACCGCTCTCTGCACAGCAAACGGGACTCGTATGTATTTTATTAATGTAAGTGTAATGTAATTATTCTCTTGTCCATCTGGCAGGTGGTGTTTTCATTAAGAAGTGAATAATCTAAGCTATAGGCTCTGTAGAGGGGGATGAGTATGGAGGAGATCGGGGTCATCTGCTGTGGGACCATAAATAGAAGCAAACAAGGGAGCCCTTGCTGTCCTTGTCTACTAAAACTGAAAATCTGTTGCTTTTATTT
Source organism: Neomorphus geoffroyi (assembly GCA_033558235.1). Classification (NCBI taxonomy): domain Eukaryota; kingdom Metazoa; phylum Chordata; class Aves; order Cuculiformes; family Neomorphidae; genus Neomorphus; species Neomorphus geoffroyi. The sequence continues at coordinate 118,621,323 of JAUMJM010000005.1, read as the reverse complement.
TTCCGTTAGCGGACTGCTCAGAAGCTTAGAAGCTAGTCTATTAATGAAATCTTTTCACCATCATGCCATTTAACTCCTCGTTTATAGTAGTGGCTGGAGGCACAGTGTGAAAAAATAGGTGTTATATAAGAGAACATAAATTAAATCCTTATATAAACCACTATGCATAGGAAGATAAGATTAAAATGGTGTTTCTGGAGGTGCCCGGTATGTCTCTGGGTGTGAAGTACTGTTTGAAAAAGAAACATGGATTACTTAAGGGTTTTTATTAATGTAGAAGATCCTGATTAAAAAAAACCCAGCCAAACCATAAAAAAGCACAGACACAGAATAACAACAAACCTGAATGATCCTCCAAAAAGTTTTGAGAAGTGTGATGTGTGGAGCTTTCTAAAGGAAATCTGGTTGTTCTCTGACTGTGTGGCATCTTCTGTTTCCAACCAAAGTTTTCTGATGTCCACATGGAAACCGGAGCAATTTCTTCTTTCCATGTCCTAGCAAGTCTTTTCTTGGCACAAGTGATAGCACAAGGCCTAGTTTGAGTTTTGCCCTGGAAAGATATAAATATCCTGGCCTCATCCCAGGAACGTTCTAGCAAGGTTTTATTTTTTATCTAGTAACATTCAGGGAAACCTATCAGGGTGACCAGGCTGGGAGGGGTGTTCATTTAGTAAAGCCTTTAAGTCAAAAAGAAAACTGAGTTTTTGTTTGGGGTTTTTTTCAGTTTTTTTTTTTTTTTTTAATTATTATAATATTATTTTTTGTTCTCTCATTTTAAATTTAGGAGGAGATGCTGAAATGACAGTGAGCATTGTTTCTTCATGTATGATGCAGGTATTGCCAGGCCGAAGGTTAGGGTTTGTTGCTGCTCTTTTGTAAAGGCAAAGATTTCTATTCAGACAGGCTTTCTTTCTTTCCCAGAAAAGCCTCCTTACTTTTCTTCCCAGTAAAGCTTAGATTCAGTTGATACACAGCCAGGGTGGAGCGCAGGGGCTCACTTCCAAGGGTGCTCATCACCCTGGGCTGCAGATAATGGAAAACTGAAGCCAAATCTGAGCAATAGCCCCTTGAAAACTGCTTTAGAGGTTGGGTGACAGTTGGTGCTGTCTAGAGGTGCTGGCGTGATTTCTTCTCATGAAGGATGCGGCTGAGCTTCTTTCTTTTGTGGGTACTGACTATACTTGAAAGGAGATATTTAACTACTGTGCAGCTTACTCAGTACAAGGAGCAGTGTGAGTAGAGACAGCATCACAGGCAAATGATGAGCTAGAGCTTTGTCAGGCTGTAATAAAGCATGGCTGACCCTTTGCCAGACATGCCCTTTTCTCTCTATGTAAAGATGTTATTTATCCCCCAGACTTCATGAGGTGTTATCTGGAAAGGCTTGCTGTGCACATCAGTCTTTACCCTAAACCTCCTTTGATATACTTACTTAGGGGGGTTCCTAGGCTTTTGCAGGAGTCGGTGATCTCCATGTTTTAACAGTTTTATTGTTTCAAACAAGGATCTGCTTCTCTGAATACATCAAGTCTCAGTCATTTGTATGTATGTGTGAAGGTCAGTAGGCTTGTCAGATACCCTATTGTAAATCCTGTCACTAAATCAATTTCTTTTAATTAAAAAAAAATGTGCTGCTCTTCAGAAGAAGTGCACCCTTTCATCTGGACAAAACCCATTATATTCCAACACAAATAAGACAGCCATGAGCTCTCTGCTGGTCTCACATTGGCTGCCTGTTTCAGCTGGTATCTTTGTGGTTTGGAAATCTCGGTGGCCAGAGCAGGCTGCATTTTCCAGTTCTCTAAATGTTACTAATCTGTCATCACCTAAGTTTGCAATGTCAGAAGCAGAAAAATTCAATAGTACAAAACAGGGAGTCAACAGGTGAGAGATGTTCATGCCCCTTCCTCTGGTGCCTGCACCAGCAGCAAGCAGAAGTCTGACACAACGCCTGTGATTTCACATTCATTTAGTAATTCCCTTGGGGTTATATTCTTAGATGACTTAATGACTTAGTGTATGCCCCGTCTGGAAGATAAGCAGGCATAATTCATTGCAGGCAGGTCATTCATCCTTTGAGATAACGTGCAAGTACATGCCATAGGGAGCAGAGAGATAAAGATACTATACATCAGCAGCAGTAGTTCAAGGTTTCAACCTCTCCACCTCCTTCTGTGACCCAGAAGTCATTTGCAGTTGATTATTCAGCCGTTTGCTTTCGTTAGAGAGAAACACGCTGGCAGTGGTTGGCTAAAGTGAGTAACTTTTCCATCCGGCCCTTGCATTTCAACACAGCCGTAGCGTATCTCTACCTAAAAGCAGACATCTTTGTGTTGCTTAGAAGCTTTATGGCTATGTTAAATGCTGGTTTTGAAAAGTTACTGTAGATTGATTCCAGTTTTTCTGCTGTTGCTTGGGGTGCTCGCACGTTGTTTTAAGTTTCAGTCCAAGAGAAGCTTTTAGGGGTCCAGTTTATGGGTTAGCAGTATTTATGGTCCAAACTGAGGCACAAAGAGAGAGTGTGTATGTAACTTACCATATTATTTTTCTTGATTTTCTTGTAAAAATAAAATTGCTTTCAGTGATGGCAGATAAAACCAAACAAGTCACACAAAACCATGCTGCTTCTAAGTCAACAAATTTTAAGATCAAATGTATGACATGGCCTCTCCTGTGTTAATATTCCCTCCTCCAAAAATCTGCAGTCCATAAACAGCAATCTACATCTTGAGATTCCCTGTACTGCAAAGATAAAAGATTGACTCAGGAGGTATTTTATGATGACTAACTCTCAGTGAAACATTCTCTCTTGTCTACACACACAGCCGAAGAAATAACAACTACGAGGCTTTTGATACGGACATATGATGGCTGCCGTGTGATTCGCAGTCTGTGATGTTGCTTTATTTGAGGAGGAGGGCAGGGAGAGAAAGAAAAATCTATTTTTGTTTGTTTGTTTTCTAATTACTTGCACTATTTTTTCTTTGACAGCAACTCTGAACAGTACATACTGTACTACTGTAACAGGCAGTCAGGGCTGGGAAGTTGAACGATGGTGATGATGGAAGTAAATACCCTACATTCTCAGAGGGATTAGGAAGAGATGGAAGAATTAGTTTTGTTATGTTTTTGTGTGGTGTCACAGTTGCTTTCTGTATCAGTGCTGTCCATTGTGTAATCTGTAGACTTGTGTTTCTCAAGTGTAGTATTAAAAACAAACAAGAAATCAGAACAGTTTTATTTTCACATATTTTTTTCATTTACAAAGCCCATTTGTTTAGATGATGAAAACATTCACCTTGCACACAAAACCACTCTGCAAAGAAAGTGAAGGTGTCATGTTGTTTTCAGTAGTGCTTGTAGCTTATTTGGAGAGTGTCTTAAGAACAGAGTGGAGATTGGTTCTGATTGACAGGCAATAATTTGATAATTGACATGAAAAAATTTGATAGACATGAAATACCCCACACCTCATGATGCTTTCCTGTCAGTCTGCATGCTTCAGACTAAAGTTGTGCTCATCATGGTACACCTTGGCTTGGTTATCTCATTCAAAATGATTTGAATCCAAACTTCAAAGGTGAGCCCTTGCTACTTTTAAAGATGTTAAGTTGCATTGTGTTTTCACATAAGGAAGCACTTAATCCTGTAATGGGTTGCCAGGGATTCTGTCTGGAAGGGGAAGATGTGCAGCCTGTGGACTGCTTTGTGCAAGAAGGGATGCTCAGTAATGCACTTGTCATCTTCACATTCTATGCCAAACTGTTTCATTGATGCAAGACATTCACATGATAGGATATGTTTCATACAAGATTTTCTTGCTCCTTAGGGAAAAGCTTCACTTCAGCAAGTTGTTCACTAGAGTTAGTTGGGTGTGAATTTTACACAGAAAATCCAGGCAGAAGATTTGGTGCCAATGGTCACTAAGGAGCAGATTCCAGAGACCTTCTCTTCCCCTCAAGAACTGGGAATTGAAGAATGTTTCTTACTCTAGCTTACAGGGAAAAGCACTACAAAACGTGTTGTTCCCCTTTCCAATGCACTTTTATGAGAAGTTTCAAGCAATGAGAAGGCTTGTGGAAAGACAGTGGCATTCTTGGGAAGGATGGGCTCCCCACCTAGGTTCTTGGCATGTTTAGCAGCTCCCATCTGGTTTCTTCCTAGAGGCTGCTGTTGCAGATCTCTAATGCTTTATTCCATGTTCTTGCTTCCGATGCTCATCACAGTACTAGAAAACCTAAATGTGTCCCTTGCAGCCTTTAATTATGTGATAAAAACCATGTCCGTTTTAAAGCCTATTCTTTTTCCAGACAGGGTGACCTATGGAAGGCGTTCTTTTGCAGAGAAATAGAACTTCACATTTGCTATTGCTGGCTTTCCCTTCTTCTTTGTTCCTTACCATATTTTTTTCAATTCAGAATGGTTCTCTGTGATTGTAATTGCACTGAGTACATTCGATAATGCAGAAGTGACCTATTTTGTGCACAGTTTAGCTGATTCTGCAGTTGCCTGTAGGGTTTCCTAGCAATGTTCTTCAGCCACTCCTTGGCTTACATAAGTTAAGCATGGCCAGTACAATGCACTGGAGGCAAGGGAAGTTCAAGGTAATGGAGGAAGATGAGCCATACAGGTGTGAATGGGTTTGACCGAGTATTTATAAGGCAAGGTGGAGGCCTCTGGAACAGATTGGAAGGACTAGATGTCATTAAGTGTATTAAACTGTTGGAGGTCCTTTGTATGAGTTTGTTAATACTCCAGTGACATGGCCAGATACTGTGCCCCTGTAGGCTCAGAAGTTAATGTATGACACCTCTGGCATCTGAGGTACGTACTCAACTATAAAAAAATAGATGAGCTGGGACCCATTACCATAAACACTGTGCGTAGCGGTAGCCCTGATAACAGATTGTTCTGTGCCTCATTAAAAAGGAGATAGCACTGTCAGAGGAGCTAGTGCTTCATTTTGCCATGTTTGCTACATAATCAGTTAATTTTGCTTAATAGTGCATTGCACCGCAGATGTGCAAAAGGCCAAAGTCGTTTCACTTTCTGCATAAAACCTCCACGCCGATACAGCTGAAATTTCCCCTGGAAAGTTAGCAGGCAAGCAGACCTCACCCAGTGTGCCTGTGTTACCCATCCTGGGTTCTCCCAACAGTGCTCTGGCCAAACTCTGTGCTTGCAAAGATCCAAGGTCCAAGTTTCTCAGACTAGATGTTGGACATAGATGAGTATGAGGGTGGTCGTTCAGTGTCTGCTGGGCTTGTGCCTATTGTTTTGATTTTTTAGAAGTCTTGCATAAGGTGCTGTTGAGGACTTCTGCACTTTTCATTGGGAGATAACTTTAGTGCCTGTCTTTCATCTAAGCATTACTTAGAACATGATAGTTAACATTACTGGTTTTTAACGAGATGAATCCAAGTATGTCTATCTTAACATAGATCTTTACATTTTACTGCCCTTTGAGTGCAGCTTTTGGGAAGATTATTAACAAGTCAAATATGCTAAGGCCAACTATGTGGAGAAGCCGAGTTTAGACTGCTGTTTAGGAGGAGATTATTAAAGATTACAAGTCAAGGTTTTAGAAGATCAGCATATTACACAGTAATATGGCATATCCAACAATTAATGCTAATCGTATACTGCTTAAATTTGTAGTGAAACTGGATATGTGTAAATGGTTTTCTTCAGATGAAAATTAATATATTCAAAATAAGTAAGTATATTCTATACTTGCATATCCCAGTGTGAGAATAGTGTAGGGATCTAAAAATAACTGAATTTATAAACTCTGTGATGTGAACATCATGTTTTTTTAAAAAAAACCCAAACAGGTATGCAAAAAGTAATACTAAGTGTGTGAAGTGTCCCTGCTTAGAAAAATAGGTAGACATGTCATTAAGTTCATCTTTCTTCAGGAAAAGCAGGCAAGCACCTGCTTAAATCTAAATGTACTTAAATTTTGTTTGCTTTAAGAGATACTTAAGTAAGTTTGAAGTTAATCATCCACACGAAAGATTTTCCCCAATAAAGACTAGCATACACACAAAGGGAGAAAGTTGCTTCAAAATTTTAGTATGGTTACGAGTGTAAGCGATGGGTTCAATTTTAGAAGAACCTGAAGGTAGAAAGAGCACAAATCTTATTGAAATTCAATTAATCTGGAGCAGCTAATTGTCTTGGGTCCCTCTGAAAGCCTCAGCCTCTTTTAAATGCTAACAACTGAGTGAGGTGCTGGCTCCCATGAACTTGTTGGATGTTTGTCCCAGATGCTCACTGTGAGATCATAACTCTGCGTATGGTTTCTCCAGTATTGCCAAATACCGGTGATGCTTTTGAATATTTTTGAGAACTAAAAAAACCCACATAAAAATCCCAGTGTGCTTATAAACTTTAGGGCTTATTACCCAGGGAGAATTGCAGAAGGTGAAGGGTGGGGGCAAAATGACGATTCCATTGCACAGCTATGAAGTTAATGAGCAGACAAGCCTTTTGGAAGCTGGCAAAGTCAAGATGAGATTTTTAATTAACAGGTGCCTTACCCTAGCTTAGTGCAGGCATCCCACATAGGAAGATTTGGATCTAATTTTTTTATTTTACTTTCTCCACTTTGGAAAGATGAACCAAGACTTAAAAAAAAAAATCCTTGAGTTTGGGGTGCTTGGTCAGACAGATTCCATCTGGAGTAATGGCTGCAACTTCCCAAGGGATGTTCCTGTGCTTGCTGAAGCTAGCTTCATCTCAGAGCACAGAGAGGGACACTGCTTCTCACATCCACGTCTTCCATGATAATGTAAGCTGACCCTAAAAAGGGCTTTGGTTGCCCCGCATCCTCTCTTTTCTCCCCACATTCCCTGTGGTTTCATGTTTCCTCTCTTTCTCCACCAATATCAATTCTTCTGCAGGCCAGTTCAGAGAGCTGTGCTGGCCGAAGTCTGTCAGGAAGAAGGTATAAAGAAAACCAGATGGATATAGAAGCCTTGTTTGTACCAGTGCTGCCCAACATGAGCCTGCACTCACATCATGGTGGTGGAGCTGTGAGCAAGCAGGCAGATGTCTAGACTGAAGAACTACTGAAGGTGGAAAACGATACATCAGGGGAAAAGCAAGGGGATTTTTACGTTGGGCTGGCTATCCACTCATGCAACTACCTAAGCAACTCAAAAAACCCCCAGGGGCAGTGCAGGGACAGGCCTGGGCAGAAGAGACCTGCTTGAGGCAGCATTGCCTCTGAAGGACATGTTCCTCAAAGCACAGCTCTCATCCTGCTTGGCAGCCACCTATTTCACAGCTGTGCCAGCAGGGATGCAGTGTTGCTCAGACAGGGACGTGAACCTGAACACTTTAAAGAGGAAGAGGAAGGTTTTGGGTAGGCTGGCATTAGCTCCTTAGGACAGTTGGATAGGAGTCTTGTTAGTGTGCTGCATCCAGCAAGGGCGGCCAGCTTTGGTGCTTGGTGGTCTGTGGGGTCTGTGGCAGTGGGCAGGCTGCTTCCAAATTGCAGGCTGCTGGAATCAAGGGGTCTTGGGTAACCAGGCCTGCAGGATATCTGGGATACCTTTTATTGCTATTTTTTTTTTCAAATTATTAAAAATGACTGGCAGCAATATGCCCTTCTAAAGTTGCCATACTTCTCCACTCACTTTTCTGCTTGCACGTAGACACATACAGTCAAACTCACGCAGCAGTGTGTCACATGCAATTTGTATTCTTTGTTTGAGAAGCAGTCTGTAGACAGACAAAACCCGTTTGCTTCTCCCTTTTGTTGCATTAAGCTGTTACTGAGGGGATTTTGGAGGTGCGGAAGGGTTAGGCACCTGATTTCTGCTGACTTGAGTAGGAATCAAGGCACCTACTACTGCCTCTGGTGACTGAAAATTTCCCCACAGGTTTTGGCTCGCTGAAAGCTTCTTCATTTCATTTGGAAAACGATGAATAAGTCTTTAAATAAGGAGTGCATGCTTTTTGGGGGTGAAGGCCTTGTCTTGTTAATATTCTTAGTATGCAAGGTAAATGAAATGAAGCCTTAATTTGCTAGGGTTAGTGGCAGCTTAGTTATGTCTTTCCTTTAGTCACGAATTTCCACAGCAGGGTGCAAGAGAGATGGCCGGGACTTTTTACTGCCCTGCCTGGTTCCTTCTTTTGTTAAATTTGATGATGGGGGAATGTGTCTCCATGGAGCTACTACACCGGGTTGCTTCTAGTGCGGTTAGTACACCAGAAGCTCGCTTCTAGTGCGCCAGAGCCTGGGGAGAGAGGCTTGTGGGCAGCATTTTGTATAAAGGACTTCTAAAGCTGGGTCATACCTGCGCTCTGTGTGTGATGGCTGCTCCTTGGGGTCTCTTTTTGAGTCAAACCGTTTCCCACACTGTCTCCTGCAACACCAAAGTGCAGTTTCTCAGTTCTTCTCCGTTCCTTTTTTTTTTTTTTTTTTTTTATTAATAGAGTTAACTCTGGTTATATTTTTCGAGGGAGGGCAGAGGCGGTGGGCACAGACTGTTAGATGCACAAGGAGTTTGCAAGTGCTGGAGAAATAACATCACACAGGTAACAGCATGTTTTGTGTAGTTAGTAGGTTTCAAAAGCTCACACCAAAGCCTGTTTTTAAACAGGGAACCACTTTGAAGGAAACCAGAAATATCTCACCTAGTGCAATCTGCACTTTCTATCTCAAATCTTTTCCTGTCTCTTTCTAGTAGCCATATAGCAGATATAGCAGAAACACCATAAAAACTTAATTTTTGCTAGATGTTGTTATGTTTAAATCAGAGTAAGTTAAAATATTTAATAATTTAAAGTTGTGCATGCATTATAATTGCGTTTCTGTTTTGCTGTCTGAGGCTGGGTTTAACACAAAAGGGTTAAGGAGCTGGTTTAAATAAAAGTCCTCCATACCATGGGCCATGTTGTGCTCTTGTTCCACTTGCTGAGCTCCCGCTGGCATGAGACAGAGGTCCTGTTAGAGCCTCAGGAGAGACCAGAATTGTACCTTTTTTTTATTAATGGCTGCTTATTTTCTGAGATGCAAGTTTGGATTTCCCAGTGCCAGCATGGAGGTTAATGGTCAGGCTCCCAATTGGCACTGCGTGATCGTTTCTGCACCCGCTGCCCCAGGTGCTGGGGTGGGAACAGTTGGTTCTGCCCACTTGACTCCCGCACAACACCTACAAAGTTAATCTGCTTTTAAGCTTGTTTGCGCTCACTTCTTGAACAATGTATGCTGTGTGCATTGTTTGTTTTTCAGGCTTTTAGTCAAGCAGAAAGGCAACTTCGTGCACTTACTTTATGCCAAAAGCAATGGAAATATTTCCCCCATGTTTGCAGTTGGACTCGTTACTGAACTTAACCATTTAGTACCTGCTGTAAAGTAGGCTCAGAGGAAGGGTTTAAAACATAGTGTACTTTAGACACGCACTGAAATGTACTTCTGATTTCTTGTGAGGTGCACAGGTATTCTGGGCAGTAAGAAATATAGAGGAACTTGCAGTGAAATCTTAAGCAGTCATTAGCGTGGATGATTTTGATATGTAGATTAGTATACAACAATGTTCTGGTTTTTGAGCCAAAGCTATGATCCAGCTAAGAGTCTCAATATAGTACAAATTAAGGTAAGATTAAAATTGGCTCTCTTCTCCTTTATTCCTACAACTTTTTGGACCTTTATTCCAATTCTTTGTTGGGCTCTCTAACAATGCCAGTGGACAAATATAAAAGGTTAGTGGGATTTTCATGTCATTCTACTTATTTATATAGAGGGCATTTTTGCCAGTTCTGTATGCCTTCAGTGGAAAGGAGCTAGCAGCAATGCTGTGGGTCCCAGGAGAGGTGATTCTGGTTTTCAGTTGAGAGGGCAATACAGTGCTGCAGAATGTATTACAGGCTTGGAATAGCCCTTGTTACAGTCACAAGTAATAAGATTAATGTCATGACATGTGAATTAGTATTTTGCAATGCCAGTCACTGCAAGTATCCCTTGTTGCACTGAATATAAGGAGCAACATATTGGGTTGGGACAATGGATTATATGAGGAGAAATGCAGATTGCAGTGTTTCCCGTAACATACTGTTAGTTTTCACTGCTTGCCCAGGCTTACTGTTTCTGGCAAAAGCCCAGCACCTACACCTGAGGACTGCATGCCAAGCTTGGTAGGTCTGACAAAAACAGTACAGCAACACAGATATTTTTGCAGAGATTTCTTTCTGTGGGGAAGGGCAGCATGAAGACTTTTCACCAGGATCGCTAATGTCAGGGTGCAGTAGCCTTACTGCTGCCTTATTAGCACAGTATTATGAATGTGTTTCATGGAATCTCCATCAACAGCGTTGCTGGCTTTTAATATGTAGCAGGAGGAGCAAGGTCTCCATTAAGACCTTGACTCATGGTGGCAGTGGAGTGAAGCTTGCGCCTTCTCCAGGCTGGGTAGGCAGCCATGCTGTGCTGATGGAGGCTTGGCCTGAGGGGAAGGCAGGCAGTGTTGGTCCTACCAGCCCTGCTCTGAGGACTGTGTCAGCGACAGACAGCTTCATCTTGTGGATCAGGCAGGAGACATAGCCTGATCCTGTGGGAGGGGATTAGAGCCAGAGGCTGGTGAGCGAGCATACCAAATGAGTTTGTGTTTTGGCCGTGCACCTCACTGGCCAGTGGCATGCTTTTGGGAAGTGCTAGTGAGCTTCCCATCCTGACAGTCCCAGGTTACGGTGTTCTGTCTGCCCCCCTCCAGGCTAGCTTTCCCAGCTCTCTGCACACAGCCGATGCTGCTGGGCCTGGGGTCTTTCACCAGCCTGACCCCTTATGCAAGCATTGGCACATCGTTTCCCCTGCATTCCATGAGAGAGGCAAATTTTGGCATCCCTCTCCTCCTGCCTCAACAGCCTTGTGGAGCAAACCCTATTGGGGTGGGCTAAGGTACCACCAAGGTGGCAGGTACAGAATCTAAACCCTGGCTGCTCAGACAACCCCCCAGTGCCTGGCACAACGTGAGCGTTCTTGGGTGCCTGTGTTGTGGCTTGCATGCTGGCGCGCATCCCCTTGGGTCTGGGCTCTAATCCTGGCTTGAAATTTTAAATATTGACAGAGTTAATTCCTGACTGCTTCAGACTCTAGAAACTGGTCTCTGATAAGGCTGTGTTTAATAAGGATATTCGTGGTAAAGAGCTTTGTTGGCTAGACAGAGCTTTACCTTGCCGAGCTCTGCTCTGGCGGGCGAGGAAGAGGAGATCCCCTCCCAGTGCACTTCCTTCTTGCAGCCTGGCAATGCATTAGAGTAGGATACACAGAGGGGTGATACCTCTTTCTTCCCCCCCAAAATAACTACAAAATACCTTTACATAGTTGGCTGAAAGCAGCAAGAGGAGACACGGTAAATGTACTGCTGCAGCAAGCCTAAACTCTTAAACAAATACCAAAAATAAAAGCAGCCTACCTTACTTTTTCCACCTTACATAGTAGTTTCCAACCACATCAAGTGAAAAGTCTAGGTGGGTGTATAATGTTTATCGTCACTGAGTAATACACATTACATTAGCTGGGACGTTTGTTTTGTTCCTGACTACTGGTTTTAAAATGGATTTAGTGAGGGCAGAAAAAATGATTTAAGTTTATATTGTCACCTAAGAGATAGGAGGGTGTTCCTGATTTGTGCAGGAAAGCTGGGGAAATAAGTAATACTATTTTTTTCCTTCCATTACAACTGCAAGCAGATTGAAAGGCAGACAGATTGCTTTCTCTAAGAGATGGTGTTGGAGTGGTTTCCGTGCCCACATTTCTTTGCAGCAATTGTGTCCTCTAGTATTTGAACGTTGTTTATTTAGTGGCAGCAAATTTTTCCATCCAAGCAATGAAAAATAAAAACAGATCCACATTTGAAACTATTCTTTTTTTCCCCCTTGTAATATCTTTTGTATGAAATATTGGAAGCCTCTTTCTAGGGAGACTTGGCCTTGGCTTAATTGCACCTAAAGGCATGCACTAACCAGTGGATGGAGGAGGCTTCTGTGTGTGAAGCACGTGATGATGCCGCATCTCTGACCTGGGGATGGTACCAGAGGGAGATCACCACAGAAGCAGCAGACACGGTGCTGCTGTTGTAGTGGTGCTTTGCAAGTGAAGAGGGCAGGTTTGATCAGCTGTGCTTGGGTAAGGTCTGCATGGAAAGTGCTGTTTTGGCCCTGTGTGTTCTGTCAATGGTGGTAGTGCGATATGGGGCTGAGCACGCTGCTCAGGGAGGGGTAGATTGAGGAGGTCTGTAGAAGCGGAGTAAGAGGCTAAGACTGACTCTACCAGGCTCTGATAGTCAGAAACATACTAAGTATAGACGCAGAGGATATGTAAGAGCTAGTGTAGGGGGAATGCTGGTGTATCTGGAGGTGCTGGACAAAGAAAACCTTGTTACCTTGTGGCGAGTTAGTCTTTGATGAATTCATTCCAGTCACAGGATGTTCAAGTTTAGCCAGGAGTTGGCAGACAGACGGACCGCGAGGCAGTTCAGAGTGACTCAGTCTAGGCGAGCGTGAAGAGTCATACATGTAAAGGTAACCTATTACAGTATTTTCACAGAAACTTCCTATTTTTTTTTTTTTTCCCTGAGGTTTTTGTGGCAATGCTTGGGTTTTCGTTCATGGTACTTTTCCAGTTGAAACGTTACTTCCCACCTGGTGTGCCACCCGGTCACGCTTCCACCTCCACAGAATGGAGGCTTTTGTTTGCCAGACTCATCACCTAGCCATTGCTGTTGGCCAGGAGGTCTTGCCTTTTTGAGGAGCTATCAGGCAGCGTAAAAATTGCAGCAGCATCCCTGTATTTCCTCACCACCTCCGTATTCTCTCTCCTTCACTGGCTGCAACAGTTGTGCTTCCTTGTGTCGGCTTCATGGAGAACCAAGAAGTATCTGTGATATGTGATTTAAGGCACTTGTCGGGCTGCTCGCTGCTTGTTATGGCCCTGTTTCTACAGTCAAGCAACCTCTCTAGGAACAACTGTTTCACTTGGCCTTTCTTTCTAGAAAGCCGTGGCCTTGAGGCTGCATCACATGATAGTGGTGTTTTTTTTCCTAAATGAAGAGAGTAGGAAAAGGACTATATTTATCTATGCTGGATTTTTTGAGAGGGAGCTGAGTGGGAAAGTTCCTGTTCCGAACAAGGGCAGAGAGATTTCTCCTTTGGATTCATATGTATCAGTTTGTTATCTTGTTTTTGATGCCTGTTAAATTGCTGTGGAAGCATCAGAGTGAGGAGCTAGTGATCTTTCCAGAAGTTAAAGAAAGAAAAAAAGGAAGGATTAAATAGCTCACTTTCCGAGGCTAAAATTCCAAGTATTAAATACTTTGTCTGTTTTATTGGTAAAGAAAACTTTATTGTTTGTTACAAGTCATTTACTTGAGAAAGGCAAGAAGAAAGTCTGTAGCCTCTTTTGTTTGTATGAATTATCATGTGTGTCCCTTGTACTAATTCCTCTTCCTGTACTTCCCTGCCTGCCTGCCGCTTGTTTGAGGCACGAGTGTTGTGCCTCCAGTCACTTTAATAGAAAAACCGTGATCTTGAAACAAACTTCCCTTTTTTATCTGTTGTTGTTATCATTTGGTTTATTTCTCTGGGCATGCAAAGATGAGAACAGTTTGCACAGAGCTTGCAGTTTTAGTGATGAAAAGATAGAAGGTGAAGGGAAAAGTAACTTTGGGAAGAAAGAAGAGGAGAAAATCATCATGATTTAACTTCAGGTGCCTCTGCCCCGCATGACCGGCGGAGCAGTTTTGATCTCCTGTGCTCTAAAGTGAGTCTCAGGACTCAGGATGCTTCAGGAGCCTGAAGTGCCAGCTTGGACATCCAAGATACTTAAAGGTGGGCAGAGTGGCTCATCCCACTCTTCCTTGCCCTCTGTCCTCAGCATGGTGCACGTCTCCTGCCAGTGATGAAGGGAGTGTACATGCCCCGTTGTTGGGATCTTTACTGTAGGGCTGTGTGGGGTTGGTTTAAAAACAACCAGGCAGGTAAGACAGTGGCTGCTGGTAAAATGACTCTGTGAAGATGCCTCAGGGGGGATTAAGATACAATGCTGAAACTATTCTCAGCTACAGTTTGTTTTGCCAGTGTTAAGAAGGAACAGATCAAAGGAACTATAAACAGTTAAAAACCCTCTCTAGACAGAGAGGAGGCAGTTGTTTGGGAGCTGTTCACTGGCAGCAGACACCTGCCTGTGAGTTTGCAGGAATCCTGGCTTCTTAGCAGCTCCTGAAACGCGGTGGCGCGGGACCAAGCTAGAAGACATGTATGTCCTCTTTTGTATCAGTTTTAGAAAACGTTATGCTGCCTGCATTCCGTTAGTAGTAAACCATAGTCTGATTTGAGAAAGCTGTTTCATGAGGCTGCTGGTGCCAGCGGCCGACAGGCCCTGAAGGTCCCCAAGTGCAACCCTGCAAAGCTGCGGTCCTCGTGCCCCGGTGGGTGCTTTTGGAGATGGAGAAAGGATGCAGCTGTGCTGGGGAGTGTCTGTTGCTGCTTGCGAGTACTCTGTTGTTCACTGACCCCTGCATACCCCAGGGGGAGCAGTAAATCCTTGCTGACCCTCAGGGAAGAGGGTGTGATGGGGCTTGGGCTGTAAAGGTCAGGCACCTCCCAGCCCTCCAGAAGCAGTGCCACATCTTTGTGGGAGGCAGTTATGGCTCCAGGTACCGGCACAGCCTTCACCTCAAGGTGTGTTGCTCCAGGAAGCCTAAGTTTTTTGAGCTTTTTCAATCTGTCCTGCCTTCTCTGAGGCTTTTAAAAATCTGCTTTTCCAGTAAACATGAGTCTCAGTCTTTCCCTTTGCGCTTCCTCTCCTATCCCACTCCAGAAAAAGGAGTTACTTGGCCTCGCTGGCAGACAGCCTCTCATAAATCTCTGCAGGCTGGACAGTTTGTAATTTATTGCCCACCTACTGCACCAAATATTTTCAAATTACTCATGTTACTTTCTGGCCTGCCTTTTACCATCCACGTTCCTCTTCCTTCCCTTTTACCAAAGTATTTATCCAAGGCTTTTGACACAGGTAAAAATCCTCAATTTAGATGCATCGGTTTCAAAGAAGTCCACCTCCTCTGCTTTGGGTATGGTTTGTCCCTCTTGAATTTGACTTCTCCTTAACAGGAACCTATGTCACAGAGGAATCTGGGACTATTGGTTTGCCTCCTCCGTCTGCTAGAGGTGTTACTTGAAGCAACAGCCTCTGAATTTAGGAGGCTTAAACTGTGTCCTTTCCTGGATCTCTCATGCCACGTGTCGTTTCTTGTAAGTGAAGTTGTTTATTTGGCTAGATGATGGCAGTCTCTGGCTTTTGCTATCTCTGCAGACGCATATGGTCCTGCTGATAGAGAGTCCTGCGTGTCTGTCTCAAAGCTGCAGGTGACAGTGGCATCTGCAGAAAGAAATGGGTGGAGTTGGCTGTACTGTACAGTGTGCAAGGCTCTGCAAAATCCCTATCTATGGGAATTGCCAGTCAGCTCTTATCGGTCACGTCCCAACGCAGTGAGTTGTAGAAATCAAATTAGCAGACAAGTCAATTGCTTACGTCAGTCAGAAGTTTTGCACTGGGAATGATGTGATAGTCCAGGGCCCCTCACTGGGGAGC
Organism: Neomorphus geoffroyi; assembly: GCA_033558235.1. Lineage (NCBI taxonomy): Eukaryota > Metazoa > Chordata > Aves > Cuculiformes > Neomorphidae > Neomorphus > Neomorphus geoffroyi. The sequence continues at coordinate 118,605,722 of JAUMJM010000005.1, read as the reverse complement.
GTTCCCGGGTTTGATTATGAAGGTTGGAACAAAATGAAAGCCTGACAGTGCAGTTTTGTTTCTGTCTTTCTTCCCACCCCCCCTCCCCCTCTTTCTTGCTCAAAACAATTTTTTCAGGCTGTCATGTGGGGCAAGCAGAGCAGAGAATCTGTCCTTGCTACAAAAGCAGAGAAAGCTTTGCCCTGTTATTTCATAAAACAAGTTATTGTGACATACCGCACGGTTTCTCACATCACTCAGTAGTTCATTAGTCTGTCACTGTGCAAGCGTATTAAATGACAAGCTAAAAAAACAAAGACAGTAGAATGGTCTCTTAAAATTCATAAAGCATATCAAATAATAGAAGTAAGGGATGTAAAAATATGCTGTTTGTTTTAAGTACTAATACTTGTAGTTGCATAAACACAATAAAGAAGTGCTGTGCACCGCCAACCAGCAGACCGCTGCTGACAAACATGCGGCTGCCCGGGAATCCCTGCAGTTATTTATCTCCAGAGAGCTGCTACTGCTTCAGCAAAAGGTCTCCTTCAAAACCTCCAGCCTGTCATGTGAACCTCTTCTCCTTAACAAATACCATGGCCAACTTGAAATCGGAGGCAAAACCAATTACTTTCAAGCTCTTAGTGGCACAGAGTAACAAGACATAATGTTATTAACTTCTTGTGTCCGGGACAAAAGCAATGGACCTCTTGTTTAACGTTTTGGAGGGCTTTTACTTTTTTTTTTCCTGCACTGCTTTCCCTGGAATATTTACATCATATGTCATGATATCCTCTAGTAATTCTTAACTTTATTCATAACTGAATATGCCTGTATGAGCAAATGGGAATTGAACTTCCCAAGTACACACAGCAGGCAAACTTTTAATGTTTTGAGGGAAGGCCTGCTGAATGAAAGCTTCAGAGTTCCCATCAGTTCTTCCAACAGCAAATCCTAAATCCATTTTCAGCTGCATCCCACTTTTCGGAAGAATAGCTAGTCTTAAATGCAGAAACTTAAGGCAATGGTGAGCCCACCCTGCCTTTAAGTGTGTTTTTCAGAAGGTAAATTACCTTTACTGCTAATATATACATGTTATTTCTGCTGTGGTTTCAGTTTCCAAAAACCTGGTCCTTTTAAAGGCTTTGTGTGCTAGAAATAGTCCCCAGCCTCCTCTACCCAAATCTGTAAGAAATGAATTTTCGAGGCTTTTGTCTGTAGCGATTCTAAAAATAATTTCTTATTGGAACCCAATTGAATCCAAGGGAAGTGAGGTGATAATCAAATGATGTCACCCTCATGTCTTGCGCTGCATCTCGCTGCCTGCCGATACTAGCAACAGTTGCTATGTACTAGGGGAAGGTGATACTCCCAGCCTTTTCCTGGTGCTGGAAAGCACTCCTTTCCAGTGTTTGTCAGGCCCCTGAGAGCTGCTGACGTATGTCCTAGGCTTTTCATTTGAGCCTTACTTGTTGGGATCGCTGTGAGGGAACATGGATCACGTCCTGCTGGATTCCTTGAATTTTTCCTGTTCCTGAAGAAGCCCATTTCCCAGAACTGCTGCCAGTCTGGAGGACTGATGTGAAGTCCCTGCATTGTAATATTCGGGCTCTAGGGTGGAGACTCACTGTACTGCATGTGTCAATGTCTGGAAATCGATGCATGACACCAGGGCATTTCCCAGTCAGTTTATTTCCTTTTCTCAGTAGCACCCCTGCAAAATTGGATTACAGTGGGACTCTGCTCCCAGCTTTTCTCTAGGTACTTCCAAAAGATCACCCCCCTTCCAAAACCACCAGGGCTCATTGTCATGTGACACCTGAGGCTCCAGAATTTCTTCAGTAGTGAACCCAATCCTGTTGTCAGCATTATGTAGGTGATGTAGCAGGTTGCTTTTCTCTCCAGGAAGAGTCAGCATGAACTAAGGCATTCAGTACCTGACAGACAATGTTCATCACACTGCAGGGACTGGTCACCAACAAGACTGGAGTTGCGGATTATTTTTTTTCTCATGCTGTCCTAGCAAAATGTGATGTTGGGGTGTGCTGGCAAGAATTTTTGTTGACAGAGTGCGCTCATGAAAGGGTAGGTGCCCCTCCTGACGAGCATGTGATGACTATTAATTCTTGCAAGAACTAGGCTCTGGCGCTGTTACAGCTTTCCTGCCGGCGCTGCTTCTCTGCAAGGCAGAGCCTTGGGTTGGCAGAGACCTCTTCCAATGCACCTAGCACCATGCTGACCTGTCTAGGTCTGTGCCTGGGACCAAGGAGACAGGCCTGGCCTTATTTCCCCTGTGTTGGCAGGATCATTTGCCTGGAGCCACTGAATGCTGTGCCCAGCTGGCCCCTTGCCAGGTGTGGGGCTCTCCTGTGCCCGCCTGCATCCCCAGGTTACTTCCACCCATCCAGAACTCAGGGTGGAAGCCTGGGAGTAAAAACAGTCAAACATCCACAAGGGCCCAGTTATCATCAGCACGTCTTGGCAGCTGCCTCATGCTCCTGACTGTCTTTAAAGGGTTTACTTACAGTTTTTGTCTTAATTTTGTGTTATCTAAACATGCAAGCTCCAGCTTCATTTTTTTTGACCGTGTAAGGGTACTGTACTGCAGGCAGCCTGAGATACGTTCCTGGCTTTGTACAGGACTTCATTTTTTATTTTAAACATGCATGGTTGCAAACAGCATTGTACCTGGTTCCAGCAATGTCCGAACACTGGGGAGGGAGTAGGGACGAAAAAGGGGCATGGCAGAAGAAGGCACTATGAGTTCACTGCCTGATGTACCAGAGTGATGGAATGGGGCTGAATGTTTTAGGGCATTGTAATTCCCAGGGACTTTTTTCCAAGGATGTACACCATCCCAATATGTAGCAGCAATCCAGAGTTAATTGACATGTAAGTGGCCATAAATGGTGGAGTAAAGTTAAAGTTACTAAAAGTATTTTACCTTTCACCGAGTGAAAAAACCCGAAATTTATCTAGGTGGAAGTGAAGGAGAGGAGGAAAAAAACCGGCAGAGTACCAAACTGCAACTCATTTAAAGTAGCTGATGAAAGTATCTTGAGGTTGTCTTTCCTGAAAGCCTTTGAAATTCAACGACCATGGACTCCTGCCTCTTGGCGCACAAACCGATTCCTTCTCCGCCTCCTGGCAAGCTCTACCTAACAGTTGCCCTTTTTTCCCCCTCTTTTAAATAGCCCTGAATCACAGAGCTTGCTCATTCTACTTTTCTTCATTCAGGTCTAAAGCCTTAAGGACTGTGAAGTAGCAAAGAGGACAGCATGTACTGGATGTTAAAGCCAAGGGAGAGGGGGTGGGCAGAAGGAGGAGATGACCCTGTCTTCAGGCTTTAGTCCTAATCCTGCAACCTTTTTCTCCTGTAAAGAATCCTGCAGAGGTCAGCCAGACTGCTTGCACGAATGGTGATTACTTGGTATTCAGTATCATGCTTGGATTACCCTTAAAGTAATCATAATAACATGGGCAGAGTTTGTGATAAAGCATGGATGGAGTGCTTTAAGCCAACTGAAGGGAGAAGCTGCTGAAGACCTACATAGGATTAATTAAATAGAAATTTCACTTGTTTGGCAGGCGGGGGGCTGAATTAGGTCAAACTTTGGAACTTGGAGAAAGTGGCTCCCTAAAAAGCACATAAAAATGCAGTACCACCAGCATTCAACATGCACTCCTGGGCAGTGGCCACAAGAAGGGAGGTTAAGTTGAAGTGCACCTGTCTTTCCAGGAATTATTTGCCCAGGTGGCCCAGTTCCCTGCATGCTGGTATCTTGTGCGCTCCCATGTGTAGCAATGGTATCAAATCAGGAGGCAGCATTTTGAACCGCCCCGTGCTCCTGTTACATTTGTGATGATGTTGTTGGCTCTTGCAATGGGAACCTTTTGCTGTGGCGGGGAGCTGCAGAGCAGCTTGCCCAGTGCAGCCCCAAGGCAGAGCTGTTCCTCACAAGCGTGGCCCTGGAACAGCAGGAGGGAAGCAAAAATAAGCAAAAATTTCACCCTGTTGTGCCATAATACTTTATGACTACATTTAGGGTCTCCTACTACAGAAGACCTGTCAGGTAGCTGCAATTGGCTTCCTGAAAAATCAGCATCAGTCCTTCCTGTTCTGCTGGTCGGATATTTTTTGCATACGCCTGTATTGAGCTACTTCACTAAAATGCAACTTATTAAAATGCAGCTTAGGAGCAACATGAGTCCAGAGTGCCCAGTACTTCTGCAGCACTGAAAGAAAGATGCATATAACTTTAAAATTTTTTGCCGTCCTGACTTTAATGGCTTTTGACACCCTCATTTAAGGGCAGTGGGGCAGAGGGGACAACTCTTCAGTGTGAGTTAAACAAGAGACCTCAAGTGCTGCCCGCTCCTACCCGTGCAGACAGAGTGCCACAGCCGACAAGGGTGGCAGCTGCTGCAGATGCAGGAACAGACAATTACCCCATCTGCTCCCTCCTGCTGTCTTCCCCCTCTGTTGATGGCATTGCTGTTTGTCCTGCCGAAACCTTATGTGGCTATTGCCACCCGTCTCCCCCAACGCCCAGAGAACTGGGAAAGGCCAGACTGCCTCCTAGCCTCTTCCTCCTTATTTATGTGTCACAGGAGGAAAAAACCCTAGATGGAGATAGGTTGTCCAGGGTCATCCTGTTGTAGTTATGATGATGGCAACAAGTCACAGCTGAAGCACTTGATTTGTTAACCTTATAAAAAGATTCCATTAAATACTGTATTTAGCTCCTCAGGGGAAGTAGCCTAGTTTCCTTTTCATTTTCCTTTTCTCATCCCCATTTTAACATTAGTGACTCAGCTGTCACTTTGCTTTGGAAGGACCGCTGGGGTTATAGCTGTGATTGGATGGCACCAAGAACCCATTTCTGCTGAAAATAATTAATACCGTACATTTTCACCTCAAAAAGAGCCTGATACAAAGCTGCTGGAAGGTTTTCATTAACTTTTGCAGGCTTTGAAACTTGCCCATGAACGAAATGGGAAGTTTTTGTGTGTCTCCTCTTGTTTATCCTTGTCAAGAAGACAAAGTCTGGCAAAGACTGGTGTATGTCTAACCCTACACATTGTAGGTATTCCTGTTCAACTCCACAAAGCAGTTCATAAAGTATATGTAGAAAAGCCTTTGTAGGTGAGAATCTCGCTTTGAAACAGGGCACACGGTCAGACCCTACAAAGAAAATGAGTTTCCACCAGCTCTGATTAGAGACAAGTGTGGACTCTTCCAACTCTAGTTTTTTCGTTCTCTGCTTTGTTAATCTTAACCAAAAAGTAGCCTGGTTCATTTCTGTTTTACTGGAGATCCTATCTACTCTAAACTTTAATCACAGGAAAAACAAACAAAAAAAAGAAGTAAAAAAGGATAAAGCTAGTTTGTCTTAGCCGGTTTCATATTTTGCATATCAGCTCATATTGTAAAAGTATTAGCAGACCTGTCATAACGTGTACTCATACACACTGCTCAGGGTGCTTGGTAGCGGGTCCCCTCCCTTTCCAAGAAGGAGGGTAAGTATCCCCATGATACTTGCCCGTGCTCCTTTCTTTGTCTTCTTTTCAGCTGCAACTTGAAGGTGCTTGTTTCCTGTGTACCTTTGTTATGAAAATGATACCTGGCATGCTTAGGAGGCCTAGCATTCTTGAGCTATGAATACTGTGAACAATGTCATAAAAAAAAAAAAATAGAAGATATACAAAGCCACCATCATTCTTAGCATTGTCCTTTGAAATTTTTCCTGTGTTTTGAACAGGTAGGTATTGAGAAGGGAGTTCATATTTCAAGCAGTGTAGTTCCACTAACTTACTATTTTTCCCTTAGAAGCAGGATGTGACAGGTGTCTACCCAGCCTCCCTGAGGGTCTGGGACCAGTTTCTCTGAGAAGCAGAAATTCATCTGCTTATCCAGCACTGTAAGACAGCATCTATCTGCAGGGATTGTGGGGCCATCTCACAGTACATACAGCTATTGCACCCCCAAGATGCATAGATTTTGATTCAGCAAGTCAGTACTTGGAATTTTCCAGAGCAGGCGATGGTGTCTGTGAAGTGGCATCATCTCAGGGTACTGTGAGGTTGCCTCAGTGCTTGTCCTGGAGGGCAGGTAACACAAAGCTGGTTTGTGCTCGCAAGTGAAACACCAAGCCACTTGATTTTAGGTTCTCTAATTTGTGAATTAATTGAATTACTGCATCTTTGTCTGCCTATTGAGACCGTAAATTTCCAGTTGCAAGTGTGTTCTACTTGTGCAGTCCTTCATATTGGGAGCTCAACTGGACTGCAGCTTAAAGGGTAAGTAATTCTTGTCCTAGTGCATAGTGATGACCTTTGCGGTTGGCACAATCAAGGTCCTGAAACCCATTGCCCTTTTGGCTTCACAGCAGCCTCTGAAGAATGTCTTAGTCTACGTACTGAGCGATACAATGCCCCCACCGTGTGCTGAGTGTTGGCTTCAGGAAGGTTTACTCATGTGTACAGGTTCAAAGTGGGAACATGAAAGGGCTCTTCCACTCATCGTTTTGCTGTTTGAGCTCTAATGTTGGGTTGGGGTGCTAACAAAGTACCAAGAAGTGCCAACGAGTTTTTAGATAGTCTAGCTTTAGGTTCAACATTTACCACTTGCGATTGTGATTGAATCAATGACAGTGATCTTTATTTCTCAAATTAGCTAAATAGCTTAAAAAACCAAAACCAAAACCAAAAAAGGTTACTCTCATACCTGTGCATTTACCTGGCTTGTGAGGTTTCTGGGATGGTGCTGCTGCCAATTGCACGTGAAACAGGAATGTCCTGCTTACTGTACCAAAGGACTGATTCATTGGCAGCATAAACAGGTGTCATCTGCCCTTTTGTCAGCTGCTCAGGTATATTTAACCCCTGCAACGAACAGAAAATAAATTACAAAAAAAAATCCAGTAAGACCAGTAACATGCTAGTCATCAGAGTGAGGTGAAGTTCAATGAAGGCTACAACAGTTTCTAAGCGGGGTTAGGTGAGACCGAGATTAATCTAGGGGAGTAGAGATGGAGTGCGGCGAGTCCCAGTGGGGGCGAGCTCTGTGAAGCCGCTGTGCCCTAGGAGGTGCTGGGAGTGACTGTCCCAAAGCAGCTGCAGTCCCCAAGCGAAGGGTGAGATCCGCCTCCACCAGTAGAGAGGGTCAGGCACTTGTGGAGGAAGATGGGAAGATGGGCTGGTGGGCTCATTTGCTGGAGGCACTTATTTCTCCCCACCGATTGCCAAGGGAGGGCTGGCGTCACAAGCTCAGATGTCAAGGTCTGATGTGGAGCTGCCCAGTCTGGGTGAGGAGAGTTAAATTGTAAGGCCTTATAAAACTTTCTCCACAGGGTAAAAAAATAATGCTGTCAACTTGGAGATTGCAGACAGGGCATCACAGCATGGAAACCAAAGCCATACGCCTCAGTGGTGAGTTTGTGGGCAGGGCTGATTTTGGGACTGGGTGTCCCGATGCAGTGTGCCCATGGAAGTCAGATTAAAGAACGGGTTGGGAAAAGACTCCTGAAATACACCACCAGTAGTGAGGTGGGTTTGAAAACAGTGAGGAGATGGATGTTTTGTCCGCCCATATTGTCTAGCATGGCATGAGCTTGACTTGTGGATAGAGCAAGCAAGCCTGTATGGTTTTCCAGATATTTTCCTAAATGCAGTGTTTAAAATATGTTCCACAGCACAGAAGGAAAATGTAGGAAACCTTAAGAATTAGAGAGGCTAGGGAGGACCCGTGTATTATTCTCAGGATAAAAGCAGAATGCACATCAGAATACATCAAAAGGAAAACTGATCGCTTTCTACTTTCCAAAGACATTAATATTTTACAGCTGCCATTACATTTTGAAGAGTGCACAGGTATTTATTGGCAGTGCTGTAGCCACCCAGTCCTGAGCTGTGAAGGAGGAGCTACCTGTTTTTCAAGTTGTTCTGTTCATCCATTTTCTCCTAATTCACACCCTGGCCGCACCAGCACTTGGGGAATACCTGGAGTTGTGATTGTGCCAACTGAAGCACATCATATTTTAAAATGCAGGGTTTTTTTTAAAAAAAATCAGATAGTATCTTCTGGTTCAATAATAAACTAATTATGTGCTTAAAATAGCACAGGAGAGAGGTCCTATTTCAGATTAATCTACATCGCAGAAATGCCAGGGGCTGTTTTGGAGGTTGCTTGAAGGCTTTCTCACAAGAAGGTCTCGGGTGCCTGTGCTGGCTTTTGAAGGGCTTGCTCAGGCCTGATCAAACTTGGTCAGGCGACAGTGTATCAGATCTACTCCTCTCATCAGTCACATGTCAGCTGTAACTGTCACCAGATTTGCAATTTAATGTGCGCAGCTCAACACTTCCAATTAATCCAGCCTGGGTATTTAACAATCTATCATTTCAGAGCTAGCACTTCACAGAGCTGAGTGCAAGGCAGCCTTGCACTTCAGTAAAAAAGCAGAAGCCTTGGAAGGCTTGCTTCATGCATGGAACAAGGATTTTACTCTTTCCTTGCCAACGTGGGGTGGAATTTGTACTGATGGATGAAAAGCTGGACATGAGCCAACAATGTGCGCTTGCAGCCCAGAAAGCCAACCATGTCCTGGGCTGCATCAAAATAAGTGCGGCGAGCAGGTTGAGGGAGGTGATTCTGCCCCTCTGCTCTCATGATACCCCACCTGGAGGACTCAAGGTGTCCAGCTCTGGAGACCTCAGCACATGAAGGACATGGTGCTGTTGGAGTAGGTCCAGAGGAGGCTCACGAAGATGATCAGAGGGCTGGAGCACCTCTGCTGTGAGGACAGGCTGAGAGAGTTGGGGTTGTTCAGTCTGGAGAAGAGAAGGCTGAGGGGAGACCTCATAGTGGCCTTCCAGTACTTAAAGCGGGCTACAGGGAAGATGGGGAGGGACATTTTGCAAAGCCTGTTTTGATAGGACTTAGGAGTAATGGCTTTAAACTAAGGGAAAGTAGATTTAGACTGGATATAAGGAAGAAATTTTTTACAATGAGGGTGGTGAAACACTGGAACAGGTTGCCCAGGGAGGTAGCTGAGGCCCCATCCCTGGAAACATTCAAGGTCAGGTTGGACAGATCTCTGAGCAACCTGATTTCGTTAAAGATGCCCCTGCTCCTTCCGCGGGGGTTGAATTAGATGACCTATAAAGGTCCCTTCCAGCCCAAACCATTCTATGATTCTGTGATTCTGTGAATTTGTTGCTAGTTTAGTTGCATTTCACAGGCTTAGGAAATCTTACAAAAAATCAACACATGACCACAAAAACTGTTCAGAAAATGAAGATTTATAATAGGTGATTCAGCAATGAGAGGCTTTTGTGATCTTCCATGGGAAGCTACTATTTTTAGTGAATTATTATAAGCAGTAGCATCACTCACAGGTATTTATAAAGGCATGAAAGAACGCCCATATGTGTTTCTAAATAGTTGATGTATAGTAACGGCCGTATGCTGAGAATGAGTGAAAATAGAATTGAGCTCTCTGGTTTCCACAACGCCACATGAGGGTTGTGCTGCCATCTTTGCATGTAAGAAATTAAAAACAGGGAACTTTTTTTTTTTAGTTCTTCTTTCTAGCAAAATAAAACCTTCAGAGTGAAAATCTGCCTTGCAGTAAAATAGCTTTGTTTTCATTGAGGTCTAACTGGGTGACCACTGAGGTTTGTGAGAAGTCTTCTAGTAGCTTCAGTAGCTGGTGGATTGGGGCCGTGCTGACAGCAGTAGCTATTTTTGTGGGAGTTAGTGTGGGTATAATATTCAGGTTGATTAGTTGTGTGTACTTGCACTTCTCTTGGGACTCCATGGCACAGAGGAGGAGAAACTCTTTGTGCTTAAGTTCAGTAAGTGGCAACACCTTCCATTCTCTCTCTGACTGTGTGCATGTCCCTGTCAGGTGCCTTGGAATTCTCATGAATTCTGCATCTTGCAAGATCAATGCCTGAAAGTAAATTCCTACTCTTAATTAAGTTAAATCCTTTGATTGAAATTGTGTTCTTCATTCTTGAGCAGCTGTGATACAAAGCACATGGAAGATAGTGAAAAATGCAACTCTTGATGAGATGCCTTTAGAAATCTCCTGATCATTATATCTGTCTCTGGATGCCCAAATCCTGTTTCCACGTGGAAAAGTGTTGGCATAGCATGCAGAGGCTAATGCTTTATTTTTTAGGGGGCTTCCTGTTAGAATGGGCACTGTTGTCTGTGGCTCCTGATGCTAGGAGCAGTTGCTGGAAAGCCTGACCTTGCACTTGGTTTACAGCTGCAGTAGTTAAAATATCAGCATTTTCCTCGCTCTTTGCTTCCCATCTCCCAACACGCAGTGGAAAAAAAAACGGCAGCCAGCATACTCTACTCACAGCAAAACAAATGTTATTTATTAGAATCCTCCTGCGGTCAGAGGACGTCTGACTGTAAAATAACTGGAGATTTTTTTCTGCTAACTGGAAGCATGATGCTCTGAGACAATTTCCAGGCAGTGTATATTTTCAGCTAAGTTTTATTTACGTCAGTATAGCGATTTGCAATATCACTGTTTGCAAAGAGTGAGGCAGCAGTTGTTTTAGCTAGAATTAATTTTTTAAGGAAAAACTTTTGATGAAATTGTGACTTGGTTCCCTTAACACCACGCATTGAGATAATTTTCTTTGCAAAAGGGAGGGCACTTAACCTTCTTGGTGGGCACGTCGCTTGCCGCCTGCCCTTGTGGCAAGGAGTGAGGTGCATCTTGTTAGGGAGAGTTTGTGTTCCCTGCACTAATCACCTTCTCCTGTTGTAATTTGGCATAGTGCAGCACCCTGCATGCGGGATGGAGGCAGATCCCTGTACTGTTCTCCTATCTGAGCCAGCACATTTCAGAGGATAAGTCTTCACTGGACTTAATGTTCTCCCAAGGAGCTTTAATATCCCTCAGGGCATTCTGCTTTTCCTAGGGATGGGGGGTGATGAGCAGAGGCGCAGGCAGAGAGCTAATTACAGTGGGAGCATCTTCTAGCTTTTCCCCAACCACCAAGGTCAGAAATACTTTGAAGCGGATGAGGAGGGGAATCCACAAAACCACTCTTCAGATGCTGAGCTGTTCTTTTTTTTCCCTAAATCTGTGTTGGTTTTTGCCTCCTCCCCTTTTTCATGCAGGAGACCATGCTTGGGTGGCAGGGCTGAGCCTGTGTCATCCCACTTATCCTTTGTAGGGCTGTGAGGATAGTGGCCTTTGCCAGCTGGGTGCCAAGGGCTGCTGGATGTCCCCCGTGGGGCCCTAGTGCACCCTTGCTGCCTGCTTCTGCTGAACAGTTGGTGGGATTTGCTGGAGCTGCCTTAGGAACTCGCAGATGATAACAAACATCAAACATTGAAAATGTTTGGGTGTCAGGAAAGGTTTCTCTTTCTGTGTGTAATTTGCCTAATGCTTTTTTTTCCCCTTGCAACTTCCATAATTAAGGGAAAATAGAACAGTGCGGAATACAGAAGATTTTGTTTCATATGGAAGAAGATGTATATTGGTACAAGCATGGCTGGCTAGATATTGTGGGATGACTTTCCTTAGGTTTTACTTCTTGCTTTTTCTGCATCTTCAGAGCACCCTCACTATTTTATTAAATTATACGTATTTTTCTGGTTTGCAAAAGCTCATGGGAAGGAGGAAAAAATTCTGATACCTCAGTGGGTTGAGGATTTCTAAGTTCTTTGAGAAGAGCAGCACTGCAACCTTATAGAACGAGGCACAAAATGACTATATGGAAGCAATAGATTGGTACTTCCTAAAGATCTTCTTGCCTAGAAGATCATTATCCCTTTCACCAAAAATTCAGGCACACAATTGGCAACTTTAATTATTTGAAACTTTGGAGTCACTGTACCAGTTTCCTTGTTTACTTGCACTTGAATCTCATTGGGACTTTGAAGCAAACAAAATGTAAAACTGCTAGCTGAAGCAAATTTTGAGTTACTTCATGAGAAGGCACAGACACTGCTCTAGGTAGATGAGCAAAATGTGTTGATTATTCATAACCTTCTGTTTCAGCTACAACTGAATACAAATAAAGTAGTTTGTTTCAGTTTTTTTGTGTAATTGTTTGTGCAGGCCCTTTGTAGGGGTGTTCATCCCAAAGGAGATTCATGCCACGACATTTAGAGTATGGTGACACAGGCTGGAAACTGAAATTCAAGTTTGCAAGCAGAGCCATGGAGAAGCAGGCCTCCCTCCAGTTATCTGGAGGCTGATTAGCTGGAGTTATGAAAATAACTTCTTTACAGTGGTATTCGATCTGATGCCTTTACCTTCTGTGTGGCTACCAGACAGCTTCATATGGTGGAAGTTAGAACATTAAATATGTTAATACAGTATAAAATAAAGTCTCCCACGCGAGCATTAGCACCGTTTATAGGGCTGCAGATAGTGTTTGTTTTTCTCCCATCGTGTCCTAATGTCCCAATTGTTAAAATAAACAACTGCTTTGGATTTGTAGCCGTAACTTTACAGTTCAGGAGCCTTTATCTGAAATAACAAATTAGCCACTCGCTACAAAATACTGAAATAAAAACAGACCAGTGTGTAACTTGGACTCAGCAGCCACCAGCTGCACCTCATCTTGCTAATCTTTAGGCTTTTTTTTTTTTTTTGAAAGGGAGGAGGGGAGCTTTTAAGAGTTAAGTTACACAACTCTCTTTTATTTTTAAAGTGAGTGGATTCCTTGTTGCGTTGTTGAGGATGATAAATTGATACCACATGTTGCTTCCAGACAAAAAAGACTCTGTACTGCAGTGGAAGCACTTGCAGCTGGTGTCTGAGTTAATGGACGGGCTCCACAAGGTAAACATGGGTTGGAAGAGGCCAAAACAGGCACAGGGAGGAGGAATTCTCTCCATTTTAAAGGCTCAAGCATTTGCTGCCGTTGCTTGACTGGGGCCGAGTGTTGAAATAACACAGAGTCCCAGCCTCCCTGGGAGACTCATTCATATCAAGTCAGGTATACAGCACTTTGGAAATGTTTGGGTGTCCTCTCTGGGAGTTTACCCATTTGCAGTCTTATCAGAATATCAAGAGAGATGTGTAATTAGGCCATGGTAGACGATTTCTTTTTTTTTTTTATTAAGTAAAATGCGGCTGGTTCCCTCCAGGAGTATTAACTGAGCAAAATGTGGTGCAGCTGGTGCAGCAGGTCCTCAGCACAAGAAGGACATGAGCTGTTAAAGTGAGTCCAGAGAAGGGCAACAACGATCAGAGGAGTGGAGTACCTCCCATACGAAGATGGGTTGAGAGAGTTGGACTTGTTTCAGCCTAGAGAAAAGAAGGCTCAGGGGAGACCTCATGGCAGTCTTCCAGTACTCCAAGGGGGCTACAGAAAAGCTGGGGAGTGGCTCTTTATCAGAGAGTGCAGGGATAGGATGAAAGGTAATGGTTTCAAGCTGAAAGAAGGTGGATTTAGATTAGATATTAGGAAGAAATTTTTTCCTGTGAGAGTGGTGAGGCACTGGCACAGGTTGCCCAGAGACATTGAGGATGCCCCATCCCTGGAAATGTTAAAGGCCAGGCTGGATGGGGCTTTGAGCAACCTAATCTGGTGGAAAGTGTCCTTGCCCATGGCAGAGGGATAGGAACTAGAAGAGCTTTGAGGTCCCTGCCAACCCAAACCATTCTATGATTCTATGATTCTATGACATTTATAAAAGCTGAGAGTGTGGTCCCAGGTTTGGGGAAAATGCTGTCACCGCACGTGTTGGCTGCCCTTGCTCCTGATATCATCAGCCTAGAGCCAAGGTAGGGCAGGAGTGCAGCTTGCCTGTGGCACTGCACCACCCTCTGCTCATGCCAAATCTGCCCCACCTCGTGTATTCCTCTACTCTGGCTCTCCCTTGTCTCCAGGGCTGGTCATTACTTCCTGCAGGACTATTTTCCTGGGGGACCGGGATCCAGCTGGGCTGAGCTCAATGCTATAAAGGATGCTCTTGATCTTATTGGCAGGAACCTCAGTCCTCTGGCTTTTAGTAGAGCGCACAGCGTTCTTCAAGTCTGGTATAAATAGTAACTCTAATAAAGGGAGGAGCTCATCATATTTCTTTTCTACTTTGCTCTTGTGCAGTCTGTATGTTGTACCCATCAATGGTATCTGAGCTCTTTCCAGAGTGTCTGCAGCCTGGATAGCATCTGTCCCTTCTACATATGGTCTCCAGGACAGATTGATGGAAGTTTCTTTATAGTTCTTTCAAAGTTTCTCATTGCATTTTGGCATGGAAAAATGTGTTATGCTTCCATCATTTTGGCCTAATCCGTCTCCCAAATAAGTCAAAGACAAATACCCATTAATTTGGTCAGCAGCAGGTTCAAACGGTAAACTGTATTTTCTTTGCTCCCTCACCTCCTTTGCAGTTTGTTGGATGGCCATATATTAACTAATGCACATGGTTGCGAGCAAAGATTGTCCCACGATATTTTCCTGTATTTTAAGGAGATGGAAACATTCTTTGACAGCTCAGAAACCAGCTCAGGTATAAATACAGGTATTGCCGTCTGGATTGCAGCCTGATAGCACAGAGTTGTCAGTCCTGGTAAGTTCTGTAGTAAAACTTGCATGTGAAAGGATAATGGGATCGAGCCCTAATTTGATTTGGCAGAGCATCCGACACAAGGAGAAACCAAGAAACTCAGATACTCTTGCTGAAGAGGTTAGCAGGGGAGGTTACATGAAAGAAGTGGGTTTTAAGGGAGTGTTTGAACAGAGGGTGGAGATGGGGTGCACAAAAATAAATTGGCCCATAATTATGCTTAAGAAAACAATCTTCCTACAGAAGAAAAGTAAAGAAAAACAGAAGCTGGAGTATAAGTGGCATATTGCATAATGTAAAGGAAAACAAAGTACTCGGATATTTTATAACCACCAATTTTCAGCGCAAAAGTATTATTACATTCTTTTATTATTTGTGTAATACCAACACTGAGCAAAAGGATATAAGAAGAAAATTACACATGTGCACACACATATCCACGCATGCAGGAGCCCTCATCCTGAAAGGTGCCTCAGTCTCACAATTTACCTTTTAGAATTTTTCATGGTTTTAGGCCAGATAGTTTCATACTGCGGCTACCACCAGCAGAAATAAGCCATTTTATGAGAATTCTATAGGCTGAAGAGTGTTAGCAGCTGGCATTTGGGCTGAGTGTTTTTTTAACTGAACCTGCGTGGCATGTTGCATCTGCCACCTCGGGTGTTTCTCTTCTGTGTTTTCTAAAATTTTTTCGTTAGCAAGAGTCACAGTGTTGTGTATTCTTATAGCCAGCATTTTTAGGTGGGGAACAGCATGGTTTGTATGCCTCTTGTAGTCTGGCTTGGTGTGGTAGTCTAGTTCCAGTGACCCTCATCCTGCCACCAGCTGTTTGCAAGGAGAGATCCTCATGCAGGTGTTCCTGCATGTGATTGTCCATGAAAGTCACACGGGATGAGTGTGAGAGCGACCTGCATGGATGCAGTACAAGCTGGAATATCGAAAAAGGTTATTTTTTCAAAAAAACAGCAATTCTCCAAACAGCTGGGAGAAACCTGAGGAAGTAAGCAGTGGCGCCTCATTATTGGAAGTTAGAAAAAGACTGTTGCCAGACTCAAAATATGGCTAAAATGTCATCAATAGCTCTTTCTTTCCTTAGACTGAAGAACTGCAACTCAGTCCACTGTATTTTGATGGCATGATAGTCCCCTAGAAATGTTTATAGCTGAGGCACTAACCCAAACTTTGCTTGAGTCTGCAGAGTCTGGTCTGCTGTTTTGTGCATATTGTTTAAAACACAACAGTTGCTATTTTGAACCATGGTCCATATGATTTCTCTTTTCATTAAGTGATAATCACAACCGCATCTGCTGTCTGCGTGCAAGAAGAACTTCATGCATGTTTTCCATTTCGCAATCTGACAAACCCCGTAACACTTGCACGGGGGAGGGGGTGGGGTGGAAAAGGCCTTTTGTACTGAAAGGGATTGTTTAAGAAAAGCTGGGCTGTATTTCTTTGTACATCCAATGTGTCACCAGTTCAGTATGTCAAACATTCGTTTATTCTAACGATGCAAATGTCAAAATGCTTGTGAATGATTTGATAATTGATTTCTTCTTTGCTCACTTAAATCTGAAAGTACTTCAGTGCTCTGTAAGTGAATGTAAATGAAGGGCGTTTATCCTGGATGGTTTGATGATGCTATGATCCTGTTGACTTTGTGTTTTTAAAGCATGCTGGTAGAACAAATGTGGTTTTATCCTCTTTATAGATGTATCTGGAAACTGCCAAAATTTAAGAAAAAAGAACTTGTGCAACTTTTTAAACTTGATCACCTTTAACTTGGAGGAACAGCACAATTGTTTTGTCAAAGGAATATAGGATAGCTCCAGAAATCTTTTGACTTGCACACGGGGATAAAAAAACCCAAACCTGGAAGCATTCTCACTAACAAATACTACTTGCTTGTTTTTGTCCTTTCTTTGAGCCATATATTAAGCCCAAGATCAGCAGGATGAGTGGCGTGGGATTTTTATCTCGGTTATTTTTGGAATAATTTTGGAGTCATTTCGCTAGGGCTGCCGTGGGCTGGTTTTCTCTGCCTCTTTCTCATCCTGGCGTGATTATCATCGGTTTGAGCTAATGTGGTTTTGGGATGCTAGATATTGCTGACTAGTGCAGCGGGTAATACGCAAGAGCAGACTGCGCACAGGCTCCCCTGAAAGTACCGTATTTCCTAGCGTCCTGTACAGCGCTGGGTATGTGACTGTGTACAGCAGCTTTATTCGACTCTGTATGTAGCAGCTTACAGGGACAAGGATATCATCATGTACTGTGTCACATCATGTTTTGAAGACTTTGAGGATACTATAGCGAGGGGAGAGCTGGCCGGCTTCTGTGGTATGGGTGTAATTCTGGTGCCTCTAATCAAGAGAGAAAGTACAGCTTAGTCATGCACAGAGTGCCTGTGGAGGGGAGCAACAGCACTTGCAGTTTTCTCAAGGATTATTGTAAGAAATATGCAACGCACGTGCCTGTGAAGAACTAAAAAGATGTTTGCAGAGGCTGCAATGAGAGTGACTACCTGCCCAATCAAGATTTTTGCAGTGTCTTTGCAGTTTTTGTTTCAAGGAACTGATGGCTAGATTATATAGACACTTGTCCTCAGTCAAAAGTAAGGGAGACATGTCTAGCTCCTTGCTAGCAGGAATTTAATCCTTTCCTTAGGATGCAGCTTTTGGGGATGTAGAGTTGAGCACCAGGAATCCACAGCTGGTGCAAGCATGAGGCTTGCTTTACAACTGCACACTGGCATGCTACAGTCATACTCCAGCCCTCCCATATCCACCACCCGAGAATCCCATAGGGAAGTCCAGGAGGGTCCAGTGCTTTTATTCGTGGTGTTGTTTTCATGTAATGTTGTTTTAATGATTAAGGTTTGGGTACCAAAAGAAGCGGGATGCTGATCTTGACGTTTTGTTTCGTTCTTTTCCTGCAGAATTCGATCCGTCACAACTTGTCACTGCACAGCCGATTCGTCAGGGTGCAGAATGAAGGCACTGGGAAAAGCTCTTGGTGGATGATCAATCCAGATGGTGGAAAAGGTGGCAAGGCGCCCCGGAGACGCGCTGTGTCAATGGACAACAGCAACAAGTACACAAAGAGCAGAGGGCGGGCTGCTAAGAAAAAGGCTGCCCTGCAGACCGCCCAGGAGACAAGCGAAGACAGCCCTTCTCAGCTCTCCAAGTGGCCAGGAAGTCCCACTTCCCGCAGCAGCGACGAGCTGGATGCATGGACAGATTTTCGCTCACGTACAAATTCAAATGCCAGTACGATCAGCGGCCGTTTGTCACCGATTTTGGCAAGCACCGAACTAGATGATGTTCAAGATGATGACGCTCCGCTTTCTCCCATGCTGTACGGGAGTCCATCAAGCCTGTCCCCATCAGTAAACAAACCATGTACTGTGGAGTTGCCTAGGTTGACTGATATGGCTGGGACAATGAATTTGAACGATGGACTGACAGATAACCTCATGGATGATCTCTTGGACAATATAACACTCCCTCCCTCCCAGCAGTCGCCCACAGGAGGGATAATGCAGAGAAGCTCCAGTTTTCCGTATGGTTCCAAAGGTTCAGGGCTGGGTTCCCCGTCAAGTAGTTTCAACAATGCTGTGTTTGGACCGTCATCCCTGAATTCCCTCCGCCAGTCACCCATGCAGACCATTCAGGAGAACAAGCAGGCCACCTTCTCTTCCATTTCTCATTACAACAACCAGACGCTGCAGGATCTCCTCGCCTCTGATGCACTTAGTCACAGTGATGTCATGATGACACAGTCTGACCCACTCATGTCACAAGCCAGCACAGCTGTGTCTGCCCAGAATTCCCGCAGGAATATAATGCTCCGCAACGACCCCATGATGTCATTTGCTGCGCAGTCCAGCCAGGGCGGTCTGGTCAATCAGAGCCTGCCTCATCACCAGCACCAGTCCCACAACTCCTCTCTTAGTGGCAGCCGTGCCTTGTCCAATTCCATCAGTAACATAGGCTTGAGTGACTCGAACAGCTTGGGATCCAGCAAACATCAGCAGTCACCTGTCAATCAGTCTATGCAAACACTTTCTGACCCGCTCTCAGGCTCCTCTTTGTACTCGTCTAGCATGAACCTCCCGGTCATGGGACATGAGAAATTCCCAAGTGACTTGGACCTGGATATTTTCAATGGGAGCTTGGAGTGTGACATGGAGTCCATTATCCGGAGTGAACTCATGGATGCAGATGGGCTGGATTTTAACTTTGATTCCCTCATCTCAGCTCAGAACGTTGTCAGTCTGAATGTGGGGAACTTCACTGGTGCTAAACAGGCTTCATCACAGAGTTGGGTACCAGGCTGAAGGATCTTTGAGAACAGGGAAAATGGGCAAACAGGTCAGTGCCCTGCAGATGTGGTACAATACTTGGTTCCTTAGTTATACTGGAGTTTGCACCAAACCCTTAATAGTGCACACTAATATCATTAATTTGGCTTGTGATGACTTGCTGTGTTTTGGTATGCAACAGGCACAACCAAGAAACGTTTGGAGGTGTGGAGGGAAAAGAGGCTAAGCTGTAAATGCTGTTCAGCTGCAACACTGTGAGCATGTGTCTGATGCTATGCGTCCTTCTTAATTTAGGCATGAGAAATGTTAATGACAAATCAAGCAAACCAAGGTGGAATATTTGTGGGTTCTAGGAATCACAGAGCTCCAACTTGTCTTCTTTGAAGTCGCAACAGATAGATTCTTTGCAGCCAGTGCTGCACATAGCCAAGCTGTGTTACACAGAGACAGGACACAGGGCTTTTCAGTCAGTGGAGCAATAGCGCTACGGGGAAAAGGAAGAGCGTCTTTGCAAGAGCAGTGCGTGCAGTGAGGATCGGGTGTGTGGGACAGATCTGGATCAAATTAGAGTTGTATTGCTGCTGTGGTACAGCAACACTAGCAAAGTTGTTTGGGTTTTTTGATTGTATTTCTTGGCAAAAAAAAAAAAAGTAGCAAATGGAGGAATTATGTGTTGAAATAGCAAAGGTGGGATCCTGGTCCCAGGAATGTTCTGGGTTTAATGTTTTAAATATGCAAAAATTATTGGTCTGCCCCAGGACTGGGTTTCATTTTCTTTGGACTCTACCAAGAGAATATCTGTAGGTTTGGGTTCTGACATAGGTGCCGTTAGCCTCTTCAGATTATTTTTTAATGTGTTTTTTTCCATTGCTTCTTTTCCACAGCTGGGGGCATAAGAACTTGTAAACATTGTTTCTGTCATCATTTTGTGATTCTGTAGGCTGCCTGCTCTCCTGTACATATTCACTGACTCATAGGGTAGGTGTCACACAAAGTGCTCTTTCTCCTTTGTTTATTTATTAGTGTAAGGGAGTAGATTTCAAAATATAGTAGAGTAAAAGGTTAGCTATAAATTATTGAAAGTGTTTTGTTAACTTCAGCATAGTATGTAGGGTGTCCCAGTGGTGAGGTTAAACGAGGCATTCATTCAGTGTGCAGCTTGCTTCCAACTTTGTTATTTTCTGGATGAAGGATGGAAAGAAGGAGTTGGTGTTGTTTGACTTCATAGTGCATAATTTGCCCCTTTCATGTATAATTGAGTTTTCATTCTCTGTTTCACAGTATGATTTTCAATTGGAAGCTTTACTGTAAGTGGACAGCAGTGGTGAACCTCCTCAGTGTATTCTTGTGTGCATGGAGTACCACAAGAAACGTTCTGTGATCTGGTGTCTGTGAAGGAGAACAAACCTTCACAGGAATTCTCCTTTCAGTCGTTCTGCAAAGCTGCCTTGCTCTGGTGGAGCTGTTGGTTTGCACTGTCCTTTCTGTTTCATTGGGAGGGTTTCCTTTGGTTGTCTCATCTTCTCACTGAAAGCGAGACTGTTGCGGTGCATGACCAGAACATGCGCTGTGGAGGTGGGCTGTAGTGGACACCATTTCCCGCTGGCCACAACAGTTTGGCAAGACCTGGGTCACAGCTGAATTCGGGTTTTTCCTTCAGTTCTGTTGCTGGAGGTTTTGAGAAACAGGAATGAAAAGAATTGAGTCATGAAACAGGAATGAAAAGAATTGAGTCATGAACCAAGAAGCAAAAACTTGCAGAAGGTCAAGCTTGCTGACCGGTTATCTCTTCCTCCAGGTGCATGAGCTGTTTGGATTTAAAAACCTTTTTTGCATGAGGTGAAAAAAGAAGATTGTAGGAACTTCATCCCTGTGAAACATCCAACAGTACAATCTGCCAAAAAATAGATGCTATTGACATCTTTGCTTGACACAGGCAAATAGGGCAGCCCCCTGCTTTCATATCTCCATTTGCTGTGTATAGGCAGAAGATGCAAGTGGGGGTCACTTGTCTAGGCAGCACGGAGGAGATGCACCACATCACCTCTTCACCGATGCTCACTGCTTCCTCTTCACCCTGGCCTGTGCCATTCACAGAAAACATAGGCGCCGTGATCTTTTTCAGGCTGCTCCCTCTGAATAAAGGAACTGACACATCTGTGTGAGCGGAGTCTCATTGCAGAGGACAGATTTATTAACGAGACAGCTCTGCTCGGCGGATTACTGTCCAGTCATCTGTGGAAGCCTCTTTCCTTCTCTCTGACAAGTGGACTGGCTGCTGCGGGGTGCCTGTGGGATCAGGTGCAAGCACAGATGATTTTTGCTGAGCTGGTTCATCATGCACCCTTCCTCGTCTGTTAGGCAGCACTGTGTGAGAGTTTGCTTCCCTATGAGCGTCTTATATTTTGATGGGGCCACCTTGTGTGACATTGGATGCTCTTATTCTGAATTGCTGTCTTGGTTACTTCTCCACTTCACTGTAGCTATAGGGACCCCTGAATTAAAATCTTCTCTCTGCAGTGTTCATGATCCTAATAATGAATCCTTACAGGCTCGAAGACTGGGGAATGCTTTCAGCAGAGCAGCCTGGTGCTCGTGCTAAGTCCATTTCACCAGGGTGGCCAGGTGTGTTTTGCAGGCAGGCAGAAGCGGTTACAATGAGTTACTGGGTTACCTGGGAATAGTGAGTGCTTTATTTTCTATAAAAATAAGAGAAACGTTGGAGTCAGTTTTTGGGAAGAAAAAGAAGAAGCCACGTACATACCTATTTAGTTTACATATACTCTAGTTATAGAGAGTGGTTTAGTTTGGAAGAAAATCAACTACATTTTCTTCATAGGGGAAGTAAAAATCCCATGCAGGAGATGCCAACGTTAAAGGTTTAGTGGCTGTGCACGTTTGCTGCATGCAAGCCTGTGCATGATCCCTGGAGAGATTCTTGCCTGGTTCCACCACACTGGCCCTGTGGCCATGCACAGCCTTTCAGAGGGCCCTCATTGGGGCATATAAATGAGTTTGGGTTTGTTTTGTTTGTTTGTTGTTCTTTTTTTTTTTCTTTTATAAGAAGGAAAGGAGAAAATCAATATGCTTTTTTCTTGCTTTTTTCTTGCTTTATTCACTCAGCCATATTTTTCCCCTCTTAAGCTGTCTGAGGCCTCTGTTCCTTTATCTCTACCTGCTTCCCAAGGGCTCTGGATATGCTCTCCACCCACTCAAATAATCATCACTTTTATTTTTCGGCTTATTTATCAATAAATAAAGACAGCACTGCTCTCTCACCTGTCTCTAAAATAGCTTTTATTTTTAAATTAATGGGTCCTCTCTCAACGCAGGGTTCCCACAGCTCTGTGCTTTGCTCCATAGTCTTTCTTAGTTGGTGAGTCCTAAGGGACTTGGTATTTGCCAAACAGTAGTCTCAAATAGACCAGCAGAGGAGACTGTCTGGGACATTTACTGCTGCCTGGAAGGTTAGGAGCTGGTGATCAACCACTGCTTGAGCAGACATTTCCTCAAGCCCCAAACCTATCCAAGAAGTTGTTTTTACCTCGATTTTTTCAGTGGTCCAGTTTACAACGGCGCCATGCAGGCAGCGATGCTGGCAGGGCTTGGGCAGGGAGTGGAGGATGACTGAATGCAAGCAGGGCAGGAACTTCTTGAGCTGGTTTCATCATCTGAAAAACTCATCTAGCTGCATCTTCTGAGAGAAATTTCAATGTACTGTTTAGCGGGATGCCTCTGGGGTCTGTAACAGAGCTCTGCTGGAGTCATGTTGACTTGTTCAAAATTGACAAGTAAAATACTTCATTCATTAACGTCACTCATTTTGCCCTAGCATCATCTAGGTCCCACATGATCTTCCTGTAGCAGTAGAGTGCACAAGCTACTAATAGCAACGTCATGTAACATCTGATGATTAACACCTCTGATAAAGCAAAATCCTAGGAAAAATAACAGAATGCCCGTTGGTATTTCATTAGTCCATATCAATTTGGACTACTTGCCGATTTGTTAATTGGCATTCAACCTGTTTCTGGGTGAAATTCATACCAAAGTAGAATACATAGGTCTGAGGATGACTTACTGTTCACTACAACACCATCTTAGGAGTTGAAGTAAGTAGTGAAAAGATTTCCATTTGGATGGAGTTTTGAATCTGAGGCCTCTGGACCATATGCCACAAGGAAGATGATTTTTATTTTTCACCAGAAAGCTTGTTTTCTGCTCGTTAAAGCTGAAATGTGGAAATTGATGGACTCTTGCCTGAGAATGCTGACAGCCTTACGACCGTAGCTGCGCTTCCTCCTCTCTTATTTTCAAAAATAAGGTCTTAGCGGCAGGGCTGGCAGTTTTCTTACTTGCAGCCAAGGTGGAGCTGGCCACCTTTAAAAAATCTAAAGGAAATTCAGGAGGAGCAAATTCTTCTGCTTCATTTCTAACAAATTAGCGGTTAAGGCAGTGGTGCACTTCTAACATTTAAGTGTTTCAGCCAGCCCAAGTTTTGAAAGGTGGCTTTGCCAGTAACTGAACATCATGCCAGATTTAGTCTTTGAACAAAAATACCTATATTGAAAATGTATTTTGCTGGGAACAGGGATCCCATTAACTCCAAGGAGGACCTACCCCAAACAGGCTCCTCGCTTCCCAGGTACACACCTGTGGCACAGGAGCAAATTCAGTGCTTGTGGCTGCTGTGGAGGAGGAGAGGGGAAAGCATGGTGGGACTGCCCTCTGTGCCATCCTGCTGGCCGCAGTGCCCCTTGAAGCCCCTTGCACGCAGGGGCCAGTCCTATGGTTGCAAAGATGCTGTGGCTTTTCTTGTGTAAATGCAGCAGGAGCTGACAGACAAACATGATGAATCACTAACTCCTTCTGGGAGCGGGGCTTTTTGGGTTTGGTGGTTTTTTAATCTAGGTTTATGTTTTGGGATTTTATTAACCGAGGAAAAAGATCTGTAAAAACCAGGATTGCCTCTACAGGCTTGTGTTGTGAACGTGCAGCAGCTGAAGCCAGAAGAGTGGTCTGATCCTGTGGTTTGGGTGTTTTTCTGTTGGTGTTTTATATAGATATATTTTTTAGTACCTCATGCTTTGTCATGTGATTCAGCAGCAATAATTAGGCAGAAACTTGCTGTCCCTGCAGATGCCAAGATTACAGGATGACATACTCTCACCAGATGACAGTACAAACTGATATTTTTAGAACAGCCCGCATCAACTGGTCTCCCCAGTGCTTTCCTCCCCAGATCAGCAACACGCAAGTTTTATTACAGAATGAATCTTCATAAATCATCTTTTTCATGTGAATGAGCCGTAATGACTGTTTAGAACTGCACATCAGTGTTGGTCCCCAGACGTGCTGTTGCCTGATAGCTGGGATGGCTACAGGTGTTTTTTCTTTCCTTCTTTTGAGCCAGACGTTTAAATAGCCACCTAAAAAACATATTTTCTTGAAGAAGTGCGTAATAAGAGATCCTTTTTAGAAACGTAGCGTCATGCAGCTGAGGAAAGGTCGAGCTTTTTTTTCATAGCAACTCAGCGCTCAACTGAGGTGATGAACTGACAGCAAGAGAGTTTTAAGTCTTGTGTTGATGACAGCCGAAGAGCACAGTTATAGCGTAGACAGCAGGAGTGCGCATATTTGAGTAGTACCATACGTAAATAGCTGGCCTTTCTCTCCTGGTCTAGGGAGGGAGGATGAAGGAAGGACGCTCACACAATGCCTTCCCCGGCTCCCAGTGCCAGTGGTGGAGAGTCTCCATTGTGGTGGGAACGTTCCACTCTGGTCCAGTCTATGGGGGCCATTTAATCAGGTTTTTCCATTCAGATTACCGCACAGGATGGCGGTTGTTGGAGTCTGGTGCAGAGGACGTGCTGAGCAGTAATGGAATGGAGATGCAGCTCAGCTAATGGAGGCTGCTGTGTTGCCGCAGTTGTCTGTGGTGACTCCAGGAAAAAAAGCCACTTTCCCAGATGATGCCACAGAGAATGGCTTGCTTTTATGCACTCTTACAACTGGGCTGAATACCTTTCCCATTGGTTTTCCTTTTTACTGCCTACTTTTGCAAACTGCTTCTCTGGCTTTCATGGGTAATTTATTTCATACAAATGTAGAGAAAGTCTGGTTTTGAGGAAGGACCTTCCCTCTTTTGCCTTTTCTGCCACTTGTAAGTCATGATAGAGGATGTCCTGCCTTATATCAACATGGTGAAAATTCTTTTGTGTGACCTATGCGAGCATTATTGTCCTGTCATTTTCAACTTACTACAGAGGAAAATGGGAAGACTCCATAGCAGGGAGGATGTTTTTAAAATAGGCTTGGTTGAATAGCCCTGGCAGAGAAAAAGAAACTCTCAATGAGGACCTTCCAAATAAAGAGTATATAGCACATTTCCATAGCACTATAAACCCACAGTTCAGGATGTTTCCAGCCATGCAGGGACCTTTTACACTGAAAAGTGTCTCTTATTCTTCAGAATCAAAAGTGGAAGCAAAGTCCTCTGGTTTTGCAGAGAGTACAGTAGTTACCTATACTTTCTGATCTACAGCAGAGGTCTCCTTCCCAGTGTTCCCAAGTGCCTAAAGAAAGTGCCGTTATTTCAGCCAATGCACTGTGCACCCTAAAGAAGCTGGTTTTTGGCCGCCTTCTTCCATAGAACAAACATGCAGTAGTTGAGCAGCATCCTGCCTAAAAGGTGCTGTTGTTGAACACCCAGGCTGATAGGCTGATGTCTCGCGGTCAGTGGTTGTGTCATGAATAGCTGGCAGGATTTCCAACCACCTCCTCAGGCCTCTGAACAAAAGGAAGGGGATAAAATTTACCAAGTTGTCAAGTTACAAGCCTGGAAATCTCATAGAGAGAAGATGTCCTGTGTCTAAGCTCCTCTCTGTTGGCCATGGCAGAGGATTGAACCCAGCCAGATGTGATGGTTCTCAAAGGCAATTGGGTGTTGGCAGTGCTTGTGCTGGAAAGCTGCCATAACTGCACGCTGACGTGTCTGCAGGTGTTAAAACAAATGTGGCATCATATGGTCTTCTTGTATGGGCAGCAACACACCAACACAGTGGAGACTGCATGCGCCTGCTCCTCCTGCAGGGAAGTACAGAGGTTCCTGTGGATTGGGTTGTTCAGTGTCAGGTCCTGATACATTAGGAAAATCTGATCTGCTTTTAAGTGTTTGAGCATAGGTGGATCAGTTTACCTCTGGGTGTCTCCTTGTCATATGTAAAGTGGGTAGAAGGGGCCTTACACACCTTTGAGGGTAAAATGGACTTCCCAGAGGAGTGGTGGACTCTCCTTTGCTGGAAATATTCCAGACTTGGCTTGAGAGGGTGTTGAATAACCTCACCTAAAGTCCTGCCTTCAGCAGAAGGATGGACCAAATGATACCGAGTCCCTTCCAGCCCGGACTTTTCCATGATTCTGTAGATAACTGGGATATTAGAATAACACACATATCAATAGTTGTGGCACCACACTACAGTTCTGGGCAAGTCTTTTGTCCCAGGCAGGTGATAAGGGTGAGAGAATGATTTGCTGTCTTTAGTTATGTTTACTTCCAAAATACTTGGTTGTCTGCTATTATTTGTAGTGTTTCTTGGAGTGAAAGAGCAGCAACAGAAAGAAAATAGATACTTCCGTGCTTTATGTGCCTGCACAAGTACCAGCACAGCAACTTTTTAGATCCCATGAGTCTTAGTTCTGTGCCAGTGGTCTTCCTCTTTCCATCCTTCTCCCTCACTCTCTGCCCCCAATTCTGAGCTGGAAAAGATCTATTTTTATGCGTAGGGCTTAAAGAGGAAAAAGTGAAGTTGCAGCATGCATGAAGTTCAGGAATGAAAGTACATTATGTCGCCAGCTCTTTTTTATCCATTGGGCTTTACACCCTGACCTTGGTGTAGTCACTGAGCACGGAGCCATCCTAGTGCAGTGTACACTAAGCCGGTGGGGTGTCGCTGTGGCGTACCTGCCACGGCATCAGAATTGCTTATTTTTATTCTGCCTAAACAAACAAATCTCTTGCTGAAATTTTGTCATTGTAAAAGGATTGGCCACAGTAGTTATGTTCCTTAATTGTTTGTAAACAAATACTGTGTATTCTTCTGTCTTGAGCTGTGACAACTAGAACAGAGTATTAACTTATAACCACGTAAAATCAAGTCGTGCTAATTGAGCCCTTCTCCATTTTGGAGTAGAAGCTCTACTGCTGGTGGTGACGACAAATCAAGGGGCAGAGGCACCAGAAGGAATGCACATTTGTCACTAAAGCATGCGAGTTTCTTTCAAAGTGTTTGCATCCTAAGTCTCTGGACAGTAAAAGTAGTTATTGGGATTTCCTGTCCCTGGGGAGTTGTTATGGAGTCGTATCCAGGGAAAACACTTGTTTTACAGACCTCTTAAGTGGTGATGTTTTTGAAGATGTGATTCACTCAACAAGCCATCCAGCCAAATCAGGTGGTCCTTGGCTGCCATAGAGAGGAGCTGTGTCTTGGTAATGCGGTTTCTCATACTGTAATTACGTAAAGGAGCACACAACTTCTATTTTAACAGAAAACTGTATGTGCCGATTGTTCTGTTAGCTTACTCATAAACTTACCACCAGTATACGTTATCTGTGCCTTGCTCTGGGGAGCACTGATGCGTCACCTTTCTATTCTGAAGAAATTTTCAGTGCTGTGTAACTGGCACCATTGGGAATCAAAGGGAGAAAGCAAAAGGCAGCAGATGATCCTTCAGAGCCACTCAGATGGTGCACGAGCTGGCATGGGGCTTGGGAGATGGCCATCTGTTCAGGTGGTGGAATGATGTGAGACGGAGCTGAGGAAATGTTGCTGCAGGAAAATCATAACCAACAACTTGGTCGCAGAGTAAAGCATTTGTAACAAGGTAGAGGATGGGAGGGCAGAGAAAAGGACAGAAGAAACGGGCATCTCCCACATAATTGCTTGCAAGCTGAAGAATTAGAAAATACATAATACTTGCTTTTGTGTTGGAAACAAATTTTACACCAAATACGATAATCAGATTTAGCATCTAGGGTTCAGAATATCTGTGGGATGTGACAAAGCAGGAGTTCATTCTTACCTCTCAATGCTTTTTCTGTTTCTGTTTGAGAGTTGTTAATTTCACCAACCACATGAATATATGCTTGCATGAACTATAGCTTGATTTAGCACTATGGACTTTTCTAATGCCCAGCAGATGTGTCTTGATCCAGCCTTCTGTACCTAGGGGGTCAAAACAGCCATAGCGGAATTGCTACTACTTTCAGTGTGTGTGTGGCAGAACCCAGTTATCAATGCAACTGTGAAGACTACACTCCAAAAGAAAGCCTTTGCTTTCTTCGGTAGAAAGTCTTAAGCAAAGGAAGTCTAAGAAACCTCATGCTAAAGTCTAAAATTCCTCCTTTCTTTCCACTCTGGGATGATTGAAAATGGCCTTCAGGTTTGGCAGAGGAGCTTTTCAAGGAAGAACTGGATTTTCCAGGGAGTGGCTTAGGAAATACAGGCAGATGATCTTTCCAGTAGTTCCCTTTGTGGAAGTTCTCTCCAGCCTAAGAAACGAGAAGCCACGCCGCGCATAACAGGGGTCTGTGCGCCCTTGCTGTGGCGCGTTAGCAAATGCTGCTTTAAGCCAGTAGCCCTGCTAGACTTCACCTTTCTTGTACCCCTCCTTGACTCTGTTCTGTATATTTTTTTCTTCACTCCCTGTGCTCATACTTCTGCTGCTCATATCCCTCAAAACAGGTCTCAGTAGTAAAGGGCAGAAAAAAAGATACAGTGCTTTAGCTGGAAAGCTGTTGCCCTTAGAGGACAGTATCATTCTGGCTCACCAGAGTAGAAACCTCATTTGCCTCTGCAAATTCAGGGTGATGCTCCAGAGGATGAGCTTTTCCCACAGCTGTCAGGAATGGGAGAAAAACTTGTGGTGGCTCAGGATGCAGCTGGAGATACCTGGGGAGACTGGGGAGTTGTGGTTGACGACCACTGATAAATAGAGATGTATCAGGAGTGCTTGCTTCCCTGCTTGATACAGTTTTCATTGCTGTGAAGCAGCAGGCCGCTAACTCTGGGTTAACAGAGGCTTTTTGTGGCAAGACAGAAAGTGTGGGGGTCTATTACAGACTTTAATGGGATGATTCGAAGGCAGCAGCTTAAGACTTTGATCTACTTATTTTAATTTTTTAATAAATTTGCAAAGTCCAGAAATGGAGCATGGTTTCATTCTGCCGTGAGCAAATTTCACCACAGCCTGTGTCCGTCTCCTAGATGTTGGAATTTTCTGAAGGACGGGGTATCCTCAGGGAAAAATATCAGGCAGTGGCGCTTCCACAAGTGATGCTCATCATCATCTGATCTCCAGTTTTTTCTCTTGTCACATTGTTTCATAGTATAATATTTTATATACATTTTAAATTTAGATGTTAAACATTACTCTGATACTACATTGGGAGTTTTGGTACTTGTTTACCTGTAATTAAAAGCTCTATTCAAAGTCAGTAAGACTTCTCACACATGCCCAAGTTAAGCCCACGCTCAACGAAACTGGTGACTGCATGAGAGCAAGCCAGCTTGTCGGGCTGCACTGCTTGGGACCCAAGCCCTGCCTTTGGATGAGGTTGCACTTCGGGAAGTCACCCATTTCCAGCCCCCCTGATGCTGAGGCTTTAAGGAGGAGTCAAGAAAAGAGCATGGACTTGTTTGAGCTGCATGCAAGCCAGCAGCCAGGTTTTACTGGCGGCTGCCAGGCCTGTCTGGGTGTCTTCTGCTGACCTTGTTATGGCCATCAGGAGACACTTACCAAATGGAGTCATTGCCAGGCAGTCACATTAACGAACGGCTAGCGTTAATTTGCCCTTTGCAAATGAAGAAATCAATATGTTGATCCAGTCGGAAATCCGTTTATTCACAAAACAGTCTACTCCAAACCCCTCCATATAATTAAGTCTAAAGCCAAATTTTGTTTGGGTGAAACACACAATCTGTCTGCTCCCTAAGCTGTGCTGAATGAAGTTCTCCCCTAATGGCACAGGGAGCAGCTGTCACACGGTTGCTCTAATAACCATCAGACAAAGTGATTAAATTTCCATCAATCATTTAGCATTATCAGAATAGGTCGTTTTAATATAATGTTATCATAGGATCAGTGCCTGGCACCTTAGAAAGGAGAGGGGCAGTGACAGAGAGGCATCTCGTGACAGCCTATGAGTGATATCCCTTGCAGGAGATACTGGTCCAGATTAATCCCCCTAAATCCACCATTTTTCAATGAGGGCACCTGATACCAGGATCTTCTGAGAGTAAAGATACTCCTGTAATCAACTCAGATGGATTTTTGGTTTTAGCAAGTGTCCTCTTGTTCTTGCACTGTATAAATAAATCACCAATCCTTTATCTTGGATAAAATCCTCAACAGGTTTTAAGTGCTGTGGGGGACTAAGCCCTGGTTTCAGAAGCCATTTGAGAGCCAGAAGTTACATGCCCAGCTATGTGGATGACTACCAAGTGCGCTTTCTGAAGATGTGAGAGGAATTCATGGGAATGTTTAAATGTACATGCATCCCAAAACCCTACTGCCTGTATGTTTAAATCACTGAGTAACTTTAAAAACCTGCCGTCTTGGCCCCCTTGTTTGAAATATTCATCTGTTTTCAGTGTTTTACCTACATACCATGTCCCTTTGTAGTCATCTTCATGCTGCATCCGAGGTGTCTTTCCAGTGCCTTTCACTCTGCAGAGAAGTTCCATGGCTACAGAATAAGCTGGACTCTTAACCCTGTTTTTAAAGCCAGCTGGACCCAGTCTATTGATGGTTCATTATACAAGTAGGAAAATGGAGAGCTCTGAAGTCTCAACTGAAATTCTCCTCATCACAAATTTGCTGCTTCTTTTGAGCAGCCTCCTTCAGCTGTTCTTCAAGCGTGGTGGTCAGTAAACACTGATGGAGGAGTTGTCCAGCCTTTTGGTGATGTTGAGAAAGGCTGATCATTAAAAACTGTGAAAAGCTGGCGGACCCTTCCATGCTTGACTTGGAAACATGCTTAAAAAATAGATAATGCTCTAGGTTTCTGTAAATGAGACTTGGCCATTGTTTTTCTTTGGAGAGATTTTTTTTTGTCTTTCCTGCTTAGTAGCAGCTAAACCAGCAAAGAAGCACACTTGACCTTTGGCAAGGAAGAAGCATTTTAAGGCAGGATCATGTTGCAACTTATTCCTTGTGATAAGTTTGAAGCTTCTGGGTGCAAACACATCAAAATTGCTTGTCTGTGTAAGGTGTTGTTGGGTTTGAAGGTCTGCTTTGTTGCCTTTTTTGTTGTGTTTTTTTTCTTACATGCAGCAATCTCACTGTCTTTTCTTCTTTCTCTTCTTCCTCTCCAGGCCCTCAAACTGACTCGAGATGGAGAGAGAGAACCCTTTGCCAAATCTGCTGTCAGCAAGTGGACAGTGATACTGTTTACAGCTTATGACCTTTGTGAACCCTGCATTATTTTCCTAATGAAGCAGACTGTTAATAGACCCCTTACCGGAGTGAAGATCCTCCTTTTTTTTTCTTTCTTTCTTTTTTTTTTTTTTCTCTTTTTTTTTTTTTTGGAATTGAACTCATTCTGAAGTATGCAAAATCTTCCTTTTCTGGGATGGCCAAGCACCTGCTGTGGAGACAATGTTTAGCACCATCCTGTTAAGAACACACTGTGTAACCTTTACCGTAGTTACTTGTCAATGAGTATGTGGTGTTTCAATATATTAATGGTTTATGGGATGTTTTAAGTTGGCTTTTCTTTTTCTGGAGGTTCTCCCCATCCGCCCACCCTCTCCCCTAAAACCTCCGATTCGATATTTCCCTACATTTTTGAACCATTTTTTTGCTTTCTCTCCCTGCGGAATCTGAAGTACTGCGCATGCGCAAGGAAATGATCAGACATGAGGGTTTCCTGAATATGCAGCGTTTGTTATGCCGATCAACCAGCTGAATTCCAGAGAGAGGCGATGTGTGTGGTCTGTTTGTTTGTTGGGTTGGCTTGTTTATTTCTTTCTTATCCTTTCCTTAAATTGAATGGTACACCCCTGTTTTCCATAAGCATCAAACCAGGGTTGATTGCAAAGCAGGGGAAGCTGATGAGTTTGCCTCTTGGCTGTTGAGGACAGACTGACAGCGGATGCCGTTGCCCACATGTGCACCGAGGCAGGAGCACGTTTGATGCCTGCCAGAGCAGGCTGCCTTCCTGCCTTCTGTTAGGCGAGCTGCCTCTACTACCGCAGCAAACTGGTAAGGAGTTAAAAGCTGAGCTGCCAGACAAGTTGAACATAGCCACCTGTAAACATGGGTTTGAAAAAGTGAAAATTAAGAGAAATATACGCCATTTTGCAGAAAAGCTAAGTGTAGAGGCTGGGCTTCAGCAGGTGACTTGCAGTGGCAATGCTGGGCGTTGAAGCACAGATCGTTGCAGGGTGTGTTACTGCATTAGTAATTCTTTTATTTCCCTTTTGGACATTGACTTGATTGTTTTTTCCTTCTCATTAGATATAATCCATTGTGGCAGAATAAGCAGGAGAGGGAACGGCAAGGTGACAGTATCATACAAATGGCTTTTCATATGAGCATAGATTGTTACAAGATAAATGACACTGAAAGACAAGGCAGTTTTATATATTTTGCTTCTAAGATTTTCTTTTGTAAAATGAGTAATAATTAATAATAATAATAATGAATAAATGGTATGGTGCTGTATAGATCCTCTCTATAATCTGGAAAGTTTGATTACTTTTTATTAGCATCTTGGGGGGGATGGGATACAAAAAAAGAGGGGAAAACACCAGTGGTACATAGGAACTCGATGTGAAGAGGTTCTGAATAGGACAGTGTATACATAATTCTCCAAAGCGATATATGAAGGGTTTTTTTTCTTTGCATAAATGCATTATGCGTATAAATATATAAATATATTTTATTATGTACAGAAATGGATCATTATGCATGGATGTTAGGAAAACAAACTAGCATTTTAACCCAGGGTCTCAGTGCATGAGTTTCCACCGACCCGTGTCCCATGCAATGTGGAGTGACTCCCTTTTGCCACTGCCACTGCACATGCACAGTCATGCACACACACACGCAGACACACACATGCATTTGTGGGCCCTTCCTCGCTCCTTTCTTTCCAGGTCCCTGAAGTGATATTGGTGAAACAACAGCTCCTAGTGTGATGGAAGTTTTGTTTTTGTATCGTAGCCCCCACGCTGTTCTCTCTTAAAGATACACCTCTTGGTTTCTCCCCCCAATTATGACTGTGTAGACTCTGTGCAGTTGTGGTTATTGTAACCCTGTAGCATATCAACTCTTCCAAGCAACCAAGGGTTTATCATTCACCTTTTAAAAAAAATTTTCTTTTTACACTGAGGTGGTCATTTGTCAGCGTGGGGACCAGTTTGTGGACTTGGTTGGAGTTAGCTGATGCTCATTGCCCATCTCTTGACAGCAGCCAGCTACCCAGGCCACTGGTGTGGCACAGCGGTCACCTGGGCCAGGGATTGCTTTGCTTATCATAGTCCAGTTGCAGGCACCTTTTACCAAAATTGATTGAGAGTTTTATCTTCAGTATCCTCTCAGCGTGTAGCATTAGTTCTCAGCTTCCCGGTACACTCCATAATGCGAGTGTACGTGGAAGGAATTCCCTCTGGTGCTCCTTTCTCAAGGCTCCTCTGCAGCTGCTGCCCTGCGGCTGGGCTGGTCCCCCCGCCCCATGGTTTCAGCGGCGAGCAGAGCTTATTCAGTGGCTCCCCGTGCTGGGGCGCAGCATTTGGCCCCTGCATAGATGAGCCCTATGGTGAGACCAAGAGTGCCTGCCTGAAGACCACCAACCAGGCCTCTGACAGCACCAGTAAGGCCTGACTTGGTGGTATGGCCAAGGTGAGAAAAATCCATCATTTTCTTTTATTTCTTGGTACGAAGGCAGTCCGTATCAAAGGTGAGGAAAGGTCCGCTAGCTTAAATCAGATAGGGACAACTTCTGCTCTGCTGCAGCAGCCTAGAGTTTGATGGAGCTTGCTACCGCTGGCAGAAATGAGAGAGAAAACTATGGTCCACTCTGTTCAGAAAACGGAGGAAAAACAGTTGATTCAGAGACAGCCTGTCAATGGCAGAGAATTGTTCTTGGTTTAAATAAAAGCATTAGCAGCTGAAAGGCTTAACCTGCCTCCCAGCCATGCCAAGGAAAGCATTTCCATTGGTGTGTGTGGGACATATTGGGCCCCTGTTTTGGAGAACATCCCAGCACTCACCAAAGAGGAGTGGACTTGGCCAGCCTCTTCAGGTTTGGTTTGGTTTCCATTGCTCTTTTTCTTGGCCAGAATTTTCAAACGGAAGTGCCTGGTGTCAGGCACCAAACGTCAGGGGCTCCAGCGTGATCACAGAGGGTGAGCTGCTCTGCCCTCAGCACTTCTAAAAGGAAGGAGGGCTGCCAGGTCCCCCCAGTCCCAAGGGAAGGTCATCACACTCTACGACTGCTGAGGTGCCCAGAAAACACCCTCCTCTTCTGAGGTGCTAAATAAATCTCACTGAATTCAAAGGGCCACTTACTTGGGTGTTAAAATACAGACTTGAATGGTAATTTTTGGGAACCTAGCTTTTGAAAAATTTTGCCTTTGACCCTTTGAACATGTTTATGCCTGCGAGTTTTCCTTCTGAAACTGTAAAACAGATAAAGGTCTGGAACATGTATACAGGTATTGTTTAAACACTTGGTCTAAGCAAAAGGTCTAAAAGGGCGACATGTATGAAGTTCCTAGTCACAGATTTGGAGATTGATTTAATTATTTTGTAAAAAAAAAGTCTCTTGAGAACAATTGGATAGTTGACCACTGCTTAACTCCAGGAATTTTTGTGCCACCGCTTCAAAAAGTTACCTTTTAGATCATGTATATTTCTAAAATGATGTCATTGCTTGGCAATTGGTGTCCTGTAATTGTTTCTAGTACACGATCTACAATAGGAATTGCCAACAGATGCGAAGGGGGACCAGATACATTTCGTTACTATGGGTTGGAAAAAATGGATTGTACATTTGGCTTCACATGTTTAACTTTTTTTTACAAAAAAGTTGCATGATTGGAAAAAAAATATGTATACAGTATCTGTAAAACTGTTTTATCTGTTTTTGTTTCAAGCCATGTAAATTGGAAGAATATTAAATCCACAGCCTTATCGCGCATGGCCGTCTTTACATACCGAAGAGCTGAACAGTTTATACTTTTCATTTGGGCTATCTTGTACTTTCATTTGAAAGCAGACACTCTCATGTTGCAGTCTTACTGAGGATTTTATACTAAAAAAAAAAAAACAACAAAAAAAGATGCTGCCCTGGAGGAATATACTACCTTACTACACAGAGGTTGGAAGGAAGTTTGTTTTGGAGCAAAACCTGCCCCTTTCCAAACGAAGTAGAGATGCAGTGCTTACTCCACTTGGTGTTAGTAGATATTGCCTTGTGTATTCCATTTTAAATTGTAATCTAGTTTGTAAAAGAGATGGTGACGCATGTAAATAAAGCATAATGGATCTCTACATTGCACCTTTGTTTAATTGTGTCGTGGATGGACATCTAAACACAGGACCTGGAAAAGGGGTGACTTCCGAGCAACAGGTGAAACCAGCTGGTCGGGCTTTGGGGCTGGGGAGAATCTGGCCCTGTGACCGCTGGAGCCTGTAAATGCATATTTCTGTGGGCTTCTACACTTCAGCCCTTCAGCCAAGCCAGTGTAATTTTGGTGGTCACATAACCCCCACTGGGATCATTTAGTGCTGCTGAAAAAATCATGAAGTTTGCTTGATTTTGGACTTGTCCCTGGGATGGCGGCTGCACCCTGCAGCTGCAGCCTGGCGTGTGTGTCCTGGGAGACAACCAGCCCAACTGCAAATCGGTCAGGAGAAGAGTTGCACTCTCTCAATAGGCTTGGCTGGGTTTCAAAACTGTCTTTGAAAAATGCCTGGAGTACTTGAAACCACCCGTTTGGGATTTGGGATAAAAAAACCAGCAGCCTGACTCAGCAGAGTTATACTGAGGGCTCTGGCCGAGGCATAGGAAAGCGTGCACAGAAACATGAGACGTCAACAAAAAAAATCTTCTCCCACCCTGACGGGAAGCCATAGAGATACATGGTTTTCTGGAGTCATTTTTCAAGAGCAGATGATGTTTTCAAAAAAGAGGAGCTTTTACGTGCAGCGGGAGGAGTTTCCCATGACTTAGGGGGGATGACTGCTGTGTCTTCCATGCAAAGCCCATGGGAGCTTTGTGCTGATGGACTGCAGCATAAAGAGCAGCTTGAGGGGATCTCTTGTTTAACATAGCAAGAGCTATTCAGGCTTTGTGCTAACAAGAGATCGCCTAAAATATTACAAGACCAGTCAGAAATAGCCTTTGACCAGGAGGAAGTGTGCGCTAGCCTTCCCAGAGCGAGACTGCTTATTCTGCAGCAATTAGAGCTTCTCCTTGGAAATGGAGCTTTTTTGCCTGTTTTTTCTAGACTCCTCCAACAGCAATCTGGCAGGGAAGGACCCGTGTCCTCCTCCTCACTGGCATCGCCCCACGAGTGTTTAGGACAAACTATGGGAGCATTTGGCCCAGTGAGGTGCTAAAGGGAGGAGCCTCAGCCTTGACCTGAATTCAGGTAGGGGTAGGGGCAGCAGCAGCGACGATGATCTGACCAAATCCTGTGCGAATTCTGTGCTGAACCTACTTGGTTGTGTTGTGCAATGCCTTAGCTGTGACCTGTAGTTCACCCGGCCTTGGAAAAGATCTTTCTTATCTTTCAGAGTACTTTCAAAATAAGTCCAAACATTTTAAAGTTCTCCAAGTTGTCCCAGAAGACAAAAGACTTTTTGAACTGTTCCCGAGACTGGTGAGGCAACTGTGAGCTATTTTTGGCACTCCCCACCACATATGCTGAGTTGCAAGTTCAACCAGACCAGGGGAAACAGTGTTTTACAGCTCTTGTTTGGCTACTGCTGCCAAGGAAGTTAGGGGTGCTTTCAAGATAAGCAAATCTGGGAGGCTACCTCTTTTTCTGGTGGAGTCACCGTGACTGGTATCTCCCTGTTTAAAAGGAGGACTTGGGTGAACTGAAGCCCAAGCCAGACGGAGTAGATACTGCTCTCACTGCTGTACAGATTCATCCTGCTGCCAGTGACTTCTGCACAGTGTCTCATCGCTTCTTTGTTTTCCTGACCCAGCCCACGGAGGTTTTTTGCCCACTGGCTCTGCCTGTGGATTTTTTTTTTTTAATTACAAGACTTTTCTCATATAAATACAAAAAACAGAAAATTCCATTAGAACACACAAAGAAAGAGGTTTTTGTGGTTGTTTTTTTACTGCTTTTTAACTCTTTGGAAAACTTCAGAATTGTCTGACAACATTTAGAAACTCTAGTTTGTATTTTGTGGTTTTGCTCTTGGATTTTCTCTTCATACTAATGACACCAGTAGTTTTGCATGTGCCACAACATTTACTTATTAGAACAAAGCATCTCCTGCTCTTATTGTTTGATGCTTTGATGACATAACAAGGAACTGATTTAATCTAGAAAATGAGAAAATATCTTGATTCAGTAGAAACAATTGGCCTAAATGAGAGTAACTGTTGTAACAGTCTTTCAATGTTACATTATGCTATCCAAGTTTAAAGGTATCTATGCCCTATGAATGACATGAGGTGAAATGAGGGAAAAACAGTTAAATTATATGACAACTCATAAAAATCTTTCCAATTTCCAAGACAAAGATGATCGTGACCAGGATCCCTGCCTCCCCCAATTTTCGCTCTTTTTTAGCTGATACCTTAAAGCTTTGGTTTTGCAGTGAGGTGCCAAGGCAGGAGGATGTCAGTGGGAGCAAAGCAAAGGAGATGCCAGCACCCTGCTCTATTATTTATATGTTACATGAGACCTCTCTGAAGCTTCATTTACTGCGTGGATCATGGATTCTTCTTCTATTTTTAACTAATTTGGAATAGGACAACATTTGTTGGAACGTGGTAATTAAGAAATCTGGTTGTACTCTGACCTCCAAAACAAAAGATGGAGGAAAACTGTGCATTGACATGGTCATCTTGGAAGTTCCTCCTGGGGAGCAACAGAAGATGCTGCTCTTTGACACCTTCCCCCCCAAGAGGGTGAGGTCAAGTCTTTCCAAGCCTCAAATGTGAGCTATGGGCCTCATGTCGCATGTGTTGTTTCAGTAGAAAATTCATACTTCATCAGCACTTTATTTTAAATTTCTATAGGCTCCTCTTACTTAAGGCTATCCAGGCTTGTACATCATTAACTGGTTCATGGATGAAATGTCCTGGAGAGAAGTCAGTGCTTAGAAAGCAATTCATAAAAGACATAATATCAAAAAACCACCCCCTTAGTCCTTTTACTCATTAAATGAAACCCATTGTCATTCACACTTCCCTTGAGAGTCATACTTGCAATATCAAACTGCATTATCAACCTCAGTGTGCATCTGTTAAGCAAAATTTATGGCAAGGCTGCCTCATCTATGCAGAAGTTTTTGCTGTGCACTGTCACTCAGCCTAGCAGACTCCTATGGAAAAGCCACAATTTAAGACAAAACTCTACTGTGCCTGAGCAGTTGTGAAATTATAGCGGCTTTCAGAGCTAGGAGATGTCAAAGTCTTCCTGGGTAAGGCAGCTACCTTCAGGTGTCTCCTCTGAAGCTCCTGCCTCTAGGACTACAGCTACACAGAGGTACT
Source organism: Neomorphus geoffroyi (assembly GCA_033558235.1). NCBI lineage: Eukaryota > Metazoa > Chordata > Aves > Cuculiformes > Neomorphidae > Neomorphus > Neomorphus geoffroyi. Next base: position 118,567,124 of record JAUMJM010000005.1, on the reverse strand, counting down.
GGGGAAGGTCAGGTGTGGATGCGCAGAGGAGTCTTTTCTTTACAGTGGAGTCGCGTTTGCTCTGCAGTCCAGGTAAAGTGGAATACCTTGCTGTCACCAAAGTGTCAGTGCAAACTAGCTTACCACAGAGTAAGAGCAGGTACGTGGGAAGGTGCCCTGGAACAGCTAATAAGGGTAAATACAAAGCCCTGCTTCCCTTTCTCCACCTTGTTGGCAGCTTCCGAGTGAGCCCATTTCACTGTTTTTCATTAGAGGACATCAAGGTGACAGGTCATCTACAGAGAGTGCTCTGAATTGCTGGGTCCTGGGGGACTTGGTTGAGACACTGTTGCTACATTTTGAGCCTCTTTAAGCTGCTGCCTGAATATCTTTGCTTTTCTACAATCTCTTCACCTTACCGTGGCAAAGCTTTGTGCCCTTCTTGAGAAAGGGCCTTAGGGATGATGACATGATGTTGCTCTTAGCGGGAGCCTCTTCCAGTTTGGTTTTCCCCCACAAATGCATATGTAAGGGATGGGGGACCGTCTCCAACCTTACCTATTTCTACTTGTTCCCAAAGACTCAGAGTTGGGGCCGATTCTGCTCAATATCTTTATCAATGATCTGGATGAAGGAATTGAATGCACCCTTAGTAAATCTGTGGATGATGCTAAGCTGGGTGAAGTGTGGATCTACTTGAGGGTAGGGAGACTCTACAGAGGGATCTGAACAAGCTGGATCAATGGGCTGAGACCAACAATACGAGGTTCAACAAGACCAAGTGCCTGGTCCTGCACTTGGGTCACAACAACCCCATGCAGCACAACACACTTGGGGAAGAGTGGCTGGAGAGCTGCCTGGCGGAGAAGGACCTGGGGCTGTTGGTTGACAGCCGGCTGAACATGAGCCAGCAGTGTGCCCAGGTGGCCAAGAGGGCCAATGGCATCTTGGCCTGTGTCAGACACAGTGCGGCCAGCAGGAGCAGGGAGGTGATTGTGCCCCTGTACTCAGCGCTGGTGAGGCCGCACCTTGAATGCTGGGTTCAGTTTTGGGCCCCTCACTACATGAAGGACACTGAGGTGCTGGAGTGTCCAGAAAAGAGCAGCAAGGCTGGTGAGGGGGCTAGAGAACAAGTCTTATGAGAGGTGGCTGAGGGAACAGGGGTTGTTTAGCCTAGAGAAAAGGAAGCTGTGAGGAGACTCTGTAACACTCTACAACTCCCTGAAAGGACGTTGTAACTAGGTGGGTGTTGCTGTCTTCTCCCAGGTGATATCAGAAAAAATTTCTTCACCAAAAGGGTTATCCGACACTAGGACAGGCTGTCCAGGGAAGTGATTGAGTCACCATCCCGGAAGACGTTTAAAAGATGAGTGGATGAGGTTAGGATATGGTTTAGTAGTGGACAGGTACAGTTGAACTCAATGATCTCAAAGGTCTTTTCCAACCAAATAATTCAATGATTTCATTCTATAGACCACACCTCCAAGTAGGCTTCTCTCAATGTGCAGACAAAATATCAAGAGATGTGAGCATGCAGGAATGACAAATAAGGCAGCATGTGAGAAGAGCCCAGTCAAACGCCACTCTTAAATGATATGTTGCCATGGGAGTACCTGAACCACCCCTTCACGCACTTCTGTCATTCTTTGATCCATGTCTGAAGTCACTAGTGTTTCCCATTGCTGTCAGCAATGATCTTCCTAACTTTTGATCCCCATGAGCTTTTCTTTGAAAAGATATTTTTTTTCTTTTTCTTTTTTTTTCATTGTCTGACTTTCTTACATTGTCTGTTTTTCTAAGGCTGGATATTAAAATGCTTCTGCGGTCAATAATGTCAGTTGTGGATATTATTATTTTTAATGATATTTTTATACAAGCAAAAAGCCCAGGTAACACAGTTATCTGTGAAGAGCTCATTGCCAGTACAACTCGTTCCATTCAAGCTACACTGTCAAGAAGTGCTCTTCTTTTTGCTGCTTCAAGCTACATCTGAGTCTGAAAACACAGTTTGCTAGTCTAGTTACATCAGCCACCTTTTCCTAACACAGGTTAAACCTTGAACATTGCTTCATGTGGAAGAGCAAGTTTGCAGCCAACGTAGACAGGTGGCTGTATTCAAGGTCTGCTAAGGTCAGGAGATACAGAGTTGAGAGTAAATACAAATGGACCGTGGACCTCTTAGCAGGTACAGCTGCTCAAAGGAATGTGAGCACACTACTTCAGAGCAGACCACTACAGCCGAAGGAATGGGAAAAAAATGAATGCCTTGCTCTTTTAAAAAGTGTCTCTGTTCATAATCTGCTAAGTATTGCTGTGAGAAATGGATATTGTGAAGTAACTTTGTACAGCCAAGATGCAGCCTAGAACAACCATCTACAGAGTTTGCCGTGCTGCCTGCCCTCCAGAGGTGCTGACACTTTATGACTTGTAATACTTCTTGGGGCCATAATCTGCAAAATAAAACTGACAAATTCTGATTCTCTCTATTTCAGTGAGTCAAGAATCCTGCTGACTGTCCCTCTTGAAGGTTAACAGGACTTGAACATTTTATGCTGATCACCTCATCCATAAGCTAACAAAAGGCTTATCTGTTTCTTTCCCACTGTAATTGACAGTTCTCCGTAGATGCACGTTCAGCATTTCAAGACTAAATGAGAGATCAAATTTATCATACGGGAAGATTGGATGAGCTCATGGTAGAGGGAAGACCATCTAAAGGTGACTTGTCTAACATATCTGTATAAACACACACACACACACACAGAGCCCACGTACATTTCTTTTTGGCTTAGCCTTGTCTTAGACATCATCTGTGTGGGGTGATTTTCAGGATGAAGCTGTGCTAGGAATGTGAAAGGTGGATTGAATTTGGCATCTGGACTATAAGATAATAATAAGGGTCTGAACAAAGGAACTATATTCAGAAATGGATAGACTGGAGTTTCATTCTTCTGACCCCTCTTATCTGAAATCTTAATTATGACAAACTGATGAAGTATCTTGTTTGTGTTTAAGAATTTTATGCCCAAGTTTTGTGTAACCAAGCATGGGATTGTGCCACACTAGAGAAAGTGTACAGACCTCTACGTCTCACTACACGTGTCTATGTTCAGCACAGACACTGCAACAGCTGATACTGGTACCCGAAGCAAACCCTGGGGAGATTTGCAACCCACACATACGACAGTCTTCTGGAAATGATGGCCGGTAATACCACACGCCCTGGGCATGTGCTAAGCCTTGCTCCGAGCACTCTTCACAATGCATGTATTGCACTTGCTCAGCTTCTTCACTCAAAATTAATGTATAAAACTCAAAATATGTTAAAACTGTAGTCATGGCTGAAAGTGTGAACCAAGTAAGGCTGGTAGATAACTTCCCCCAGTTAAAATCACTATCTTCAGCAGCATCTCCTCCGCCCTATTTGATAGGGCATTACAGGAAATGTTGGGAAATGGTGATCAGCTAAAAATCCCTTTCCCCTGGGGATTTCTGTGCTGCATCCCATAGTCTTTTTGGTTGAGTGTCAGTTTTCAGCCTCTACCTGCTCCTCCTGGCAGAACCACATGTGGTGGCTGTAGAAGAGGAATTTGGAGCTAGAAACCAATTCTCCACCAGACACTTGAACTACTCTCAGCTCTTGCATGCGTGTTTCCAGAGCAGGACCTGCACACTATCTCCCCTTTACACCACATCCCATATCTTCCTATGAGCCTAATCTTGTGCCACACTTGCCCTCCAGTCCCCAGGCCTTCTGCCCCACCCAGCCTAGGCTGGATGCCCATGGCCTTGGGCCCTGGAAACCTGAAAGCTGACAACAGCCCTTGACTGCTGTGTCAGCCAGCCTAGCAGCTGGAGGACACGTGCTCCACACCCTAAGCAAGGTCCTTGTGCAGAACAAGGAATGCCACCATTTGCTACCATGAGGAACTGGGAGGGAAGATCAACCAGAACTAATTCAGTAGACAAAGGTGCAGAGCACCATGCTAAGGAAGGAGAGAACAACTACACATATTCCAAGTGGATGCAAGCAGCAGCACTGGAAAAAAAGATGTTGTGGGCAATAAGTAGCTAGAAATTGCCCAGGATCCTGCTGTGGTGTTGTGGCCCTGGGGAAGCCCTGGATGCTAGAACCAGCCTGAGGAGCAACAAGAATAAGCGGAGTCAGTGAGAATGGGAACCTATGGGATAAGGCTGGATTTGTTAAAATAGGTTGAGAGAGGACACAAACCTGTTCTTTGCACAGTAGGTTGCTTAAATAAAAACCCTTCCTGCCCACTAAGGAGAGGACAGAGTTGTGCTTCATCTGCAGCAAATGTAGGTTATGTTCTCTTAGTTATAAGGGTAATTAACACATTTCCTAGGGGTGTGGACTTTTCTTCACTAAGAATGGGTTTTGGGAGCAAAATATTTGCCTAGATTTTTGTTGGCCCTGCCTCAGAGCAGGAGGATGTTCTCCTGAGGTCCCTTCTAACCTCATGTTCCTATGACTTGCTCTAAAGAGTTAAAACAACTTTAAAAGCAAACCAAACCAAACCAAAAGCACAGAGACTTCTGCCCTGTCCTACCCGAGGCACAGATCTCCATGTACAGTAGCAAATCGTTATCTTTTCTTCTGGTTTGAATGCAACAGATATTGAGTAACGTTGTCCCGGTGTGTTGATGCACGAGCCAGGTTGTGTCCCAGACCCCAGGGTGCGACTGCCTGCTGAAATTCTGATGTTGGTTTCCTTCTGCTCTCTGTCATCTGCCTTTGTCCCCAGAGAAGTGGCATCTTGTCCCAGTTCATTCTCCAGGCACGTCTCACTGCAAAGAGAAGTTGCTCTCTCCTGTTCCTGGTGAAACTTAAAACTCTAAGAAAATGCCCTGCCCCTTAGGTTTCCTTTTCCTGATGAAAAGCAGTGTAGAATGTGCTCCTCTTGGCGCATCAGATGCTCTGGCATCTTTTGACCTCTCTTGCGGCTGGGTACCTGCAAATCTGAAGGACCAGAAGTACAAATACAAGTGAAAAGGCAGATATTCCTGCCGAGGGTCAGGTTTGTTTCAGAGGTGGCCAGCTCTCTTCGCTGAGGGCATGTGTTGACTCTGCCAGCAGGAAGGACAGGCAGGTCCAGGAGGACATGCAAGCAGCAAAGCCCCACCAAGTGTGAGCAGCAGGGCTGGTATGGGCAGGAATGCAGGAGGCACAGCAGGGAGAGGTAGCTTTTGCTTATCAGAAAACCCAGGCTTTGGAGGATGATGCAGCCTGAAGCTGTTTGGGTTGTCCCCATTGATACCGCCACGTCACCAAGGCTGGTGTCTGGGAGGATACCCAGCCAGGTCAGGAGGAGCCAGACAACCCTTCCCAGCAACTGTGGGCAAGGCTCAGGTACCTGAGCCAGCACGTGGTGGGCTGTACCAGAGGATAGCTGGGATGCTTACGATGGGATCTGCCTTCTCTCCTGATGGAAGAGTGGCCACTGCTTCCTTGCCCCGCAATGGGGCCAGCCATGACCCACCCCCAACAGGGTCCGGGAACAGTCAGCCAAGAACTTGTACTGAACTTGGGCTCGAGACAGAAAAAACAAACCACTGGGTGTTCAATGTTTACATTTGATGTTTATTTTACAGTTCATTTCACAATCCGTTTCTCTTCTCCCTTTGATTCACGATGCTGCAGATCCTATCTGCCTGTTCTGCCCAGACCATGGACTTGGAGAAAAACCTCCCAGTGGTCTGTCTGTCCTTCTTGTTGTTGCTGCTTTGTCTACAACTGCTCTTACCAGTGAGTTAAACTAGAGCAGTTTTCCAAACAGCATAAATTTGTGTGTTGCTCCCTTGTGCTTGCATTGGTATTTTGAGGGGTGGGCAGCTCTGGGTCTCTGAGGAAGGGCAAACAAACACGGTGCAAAGGGCTGACCTCAGCTTCCCTCTAGCTGATTTCTCTCCTGGTTGGACTGGCAGGTGTTGGGGACTCCTGGCATGCCGTGAGACCACAGACTCTGCACCCCATCTACTGTCCCACCCCGGAGAAGGATTCACTGCTTCCTTGTACAGAGTCAGGTGCTCCCCATGAATAACTGGACCCAACCTAAAAGCAGAAGGAAGTGTATTAAAAAAACCAGAGGTGTGGTAATGACACTATCATGTTTTACATGCGTTGTGTAATCCGTGACGTGCGTGGCTCCTGAAAAGCCTGCTCCCCAGTCATGGCTAAATCACTCCTTGAAAACAACAATAAAAGTTGACTTGCTAGAGAGGTTTATTCCTTCTCCCCATAAAAAACAATATTCACCATGAACAAAGGTGGCTTTTTGTGGACTGAACGCTCAGGTGACAGACACAGTGTCTTGTTTAAGTTCAGTCAAAAGTTTTGAAAGAAGAGAATGTCAACCTCCAGTTTTCTTTATCACCTGAATTGCCCTGATGATGCATTGGTTTCGCATTGAGGGCACTTGGAACCGATGGTTACCTAAATTAATCTCTGAATGAGTGTCTCCCCACAAACTTGTTTAGCAATTTGCACGTTTCAAATTGCAGTGAGGCCAAGTGCAGGGGGTGTAATGTTAAGAAATTACTTCCATGTTCAACTTGATGCAAACTAGAGTCTGGAAGAAGGGAATCCGTTCAGCAATACATGGGTTTCAGCTCTAGGTCACTGGTCCAGATTTAGTCCATTCCTACACCGATAGAGGTTCTGAAAGGTAATATGAAAATATCTGGGTTTAATTCCTTTTCTATAAAAATTATGTGTACTTTATATGTATTTAACCATGGAATCATTCTTCCCTATCTATAATAATTCTGCAGGAATTGGAGAATGATGTTGGAAATAGGGAAACGAAATGGTGGGGGAATTATGAACTTCTCTGGTTTCGTGCACATGGGGATTAAACACTTAAAAGCTAGATCTGCTACATTTCACCATTTTTTTGTGTCAATAACACTTCCAAACAGTGCATTAAAAAATAATAATGCTATGTTGTGAATATAAAAATTGAGGCTAGATGAGCCAAAATTATATCTGATAAGCCCCACTAAAAACTAAACCATTTGCATCGATACTGTGAAGCTAGGGAAGGGTTGGGGCTTGCTTTTCCTCTAATTGACACTGCGCATTTTAGGGAAGGCAGCAAGGCTAACTCTGCTTGGCAGCCTGGCATGGATATATTCCTAAAAGCTTGTAAGAAAGTCAAAGGCAGAACTGAAAAGCTGAGGGGTGGCAGCACTCAGGAGGGCGAGGACGGTTTCTGCAGGACGATCAGGAGGTGATTTCGTAAGAGAGAAACCTTTTCCCTGGATAATTTTTCATAGCTAGCAACCATGCCTTGCAGTTTCTGTCTTGCAACAGAAGTTGTAAGCAGAGATTTTGTATCCTCACCTGACCTGTCCGCCCGGCAAGAGGGCTGTGAACCCCAGGGGAAAAACCTGGCTGCTGGGGACTCCTACTGACATCTCCCTGCCTGCCTCTTGTCCCTCACAGGCTGTGATTGATGCGGTTGGCTGTCAAGGGTGGGTTAGAGCCAGGGTAACCAGAGGAATGGCAGAAGGACTCACCTGGTTCTGCCAGGGCTTGCTCCTGAGCTTGGCTGGACACTCCGACATGGCAGAGATACTGTGGGTACCCCAGCATTGCAGTGTCACCATGGATGGCACAGCATTGCAAAGGTGCCAATGGGTACCCCGACAATGCAAAAGTGCTGGGGGAACTCTGACATCGCCAAAGGTGCCCTGGCTTTGTAGAGGGGCTGTGTGTGCCCCCAAAACCATCTGTAACCTCTTGTGTTTGGTGTAAACTCTGCCCAAGAGGCATCTGTGGAACACAAGCTTCCTCCTCACAAACTTGCCTTCATGTAGAGCAAAAGTGGAGAGGTTGTTCCCCTCATCTCCCACCAGCCTCGCCTGCCTGACCAAACTCAAAATCCCAAGGGAAAATATTTTACCGGTGTTTTGCAATATCCTTCCTCTGTCTGGTTTTGCTGACACTGTTTCTCAGTCTGTTGGCTAAGAATCTCAAGGACACCCTGGTCCCATCCTCCTCTGTTCCTCAGGAGGGAATAAGGGGAAATGCAAACAGTTTTGAAAACACTTTTTTACATTATTCTGTAATTTCTTAGAAATCTTAAATGAAGTTCAGCAACCCAGAACTACAAAAAACCCAAGGAAGCAGTAGAGGGGACTGAAAAATGGTGAACGTAACTCTACCAAAAAGAATGGAGATATGGTTGTTGGAGTCTGGGTTTCTCTTGTTTAGAAGTCACATTTATTGCCTAGTGAGGATACCCAGCTCCCAGTGCCTGAAGAGTTTGACTCCTGAAGCCCTGCAGTGCTTTATTCCACCAAATCTCCTGAGAACGTAGTTTAGGATGAAGGAAAATCTATGATACCTTCTCAGAGCAGTCTGCACATAGCGGTGCAATACGTGTGATATTTAGCTCCCTAAACAAACTCGCTGGACATAGAACATGAGCAGAGGGCTGTCTCAGCCTTGCTGTGGGAAGGGTACCTGGTGTGACAGCGACAGGGAAGCCAGCGGCTGTGTCCCAGGGAAAGGCAGCTTCATGCTACATCAGCAGGTCAGGGGTCTGACACGGGGCGAGCCGTGAGAGCTCTGGACCAAGGGCATGCAGAACAGATGTAATGGAGTAGACTGCTGGCCTAAAAAGAACTCTTGCTCTTTTTTTGGCATCCAGAAATGGCCTATGATATTGGGAAGGGACAGATCATAGATCTATTGAGTGCTACTTTTTCTTGCTGATTGCAGGGGACTGCATTAATAGGGCTGCTGAGTGTTGATAAGGGCTGCTATATAGTGAGAGAAGCCAACCGATGTAATAAGGCATGTATTTTTGTGTCATGTTTCAAGCCATTTAATAGCATTGGGTGGGAATGGGGTGAGCAGGAGCGAAAGTTGGGTAAAAGATGTCTTTTATGTTAAAGGAATGTATTTGAAATCACTTTCCTGTAGTTTAAATGAGAAAATGGGTTAAACTAGTTCTGATAAAGCCCTAACTGCATGAATTACGTTCACAGGCTGGAAAAGTGCAAATTTCTATCACAGTTCTGCCCCTGCAGCCTTTTGGATTTGGGGTACTTTTTTATGACACCACCACCCCACCGTCCCCCACAGGACTGTACTCAAGGTCTTTCCCAAATAATATCATCAATTGTAGGAAACGGCATGACAATTCTGTCAGCCCAGGGACAGGGATGCCAAACTTGCTTTCACTGTGGATGATTTGGTTAACCTTTCACGGAGTTCATGAAAGGCTATTGAACCAACTCTGACACCTTTTCTGTGTTTCAAAGACCTGAAGCAGGTCTTTTTTTTAAATCCAGTCCCTCCCCTTTCTTTCAGCTCTCAGAATGCCGGCAATTACAGGCAACTTTCAAGGCTGGCAGCTCTTGCTAACAGCCAGGACTTCTTGGGGCACAGAGCGGAGCAGTTGAATTGCACTTGGATCAGAATGAAAGCCATCTCAGCCTTTGCCACTAAACTTCCCAGGGCTGGGATCTCTCCTTATTTCTGTTTGTGCACACTTTGGAGGCCAGGATTTAGCCTTGGAGCAGGTACAGCACGTCATTCAGGTTGTAATTGGCTGCCCCTCTGCCATGGAGAACAAATACTCAGTGAACCTACCCAGCGCCATGTCCTCTGCTGGCATCCCTCACCCCTCTGGTTACGCCTCCCTGTGAAAACACCGAAAGGGTAATGTTGGCATGAAAACTCACAGGAAATGAGCGGTAACATAGATCCTCATGTCCTGCCATGCTTGTCCAAAACCAGCCAACAGTTTTGAGAGTTTCTGTGCAGGCAGTGTCTGACCTCATACAGCTTGTTTCTCTAGGAAACCAAGCTTGAACAAATCCTCAGCTGACCTGAGTGCCTTTGCAGAAGATGAAATTTCTTCACTTGTCTCCTGGTCCCTGGAGCTCTTCAGAGGGGGTCTGCGTCTTTCCATGGCCTTATTCAAGTGCCCTCGAAGGCTTACTTGAAGCACTTGAGTACGCTTGCAAACTGGTGTTTTTCATCAGGATGCTACGGTAGCATTAGCACGTGGCAACACCTAGGTGAAGAGCATGCAAAGGGCTTTGCTGGAGGAAAAAGGAGAGGCATGCTGTATGAGCTCTGCTCTTCTTGGTGAACCCCAGTGCTTTCCAGTAGAGGACAGTGACTTGTTCCTAGAATTTTACTGTAATGAGGCAGCTCCCTTTTGTAGGACTCACCATCCTGCTCTGATGTACCTTGATCTACATTTAAACCTAAGGCAGGTGTCCTGATGGGTCCTCCACAGTGTCAGATTTGTCTCTGGAAGGGATCTGCCTCTGGCACTGCAGGCAGCTATGCTGCCTCAGCCCGTAAATTTAGGTAGTTAGCTAATTTTTACAACGCTGCAGTATGTTTGTGGAGGGAGGGGGAATTTTCCTTCTTGCAGAAGTGATTCTGGGGTTTTCTGCAGCACGAGGGCTGGCAGCTTTTTGTCTTGGCTCACGTGGTCGTTAATGTTGTTAAGGGTCATAAAATTATTGCACACTTTCCTAATATCAGTTGACTTTGGACTTGAGAGCCAGTGCTACCCTTTACATTTTAGCATTTAACAGACACTTCAAATGTTGGCAGGGATTGCTGGGTATGAACTCATCTGGGCAGCAAATTGCAGCGTTACTTCACTTAAGGTTTTCCATTCAGGATCAGAGTTTCTATGTAATACTACTGTATGTAAATGTGAGAGTTCATTTTTTCCCCTGCACTTTTTGCGACTGAGCTTGAAAAATCAGTTCCCCTGAAAGCCAATCTATTTTTGATTTTGCTAAATTGAACTTTTCTTTCCAGACAAGTGGAGTAATGGGTTAAGATTAAACTTTGTGATTCAATCCTTCTGTTTGCACAGAATGCACGTGGCTGAGACGATAAAAAGTAGAGACTGTTTCCTTCAAAGAAAAAGCAAAAGGTTCTTTCAAGAAGGCCTGAAATACCCATAGCCTGAAAGCTTCTTCAGGAATATAATTCATGGTGTGTGTTTGCGGGGGAATATCAGATAGATGTATCGCATGCATTTTTATCTACACAACATGCATGTCTCTCTGTGATCCTTCACCCAGAATTGCATTTTAATATTACAGCCGAAGACACGTATTTAATTGTGGTGCCTACAAAAAACTGTAGGCTCCTCTGAAATCCTCTGAAACTGTGAAGCGTTTCACAATATATGAAGATATAATTTGCATTGAGAGCCAATACATTAATTATTGTGTCAACACTTATTGCTTTATTGTGTTTCTTGGCTTCTTGTCCCAGGGTATACAGCCACGTACAGTCCCAGTTTGTCTGTGAGATGTAAGATGTGCCTTGGCTCTGCCACAGCCACAGGACTTGTTAAAAGAGATGCAAACAGAAGATGAAGAAGACTGGTGCAGTTTGTACTGTCGTATCCAGTCTAGCTTCATTCTGTCAGGGAGCACCAATTAAATCAGATGAATAAATTAGGGAGCTTTTGTCTAGCAAGTAAGTTAAATAAATATTGATTAAAATAAAATTATTGTTAAACAGATGAGTCAAAACAACTACCATACCAATCTGTATGGTTTATATAATGTCAAGTGGTGTTGGAATACAAGTGTCAAATATGAGCCCAAAGATGTTCTCCTTCTTCATTCTATTTATTTTGAAGATGATTGTGCCCTGAGTCACGGACCAGGAACAGCCGTGTATGGTGCTGTGCCACCTCAGAACAAAAGGATGAACTTTGTCACTCGGCTTCTTCTGCAGCCTGATGGCTCAGGGTGTTGCACATGGGAGGAGCATGAGAAACAGGCGGATGGTATAGGTTTTAACGTCGTGTCTCCCAGCATGAGACAGGGTAAACACACGACGCAATACGTGACTCTAGAATACTCGACCTCAGAGTTTCTGCCATACAATACTCTGTGACAGAGCTGAGACTCGCCCAGGAAATCAGCTGAAATGGTCTGAGGAGCTTGGGGAAAGCAACCAGAAAACACCAGCTGTCACAGAACCTGTTAGTTTTTAATTGCTCTGCGGTAATAAATGACTAACCTGCATAAGAAGAATTATAGTGCAAACTTGGATTGTGCTTCCAGTCTTTTTAAAGTGCTTGCTTTAGGGGCTTTGTATACGTGTGAGGCATGGGGAAGGCCAGCAATGTGAAAAGGTGCTGTAGGTCGGGATAGGTAGTTATATGAGGAGAATGTGTCTCTTTACTCACCCTCAATGGCCCTGGATACACCAAAAACCAGTGCAAGCAAAAGGGACAGGTACACACCTGAGACCTCCTTGCTTTCCAGGTAGTCACAGCACAAATGAGAGTGGTTGGACTACCTGTAGTTGCCCAAACAGCCACTAAAACTTTCTGGCTGATCGCTTTCTTTCCCCCTCACCTGGGGAAAAGGCTGCTGGATTATCACTTTTCCAGCCAGCTGCTAACACAGTAGCACAAGATCAAATCTGATGCCCCACCAGGCTCAAAGATGCTTACCAAATCCTGTTATTTGTCTCCACAGCAACAAAATGGATATTAAAAGCACCCTGTATATTCCCTGGGACACATGTATCTGCTGTGGATTCAGATCACAGGGGGCCACGGTTACCAGTACAGTGGATGATGCTGGGCCAGTCACACCCTCTCTCCAGGTTTGTTCCCCATCTCCAGCACAAGGAAAACAGTTCTTTCCTCTCTCTATCACAAAGACAAAAAGCAAAAGCTAGGAAGGTTTTGTGATTGGCTTATATTTACAAATAATTTTAAGCTATAACCTTTGTAAGTCTCTGTGATCAAGAGCTAGGAGGAGAAATATTGGTAAATGGTGCTACTCCCCACCTCAGACAACAATCAAAGCCTTTATTTTTTTTCCACAAGTAGCTCTAGTTTTATCAAGGCTGCCAAGGACCTTCAAAGCCTGATGACAAGCCTTTTCATTTGAACAAGCATATTTTTGGGTGGGTTTTCTCCCAAAGGTGAGAGACAATACACGTGCAGGGTGAAGCTAAACTAGAGATGAACTGCCCTGCTGCTGGCTCATCTCTTTTTTTGTTTTGGTTTTGTTCTGGGTTTGTTTTGCTGGCAAATTTCTGGGCTGCGTTTCTTAGGCTTATGTTCTAACACCTAATGTTTTTACTTTACATGTCAGATTTTTGTTTTCAGGTTGCTAACCGCTATCAGGTAACTGAGGTTAACAGAAGCTTCTTTCTTTAGTTGTGACTTAGCAGGGAAAGAGCACTTCACTGAACTCTAGCCATTCCCGACAGGTCCCAATCAACATCTCACAGGGTGCTTTCACTCATTTACCTGCAGTAATTAAGCTCACCCTCCTGCAGCTCCTGGTAAGCGGCTCTGCCAGCAGGACACCTTCAGCAGCCACTCACCCAGGTGAGCACAAACGCTCACAAAGCAGAAATGCCTTTGGGCCCCAAGGGTGTCAATAGGTCTGCTCAGCTATGCCAAGTTTAGTCATGCATTTTAAGTTTCTTCCTGAATCGGGGTCCTAATACTTGTGCCATTTTACTGGAACAAAGAGGTCAGATTATTTATAGGTCGGTCGCCTTTGTGTGCGTGCAGCTAGCGACGCCTTCAGTGTTCCATTTCCTGGGACTCTTTTCCCCTCCGGCTCTTAAGTCTCAGCTATTCTCTCCTAATGCAATAACAGTAATTATCCTATCGCTGGCCTCCGCAGCACCCTCCATTAGTGCCTGCCTTACCTAGCGTACAGCACAGGCTGGGAGCCAGGTAAAGCCTGTGTAATTTATAGCTCATCAGAGAAGTCAACCAGCCCACGGTCTTCCTGTTTTGTAAAGAGATGGACTTATCACCTAGAGGCTGCTGTGATGAGCGCGCTGGAAAGGCAGGAAGATAAAAGTAGTGCACAGGCAAACTCTGGCCCTGTCTCTCTTTGTTTTTGTTCTCTGTTGTTTCATCCAGGCAAGCAGTCAAGCAAAATCATCATGACTCCATGCAACCAGAAGAAAATATTGACGTGTTTGCAGCTACTCAGTAGACCCATGGCATTTCACAATGTAATTGTTGTTTCGCATCTGGCCTCTGAGTGCAGCACAAGACGTGGAGCTGGCCCTGCTAAGGTTTCTCTGCTAAGACCAGGCTTAAGTACGACAACGACCTCTTACATGTTTTATTTGACTGCTGTTCTATAGCACTCTATAGGGCATGCTGTATGGTGCACTCCATGGCCTCTTTTGTCCTCATACATTTTCAGCGTCCATCTGTGGACCCTTTTGGCTGAAATCATGATCCAGTTCTCTGACATGTGTCTTGATCTCAAAATTGCAGAAAAGAAGTCAAATGAGGAGGGAAAAAAAAAACCTGCTCTGAATTAGCTCCCACCTGTTGTTCTGCCACCAAGCCCCAAGCCTGGGGCAGTGTGGGATTACCCAGCAGTCTATCTAAAAACAATACCCTGCTTGTGTTTTTGACAAAAATCTGCTCTTTCTGTGGCTGAACTTTTTCTCTCACTCTCCTTGCCCCAGAAAGTGCTGCACCAGGCAGAGAACGGCCCTTAGGGGACTTGTGCCTCTTCCTCAAACTGCAGGGATGGTCTGTTGAGTTTTTGGTGACCTGAAACATCAGCAGTCACCCTAACAGCCCAGCATCCCATCTCAGGCATCAAATAACTGCCGTCATTGTCAACAATGTTTTTAAGTATAACCAAATAGAAAAAAAGAATCTACAAATTCTCCTTCATGACAGCTTTTGTGGTGTGTCTGCTCTTTGGAGGAGAATTATTTTTCTTTAACTAGTAAGTTGACACATCCAGCAGGATTTGGAGGACAGAGGTAGCTGATGAGGTTAGATGAAACGAGGAGCAGATCTTGAGAGAATTGCTCGACACTGATCCCAGTCTCGTGCAGGCAAGGCCAGAGAGTCCTTTGTGCTGAGGGTGCAACTCACAAACCACTGTACTGGAGACACCAGTCAAGAAAAATCTTCTCCGATACCATTTGGACTTGGCCGGCTTATGTCCCCCAGGTAGCAAGGAACATATTCCGCTGCACCTTAGAACACCTCGGGCTGATAACTGTGCACTTCCTAGCGTGAAAATTTCTGGCAATGTTTTGCTGAGAAGCCTTTGTGCTTCTGATGGTCACAGGTGGCCTCTGAAACACAGCAGGAGCAAAGCTGTAGTGTCAGAAGTACCCTTTGTCTTTGTTCCTTCAGCTGTTGTTCATATTTTTGGCTGAGAAAAAACTTTGGGAAATTATTCAAATCTTCATTCAGTGCTTTGGCAATCTGAGGAGACTGCATTACTCGACGATGCTTCAATCTAGTGATGGTAGGGCCCAGACATTCTTGGATTTGACAACCAACAAACATCTTCATCAGTGAACTTGTACAAGGTGAAGTTGTTTTGATGTGCAATTAAGCTACTAGGGATGCAGTCACAGAGCAGAGCTTTGAACTCACCGTTTGAAGCAAATGGGGGAATAAACACAAATATGTATGCATCTGAGACTCAGTTTTCCAGTGCAAAAAACTGATGAAATGGGGTGATGCTCCTCAACATATCTGGCTTGAGTGGACAAGGTGGAGATTTGAGTGCAGGTGAGGCGCAAGCAGAGGCAGGGAGTTGAGGGATCCCACACTCTGCCTGCACATTCCACATGCCTGTGACACTCTGTTCTCTGGGTAGTCCAGTCGAACCTTAGGAAAGGTGTTGGGAAGACACAAGGGTTCACAGGCTGCAGAAGGAGCACCTGATTATTTAGAGGTCAAGAAATATCAGTATAACTGAGCTGAAACTTGCAGACTATTCAAGGAAAAAAATTGGGAAAACTTCTTCAAATCTCAGTGTAAGATAGGAAGAGAAGCAGAGGCACACTGCTGTGCAGCAATTGAGATTAAAGATAATCTAGGCATGGCCTAAAATCAAAGGAATATTTTACCTCTGTTCTCGTTTAAGGAACACAAATCCTAGGAGCAAAAGTAGTCTGGTTAGTGGCAACAAGGATATGTAAATGGAATCGCTACCGTGGGGAAGCAAATCTCAAAGCGCAGGCTGTGTTCCTCTTGGGGGCGGCAGGTAATGCCTTTCCAGGAAAACTGGAAAGACCAGCATGTGAGGTGGCTCATCTAATAGCAACATCTGTCAAGTCAGTGAGGGACCCCGTGGCAGTGGAATATCCATTACAAAGCGTTTGATTGCGCAGGGTTAAACAATAATCCAGCCAACCACCGTCCTTGTAACTCTGGCCTCACCGGTATGCAAGGCTTTGGAACATGCCTTGAAGGTTAATTAAGAATGCAAAGGCACATAAAAAATGGGATGAAATGCAACTAAAGGTACATCCTGCCAGACTAACCCGATGGTTTTCTTTGATAAAACAATTATTTTTCCAGACAGGTGGTATCTGCCAGGTTTCCTTTATGTAGACTACTTTAATGTACTTGCTATGATGTCAAGTGTGAAACAACAGGAGACAAAATAGATTAACAGTGGAATTGCATTGTTGGTAAGAAGTGGAGGCAATCAGTGCTGAGGGTGGAGATCTCAGGCCAGGAGGAGTTATCTGGAAGAGTTCTTCAAACAGGACTTTGGGGACCAATTCTGTTTTAATGTTTACATTAACGGCATGCTTCTGGCCCATGTGAGCATTGTGCTAATGAAATGTTCTGCACAAAGCTGTGACGCATCACTGGCACAGAGGTGGTTTGGAGGCCAGGCAGGATGAGCAGGGCACCTTGAGAATGACTGTAATAAAAGAAGGATGACATTCAAGCAAAAGACAAAGAGTCATACAGGTGAAAACCGGTGTCAGAGGTGGCTTTTGCTATTAATGGAGCTAGCAGTAGTTAATTAAATCAGTTGGGAAAATAACTCAGGAGAAAGAAAAAACAGCATCAGGTATTTGCAGAAGGCTGCATGCTGCCAGTTTGATCCTTACGTTGGATCTATTTCCAATAGAGATGAGGAAATGTTAGTGCCAATATACATAGTCCAGATCTACTCCCCGTCCCTTTCCGCCCCTCCTTTAGGGAAAGATGCATTAACAGCTGAAGAGAAAAGCTGCAAGTGCGACTGGGGACCCTCTGTCCCAGGAGGTCATGGGAAGGTCCTGGTGCATATGCATGTGATGATGGAGATGGAGTTTGATGGAGCAGACACCCTCCTGCAGTCTCAGGTTCAAGTAGCTGAAGCTGCCCTAACCTAAGGCCAGCCCACATCTATGCCAACTGCCAGCACACTCACATCTATTTTCTTTGGATTAGGGACAAAAGCAACCCCTGTGGGAAGTGGCGTAGGCAGGGGTAGGGTAGAAGAGGGAGGAAAGGTCCGGTTGGACCAGCTCAGTGGTGTCTCCCAGGGCTTTGGTACCAAATGAAGCCATGTGCAATATTTCACTTCCTGGCCTGGGAGTTAACCAGCCCTTTCACCAGCACTTCATGCTGCACCTAGGCTGAAGCTGTGTTGCAGCATTAGGGCTCCAACGGCAAGGATGGTGAGTGATGAGGAGCAGTTGCAGTTGCATGCATTTACATTTATTTTAATATTTTTCCTAAAAGCTTGGAAGTGCAACTGAAAAATTACTAAAACAAACTACCTGTCTGCACGATTCACAATCAGAGCGATAAACTTCCTCTGCTCTGCCTAGTAATCGTCAGAACTCTTTCTTCATGTGTTGTGGAGAAGGGGACAAGGATCCCAGATGAATCCTAAGCAAACAAGTACAAACATACTCCAAACCTCTGGCCACGCCTCAAGCCAGTCAGGCACGGAGCAACTATGCTCTGGAAGCTGCACTGTCTCCTTTGTTGGAGATGCCGTTGAAGAGGAGCTGTTGTTGTTAGCTGTTGGATAAGGCCCATCAAGTTGCTAAGAAATGGCTTCCAGCCCAGGTTTGTCACTCAAATACTCAGGTCAGCAAGGGGAGCTGACAGTACTCGAGGCTATCAAAACTGGGCTGCAGCACTGTGCCCTTTACGGAGGGACTGGGTGGTTACATTTCTAAATTTCTTTAGCTTTCTTGGGAGCTAATATTGTCTCCATCACAGTTGCCTTTCTGAAGAGAGGCAGGAAGAGGGAGATTGTCAGGGAAGAGTAAATAAGAAAGAGAAGAGCTGGATGCCCATGCAAAACCGCAAGAATTAAAAGTGGAGGCTCTTAAAGGTTGAGACCCACACAGCATTTGCAGGTTTGACAAAGCAGCCAGGAGGGCTTCTGCTCCTCTTGTGAGAGCAACTGGGAGCAGAGTGGGACTCTCCCACTGAGGAACTCTGGCAGCCTGTTGATAAAAACATTGATGTTGAGAAGCTAAGTCAAACACAATTATTAAACTGATTATTCATATTTCATTCTGTTCACTGTGGGAAAATACTCCTTTTGGGGCTAGGTTTATGGGCCATACATATTGTTGGAGTGAATCTAATTAGCAAGAGAAATCTGAATGCAACAATGACTGATAATTGTTGTTAACGATGCAAGCGTATTATACCAGCTAAAATTAAATCTTGGGCTGCAAGCAGTGCTGAAAGGCAAATGAACATTAACAGTTGTACACTAAAATGCTACAAGTCCCTATCTCGCTGCTGTTAGGTGTGGTTAAGCTGAACTCCCACCCATGAAACAGCAGTGATTTGACAGATGCTTCCTGGTGGGCACTGGAATCAAAAGCTGTGAGAAATGGATGACCTGTAGAGCTTTGATAGGAGAGGTGGTGTGGAACTGGTGTATGGGCTGAAAGCTATCCCCTGCTTTTGACAGTTTTAAGACCCAGGCAAAACTCAGTTGACTCCAGAGCTGACTGAAAAAACCGTAGGATCCTTTTTACTTCTACAGTCTCTCAGTTGTGCCTCTGTGCAGGTGCAGGGCCTCCAGCCTGGGGTTCGGACCATCCCGGGCTCCCCAGCTGCTGGTGCTGTTCCCGGCATGCCTCTCGAGCTCCACCAAGCAAGTGTGGGGCAGGCCATCATCCAAATATTTGGGATTAAATTTGGATTGTGAATTATGGAATACACGCAGACATACAGACAACCCCCCTATTTTGTTGCTTCTGTCACCAGCACACAGACCTTTCTGACCATACCATGAGCTGTGCATCTGAATTCATTGGAAAGATCTGGTCTAGAGCCTGCATTTTGGTTAGCAGCCCCCAAACTAGAGTGCTGTGACTGGCACTCAGCCTGTGAAAAAGTCGGTAGAGCTGGAAAAATATGTAGCAATTGTGGATTTCTTCCAGCACTGAGCTTCAGCTCTTACCTGGGATGGCCCTGGTTCTGTGCCATTTCTCTCTTTTAGCCTTCAAGATGTTTTGGACTGATCTTCGGTTCAAGAGCTACCCATTCCTCTGAGGTTTTTGGTAGGATGGGTTTGGACAAGGTTACTTGTGTAGAAAAGTTGCTGAGAAAGACGGTTCAAACATTATCATTTTGTTTTTCAGAGGTTAAATGCAAATTAGCTCTTTTTTTGGCAATACTCTAAATGTAAATGTGATGGGAAGCCTGGACAGTTAAAACGTTTTCTACTTATTCAGCCTTCCTAACCTGTGTGGGCAAGACAACTTGGTACAGACAAAAATGCAGACTCCCTCTTATGTTAATTGCTTTATATTTTCTGTGGCATAAAAGATGAGAGCTATAATGACCAAGGGTGGGAAGGAAAGAGGAAGTAAGACCGTGAGAGTGACAGTTTCAAGACTATGGCATCAGGTAAGAACTCTGTACTTGTAGACCACTCTGTCCTTGGTCAGAATGTGCAAGGTGGCTGTTAAATATAACTTCATTGATAGGGTGAATGTTGGAGACGAAGCTGGGCACTCAGCTAAAACAAAAACGTTTTAGTTAGAAAAAAAAAGTTGAAGTTAACAGTTGTAGATATGAATACAAACAAATGAAAGGGTTGATAAAATCTAATCCAGGTACTTTCATTTGAAATAGCATTTAAGGGTGGTCTGAGATTAGTGGTTTCTTCTAAAAACCCCCAAAATTTCAACAATACATTTTTTTTAAAAAAATCAATTTGTCAACACTTTCTTCTGTGTAGTCCTCCTCTTCCTGATGCAGGTTTGAGTCACTATAGCGAGTCCACTGATAGGTATTCAGTTTTGCCAAGGATGCATAACGTTAAAAATTAAAAAGCTGTGTAAAGTAAGTAGTGAAAATGCTACTCAGTACATTTAATATATTTTAAGTATATTTGTTTGCGCTTTTTCAGTGACTGGCACAGAGATTTTTTTCATATATCCAAATTCATACCTAGAAATGAATTTTCCACAGCTAAGTGTGTCATCATAAATTCATTTCAGTCTGTTAAATATTAGATTTAATTTTTTCTAAGCTTTTATTTCTACAGGAGTATAAACAGTGACTTTTTATTTCTCTTTGCTATTCAGATGTGTCAAAGAATTCCAAAGAAAAACAAAAATTTGCCATTGAAAACAAGATTTGTACACTTCAGACAATCCTTGTTTTAAATGTCAGGAGTGAATTGTTTCTTTGCAAATTATTTGAATAGAGGAATGCACATAAACAAAATTTTCATTTTTGGAAATATTCAAAACTCAGTTGAACAAGGTGCTGAGGAGTCTCAACAAACATAGAAGCTGTTAGAGACCACATGAGCTCCAGAGGTGCCTTTCAACCCAAAATACTCCACGTTTAAAACTGAGTTTTCTCATTTCACAGATTTTACTATATTGTACTTTTATTTTAATCTAAAGTTCTTCCAGATAGAACACTTCTTAAAAATCAAAATTTGGGTCAAAGTTAATTTATGTCTTCACTATTATCAGTTACAATAAGTAAACCTGTTACCTTTAACCAGAAGGTTAGGGCATGATTAAAAAGTGCAGAGAGAACGCTTGGTAGCTCTTTAACAAGAATGAACAAAAGCTCAAGAGGAATCTTCACAAATCATTTTGCCAATTCACTTACAAATATTGTGTAAGAGACACAACAGAACCAGCAAAATAACTCTGATCATATTATTATCAAGATTTATTCTGTAACAGCTTCAATACACTAACAAAACCCTTACATCTTTATTACCCAAACCCATTGCACTGTATCTTAACTTAAATTTCCTGGTATTTAAATGCACTTTTACGGACAAATCTCTGTGATACAAGTTTCTTGCATGTATGCCTTGTAATTTCCAGTCAATGGAGCATGCAAGAATATGAAAACGGGCGAAGTGTGGCAGTATGGGTTCTGGTGGGCTCCCTGGTACAGAGCTGGACTCTCTTTTTTTGCTGTGACTTAGGCAACATGCCATACCTAACACACAGTCCCCAGAGGAGCCAAGAAGGATGTAAGTCTTCTTAATTCTAGAACCCATGAACCTGCACAGGTGGAAATGGTTAGTTTATTTTGCTAAGCCACAGATGAACCTTACAAGTCTGTTTCTTTTAGCATGGCTGCTGCAGATTTCCAGGAACTGGAACTATTGCACCTGTGAGACGGTGAGTCTAGTGACCGAGAGGAACTGTCAGTAGCACAACAACTTGATAGCAAAAGCCTAAAGGACAAAACTAGCAATTATATTTATTGATTTAAATGGCTTCATCACTGTTTACCTTGATGTACACTCACTACTATCCTAAGATGCTGTCCAAGGTCAGTGTTTGCTCCTCGTTTTTGTCCACCTGACTTTTCCATTCATTTGCTTTCCTATGGGTTGATATTTTATCTTGTCTATTAATTCAGAACTGGAGCAGGCAGCAGCAGCAGATGAAAAAACAGCAGCTATCAGGCCAGGATGGGAGAAAATGCACTACCAGCCTGTGAACATGAAAGTGTGAGAGGAGATCTGCATCAGAGCAGGATGAAGTTCATGGTATCTAGATTCCACCTCAATCCCAACACATAATGTTTGCTGTTGGATATTCATACATCACCTGAAAAACACTGGTTAAAAAAACCCTCACCATTTTTTAACTTCAGCTTCCTAATGCAATAAATCTTCTTAACCTTGTAAAATGTGATTATTAAAGAATAAAGAATTCCCCTTGATTTATTTATTATTTATATGATTTCCATACTATCCCATCCTTCCAGTGCAGGTTGGTAATACATAAAGGGCACTAAAATATGATATGCTTGCTGATGTATTATGAAATATATCCCATAAGTCACTTTATATCTGAAAGGCAGAAAAATTTCCACCTAGCAACGGAAAGGCTTTTAGGATTAAAAAAAAATATTTGGCAGGCAGTAGGCGTGTTAAACTACGCCATGAGGAACCCAATCAGAGGTTTCTAGAGACAACAGGAGCGTAAATAAGTGGCTATCAGTGTTCCCTGCCACAGAGCTGGAAAACAGTTGGAAGCTCTGTAACCTAAAGGAAGAAAAGGCAAGTGAATGGCAACCCAGTGACAGCCGTGTGCTGGCTGTGGAGATCTCTGGGAGAAAGCATTGTCCTCCAAAGCTGCAGAGAGCAAATGTGGCAGCAGATGCTCCAGCTCACCTGATCCCCACTGTGCCACACTCCTGCCTATCATGCAGGCTAAGCAGCCACCACAAAGAAGATGCCTCACTTTCTTAGCTTAGAAAAACTTATATACTACCAAATATACTCTATTAATGATGACAGTGGTGAGAGAGAGTGGGAGATTCTTGTCAAGGCTCCTTGTTTTCCTCCTACACAAGAATATAGCTGGCACAAGGGATCTTACCACTGGAAACCAGTGTTCCTTTAGACAAGGAGGTCTTTTAGCAGAAGACGAGTGTGCAACCAGTAAGCCTCCTTGCATAGTTCAAGAGTGGCACACTGAAGAGAGCCAGCAATATTTTATTTCTCAGGTATGTTCTAGCTCTAACCTGGAATTTCAGAAGGTGTCCAGGAAAATTCTATGGGCTTGGGTGAAAATCAGAAATCTTCTCCTGCCTCAGAAGGACATGTGCCTCACCCCTCACAGTGCTATGTTCCCAGAAATTCATCCTAAAATGAGATGGAGGAATTGTTTTTTCCAGCTGTGAAGTGACAATGCTTTCATATCTGATCACAGTGAATAAAATGAGCAAAATGAGTATAAACGAACATAGTGAATGCATGTGTCTCCTCGGTCTGGCTTCTGATCCTAGAGTGAGCTGGTTTATTTAAAGGGCAATCTTTCTGCTGCACAGAAAAGGCCAAGAGAAGAAGGGAGCCTGAGAAAGCACAAGCTTTGCAGAAGTGACAGGAGATATACGTGGTATTCAATGCTCCTGTCCACTTACTACAAGCCATTACATGGACATTGCTGGAAGTCTCTGGCTGTTTGTCATGAGGAATGGATCCATCGCTCACCTGTCCCCCAATGGGAGGGGAAGATGTTTGCCTTATTTTATTAGTGGTGAGTGTCAGTATTTCTGCCATACCTTCAGGAAAGGCTCAACGATGCTCAAGATGGCAGCAGGGTTGCTCTGAACCACATGTTAGGCAATGTTGAAGAATAAAGAAACGCCATCCATGCTCCTTGCAGCCTGCCCCCAAACGCCTTCCATTACTAAAGGCTTGGTGTTGATCCCACAGAGGATGCCAGCAAGCAGACCAGTGCTGGGCAGTGGAATGTATTCTGCTGTTGATTATCTAAGAAGCTTCTGGATGCTTTGTTTCTTAATCCCACCTGCTGGAGATGATGCTGGGGCTTATAAACCTCTGTCTGGAGTTAAACTCTTCCCACCCTTTATGTTAAAGAGAAGTCACTTTACCCTAGTTTGGGGACAGATTGTAAGCCATAATTTGAGGATAGCTAAAATGTCTGTGCACTTCCCTTCTGTTCAACTGAGTCCTTGTGCTTCCTATCATGAATTAGGTAGGGCAACCGCAGCCAGACAAAACAAGGGCTGAAACCTGCCATCAGAGCTCGGCCCCATCAAACAACCAGTGCCTGAGGCTGGAATTCGATCATGGGGGAGCTAATAATAACAACGTACAGTGAAGAGCAGAGTACTTTGCTGCTGTTGCTGAAAGCATGAAAAATACCATCTTCATTTAGAGACTTATTATGGCATATTATGGCAGGGCACACCAATAAATGCAGAGCTCAGTAGAAGTACTTTGCAATGGTATGTACTCTTATTGCAATAATAATAAAAAAAATTACCCTCTGGAAATACAGTTGCAAAAAAAGAAAGGATGTTCTGCTGTTTATCCAACACTAAAACCAAAAAAGCTATGACAGCGACAAAATATTCTCACTTTAAAGTGGGCAAAAATAAACTAAAATGAACCAAGGCTCAGAAAGTTACCTGTCTGCCTCTGAAAACCTGTTAAATGCCCCTGTGGCTTGCAGAATATTCCATATAGGTGCTTTGCATCTTTTTCAGAGTTCTTTTTCATTACACTTAATATATCCATTTCATTGAATTTTTAAACTTAAAAATAACAAAGCTCACAGCCAAAGAAACACAGGCACTTCAAAAGTCTGGTGGTATTCCATGGTTTTGTTTTCCCTGGATATGAGGAAAAAAACTAAAAACCTTTAAGACATTGCATCAAGCTTGATTAGGATGCAGTGCTTGCATATGTGTACCAGAGGCAGCAGCACGTGTGCAGGACTCACCAGTCTACTCTACCTTCCTTGTGCTGTTCCAGCTGGGAAAGCAGAGTTGAGCTGCAGGCCTGCTGGAGGCTCTCCTGGTTGAAGGAGAATCTCAGGTTCAGAAAGACCCTTGGCTTCCTGGCAGACCTGGAATGGGAGAGGTGGAGAAACTCAGGCATATAATGGGGTTGCAGTAGACCAACAACCCTCAGGGACATCGCCGGTACTCTGTTGGCACCAGGGCTCCCCAGTGCCAGGCTGGATGCAGGCTGCTTGATTAGGCTCGATATTAGGCTCAATATTAGGAAAAAACTCTTCACTGAAAGGGTGATAGGTCATTGGAATGCGCTGCGCGGGGAGGTGGTGGAGTCACCGTCCCTGGAGGTGTTTAAAATGAGATTGGATGAGGCACTTAGTGCCATGGTTTAGATAAGGAGTAGGTGTTGGTGTTGGGTCATAGGCTGGACTCGATGATCTCAAAGGTCTTTTCCAGCCTTGTGATACTGTGATACTGTGTGATACCGTGCTCTTTGCTCTTTTATGGCATCTCCTGTAGCACAGAGGATAAAGCCTGTGGTACAGAGGCAGGCTGCACCACCACCATCACAGTCAGAGCTTTCCAGATGCACCCTGGGAGGTGACCTGCATCTCATTTAGCAGTAGCTTATAATTATTACATAGTAATTGTAGCAGGGTTTCTTGGTGAAATACTAGAGAACCCCCGAATTTGGTTGGAAAATGATCAAACATTTCAGTTTGCAGTTATTTGGTGGAGAGATTGCTCTCAGGTGTTCTAAACCATTCTCCAGCAAGGAAGGAGTGTTTGGGATTCCAGCATTAATGCTAGCAAGAAATCATTTGGCTGTCACTAATGTTATGTAAGTAGATGGTTCATGTTTATACTCTATAAAATGCATTTACAAGAAAAAGGCTGACTAATTCGGAAGTCAGCTTCTAATTCAAGGTTAGTGCTCAACAGTATTTTTTTCCCTGCCAAATAAAACCACTAAAGGCTAAATTAAAACTGCGTGCTCTAACTTACCTTTATGTTGTTACTGATATAGAGAGGGTGGAAGCAGTTTTGCTACCAAATTTAATGCCACTGTCTAAGGGGTGAAATAAAACATTGTCCTACAGAAGCTTTTGCACAAGGATGTGCATCCGGACTGCCCGACCTAGGTGTGAAGTGCTCTTGTTCATGAAAGCCTTCAGTGGCCTGTCATTATTACAAACTAGAAGCTTGAGGAATGCATTTAAATAAATAGCAATTTAATCAACAAATCATCCTCTTTGTTAGGAAGAACAATTGGCTATGGGAAAAAATAAGTGATCGGCATGATGACATTTGATCCTGTTTCAGGTGTTGGAATATCTCAGTTGTGGTGAAAGAGGTTAGGTCCATTAACTCCCTTAGACTCATACAAGGTGATAATATTGACGATGACTGCCAAAATTCTGAAAACCTTCAGCTGCCAAAATTTGCACCAGCATTTTATTCTCCCTTCTATCTATTCATTCAGCACTGCTTAAAAATTATCTGGTCTTTAAAGTTTCACTTAAAATCAAAATGAAAGCTAAACTCCACTCTTTTTTATCAGCTTCTTATGTGTAAGTAAAACTTGAAATAACCCAACATCTTCTTAAAACATTTTGCCTGGAGAGAGTGGGAATGTTCTCCTGAAGGCTGAAGCAGAAGGTCAGTGATGCTACTCAGCCTCTGCCAGATTAGAAGTACAGTGCCACGTTTCTGTTCAGCCCCACGAGTATGTTCCCAAGTGGTTCGAGGACTGAGGTCTGTCTGGCCCCATCTCTCAGTCCCCCTGTGTTTAAGAAATGTTTGGTCCAGGATTGTAAATATGTGACAAAGGGTGACAAAAGCCCAAGAAGATGTAGTGCTTGTTGAGCAGTGGGACCGTGGCATGCAGGCAACTAGCTCCCACGCAGAGCCAGCCTCGCCAGCAGCTTTCCAACTCCTCAGCCACTGAGCTGTGAACCTGGCTGGGGTCATGTAGTCTCTCCCAGAGATGCCAAACAACACTTCTAGTGCTGCAGAAGAAAATCTTCACTTTATGAATGGAGAATTCAGTTGGGCAGCACTCATCCGTACAGCCAGACAGCTCAGTGAATAGATTTCTTTCTTGCAAAATCGTTGCAGTTATCTGAAGCAATCTGCTAACTTTGGAGTATAAAATACAAGTTGAATTATGAAATAAATAACAAATGTTTGTACATCATTGCCCCAGTGGAAACAGCCACTTAATTGGTATTAACACGGTTTGCACACCTTCCGCAACAGCAAATATTTCACCCATCCAAGAGCTCAAATGTCCTGTTTCTTGCCATGTCCAGTTTTTAAAATCCACTTACGCATCACAGCGGGCGACATGCATAACACAGACTACTAGTGCCACAAGGAAATACAAATAACAGCTAACTGTACGATGTGTCTTCATTTCAGCCAAGGTCAGTAAATTAAGGGCATCCATTTCTTTAACTGCCTTATTGAGGGACAGCACAGGCACCACGCAGCTGTGTATGAAGCAGAATATGCTGTACTGGTTGCCTGCTTCCACCCAGGTTGGGAAGGCTCCTCTGCCTTATGCAGGAACTAGAAAGGCAGCAAGGGGACAAAGCATGTGTCTACAGCCCATGGCTGGTGCAGGGTGGATGCGGCAAACAAGTCCACCAGGTGCTGAATATGTGCACTACCTGGGTATGCACCCTGCCCAAAATAAAAATAATGGGAAGGGCTCTGGTTTGAGGCCCCAGTTCAGGAACTAAACTGACACTATAGCTTGAAAATTACTGAATCTGTCCAGAGCAAAACAAACACCATACAACTACTGTGAAAAGTGCTAAGTATTTACTATCCCAGAAGGATTTCTCAGATGCCGAACCTCAGCCATCTCTGCCGAAATCTCTCTTTTTTCCCAAATCCTGTTATTGTTTCAGGTGTTACACGTATATGGTACCTTTAAACCCAACAAATCCTAAATTTCTTTGCAAACCAAACTATCATCAAAATGTAAAAATTTTTATTTTAAATATGTGCCCAGACTATAGGTGTTGACACTAGAAGAACTGCAGTTAGGATAATCTCACATGCAAAATTTTAGTATTTGATTATAACAATGGTGTCCACACACTTTTATAATAGGCTCGGTACTGTCTGTAGGTCTAGGACAGTATTCAGAGGTGTACTGACCCAGCAAGGAGTGGGAATTATCACAGTGATTAATATCTAACATTGAGTCTATGTAACTTTGATTGATCGTGTTGCATCTGTACCTGGATTCTGACCATGCTTAAGTGGTAACACACCTTCCCTGAGACAAGATGTGCAGGCTGAAATGAAAGAGCTTCAGGTTTTCAGATTAAGTGGAGAAATGGTTTTGAATGGATCAGCCAAGATAGCAATAATTGCCACAAGGCTTAATGTAGCTTGCACAGAAAATGTTTCCCAATTGCTTATGGTGGATTGTCAGCTGTAAGAGCAGACAAATTGAGCAGATTGTGAAAATAATCCTAGCATAGCTTCCAACAACAGAAGTTAAACTTTTTTTTGTTGCTAAGAAATGTGAAGTTACAAAAAACCAGTAACACCAGCTGCTGCAGAACCAACAAAAGCATACAATATCGTTAGCTGCAGTCATTCATTATACATCATCTGATTAAAAGAACTTGCTAAGTAGCTTTTTCCAAAACTTGCCCTTAGATCAAATGAGATGTTTTGGCAGACAAGGTCTTCTGTATTGACATGTACATAGTGAAGCTCTTTGTAAATTGAGAAAACAGTTTTAAAAACTTTGCTGAAAAGAGCATATATTTCCCTTTGCTCACTAGAGACTCAGATGACATTAAAGCACTTTCAAAGGATTTTCATTATCTAAAAGGGGACTAATCAGTTGTTTGTGTGAGTATTTTCAATATAGTAATGAAGCAACGTTAGGAAATGTTGAAATCTCCCCCCCAAACTAGACTACAACTAAACTATTTGAATTTCAATACTATCCTTATTTGGAGATGCCAATATTAACTTTTGGAGATGCTACTTCCTAAAAAGCTAATGAAAAATGAGATGAATGATTGCTGCCTGCTAAGTGTGGAAATCATATATATTGCATACATCCGTAATAGATGATCATTTA
The DNA here is from genome assembly GCA_033558235.1 of Neomorphus geoffroyi. Taxonomy (NCBI): domain Eukaryota; kingdom Metazoa; phylum Chordata; class Aves; order Cuculiformes; family Neomorphidae; genus Neomorphus; species Neomorphus geoffroyi. The sequence continues at coordinate 118,538,531 of JAUMJM010000005.1, read as the reverse complement.
ATCTTCATTTAGTCTTGAGGGTTATGCATAGCTTTCAATCATTTAGGGAGTTTAATAATCTCTCCAAACATCAGAATTACCAACTCTTATCAAATTTAAGTTCATGGGAATGATAAGGCATACTTTCACATGACAGTTTATCTCTATACCCTAAAGTTGAAAGATCTTAAAATATTTTCCAGCTAATAGAAGTTATTTTTGTCCAGTAGTTAAGAATTGCTCAATTACAATTATAAGATTCCTTAAGAATGAGAAAGATGGCGATGAAGGAAAGATGTTTTCAGTGACCGAATACTCCTTATATTCATCTCATGCTGTGCTACAAGTCTGACTGCTCTAAAGCTATCAAAACTTTTATGTGCTAAAGCAATATGAAATAATGCATTATTAGAAGCACAAATTACAAGAAGAGTCCCTTTATTTTCTATTATATATAACCTCTAAAATGCATTATGTGATTAAAAAAATTTCATTTAGCAATATTCATTAAGTCTTGAACTTTTCTTTCAGAGAACAAAAAGAGCAAATCTTTTACAAAGTCTGTAAGCATCAGTGAATGCTTTGATGCTCGACAGTGAATTGGATGTGAATCTTGTGTTTAAAGCATGTTCTTTACTGGGAGATCCATTCAAGTGAGTGTACAGGCCTCACAGGTCCCACACTGGAAAACAGTCGCATATTCTTTCTTTAGAAATGTGAGTTTTTCAGTTTCTTAGAACATGTGGAATGTGTTATATTCATTTCACTGTTGCATGTGAGGCATGTATGAATATTTTCTTTGTATACACATAGCTGGAAAGATTGTGAAATCTATTAAAGGCAAACTGCTTAAGGCTGAGCTTCCAATTTAAAGTGATTTTAATTGTAGAAGTAAGGAGTTTTATCAATTCATTTTTTCAAGATGTACTTAAATGTTCTAAAATGATGCTTATCAGTTTACCAATAAACTGAAGCTTATCAGAGTGGAATGCTGCACTTGAGAGCAGCAGAAATTTCCATCCTGGAGAAAAACACACTATACTTGAAAGGCAAAATAGCTTTTCCCTGAAATGTCACTTAAATTAATGTTCCTAATTCCTATTCAAAAAAGTGGCCAACCTGCCCAAGAATGATGCTTTCAGGACAGATGATTTGTTCCGTGATGAAAATACAGTGCAAGCTTGCACCCATGCTTTTAGTTTAATCCTACGACTTGTGTGTCTTTTTTTTGTTTGTTTCAAGTGTCACTAAATCTTTGTCCCTGCTCCTTCCCTGCTAGATTATTTATTTTCCATGCAAGCACCCTTCTTTCAAAGTCCTCCATTATTCTGTTTTGACCATACTGGGGAACTTATCCAAGTCAACAAAAAGGCAGCCTTTATCACAGAGAGGCTGTTCATGAAGTGGATGGTTTCATACATTACTGGGGGAGAATTGCCTTTACATCGCCTATTCACGCTGACGTGCCAGGTGCATCCACTTACAGGGCTCAAAATGCTGCTACCACCCCATCCTCCGCTGCCAAGACCATTATGTACTTCTAGTGATGGAGCAAGAGGCAGGACTTAGATCTTCTCTGCTGAGTAGTGGAGGGAAGAGAGACTGATCTTTTTGTCTCACAAAAAAAATCTGCTGTAGGGAGACTTTTAACTCACTGTGGCTCTGCAACTGCAAGAGCTTTGGAAGAAGATGGAGAGGAAAACAGTATGAGTTTAGAGCAAGACTCTGCTCTGCATCACTGCCCCGAGATACTGTAAAGAGGACAAAGGGAAACTGGGATATAAATAGAGAATGACATTTTCCTTGCATTGTCCACAATGAATACATTTGTACATGAACAAAATTGTTGGAACGAGACAACATGCATGCCTGATGTTGAAGAAAAGCCTGTTTGTGCTTAGTACATTGGAGACATTGTTCGAAAATAGTTCATCCTTTTGTAAATATTGCCTCGGCATTGGTGCCAGGGTCACTGTTGCTTTGCGCTATCAGCTGAGTGAGTATCAGTCATGCACGTGCTGCTGGGAGAAATCTTAATATGGGAACCAGACTTAAAATTATCCTCCTAAAGACTGTCCTATTCATTTGTAGTTAATACTCCCTGTTTTCCTCTTCTTCTTGTTTCTTCCAAGACTTACTCTGTTTTCTTGCACCTAAAGGGTGTTTCATACATGTCACTGAGAAATAAAACTTGTCCAATCCCTCAGGTGCTGCTAATACATGTACAGAAAGCATACATCCTTTTTGGACAAACCCCTAGTGAATGGAAATCTTGCCTTTGCTTTTCATCTGTAGTGACAGATCTACAGCAGTTCCAGGCTACACTCCTTCCTCGTGCGAAGTGGCTGATGTCAGCTGAGTGGTGCTGAGTTGGAGATCTTGGCTCTTTGGTTTGTTTGCTTGTTTTTGGAAAGATATTTATGTGGCAACGCTTCTTATTTTTTCCTTTCCATAAGTTCTGAGAATCCAGCAAAACAAATACTTGTATCACATGCAGAACAAAATCTATGAAATGGATAAAATATGTTCTGTATCCAGTGAAAGTCGTCTTTTCTCCCTGAGCAGAAGGCAAACCTGATGAACAAGATTCTTTTGTATTTGTCCCCACACCCAGATTTTTTGGCATAAAATATAGAAAAAAATATCAACCAACAAACCCCAGAGTTTATTAACATACTGATATAATGGACCACAACTTGTCTTTAATTACTCTTGTGCAGCTCCACTGTTATTAGCACAGGTGCAAATGAGGCAGAATTTAACTACCAAATGAAAAAAACCCTTCCTATGTTGCATCACATCAAAACACTTGCGATCGCAACAAATCATGCAGCTTCTCTTTAGTCCACGTTAAAAAATGGCCTTTCTGCAGCACAACTCCTGTGACCTCCTTCAGATCCCTAGCTCAGATTGAGATGACCTGGTACTTATTTCTCACAAATATAAGGGAAGTGCAGAGGAGAAGAGACTTACAGTGTGAAAGTTTAAAGACAAATGAAGTGGATCCAAAAGTGTTTGTTGACATGTCTGTATGAAGAGCTTCTAGCAGCAGCTGTAGGCTTGAATGAATATTTAAATAAAATTAAGAATAATACTAGGAGGTTGCTCCAAATGAGGCTGTATCTGTTGGGATTTCCAGCAGACTGTGGTTAGTCTGGGAGGTAATGCTGTGCTATTTATTTTTTAAAAAATGTGTTGGGTTTGGCAATCCAGGAATCGTGCAGGTGTGGGGGAGTACAAAGGACCACAAGGTTAGTGTGGTCCCTGGCTGTGCTGGCTAAGACCTGGTTTCAGAAAAGGCAATTGAAAAAGAAAAGGTTTTAACTGAATAGTCTTTGAGTGACCCTCAGCAGATGAATCTTGGTTCTAGGTGACCTTGGTTCTATGGTTCTCCATAGCCAGGATAGTTGTAACTCGCAGGTGAGACTGGTTTAACTCTTCCACAAAATAGAATTTCTTATAATTGAAGCCAAATAATATCACCATTTTTCATATTTCCTTGTCCTCCGGAAAGCAAAGCCAAAGCATGCACACGCATGTCTTATATTAAAATTGAAAATATTTTGTCTCACTTTTTGGATACGCCACGTTGTCCTCACTTCACTGTCTGATTAGGAGTGGGTTTTTATTTCCTGAAAACCTTCCACTCCTGGAAGGAAATTAATATATTTGTATCTGAGCATACTATTGCCCATCAAGACAAACCACAATCTAGACCTACAGAAATTGCAAGACCCCCCAGCATTTCACACTAGCAGCCAAACAGTTATCCCTACGATGCTGACAAATAAATCAGGGGAAAAGTGAACTACTGACTTGCCCAAAAAGTAGTCAATGGAAGAGCTGAAAATTACACCTTTAAAAAATGTTATGATGTTCAGGCAATTTTCAAAACATTTCTCTGCCCTAAAGAAGGTATAGTTCAAGTTCAAACAAGATGTGGTAGGAGCTATTGTACCAGGCTTATGCAGCATCCGACAATAATGATGCTACGCACCCTGAAGATTACTACACTTTTACACTCTCTACTTTTATCTCCATGACCATGCCCCAAGGTTAAAAAGTGGCACCACAGAAAACAGGCTTCCAGATTTTGCAGTTGGCAGTGGGAGTTTCATTAAGCTCCCTGACAGAAGGAAATGTTGGGTATTTTTCTTTCAGCTTGCATTGCGCCCAGTTTGAAGTTAAGCCATATCACACCCACCCACTTTCACCTGGGCAAAAGGACCATGAGCTCACCCTGCTCCTGGTTGGCAGAACAGGGTTCAGGGGACACGAGGCCTGCTCTGCGGTTGGCCTGCTGAGTAACAGCACACAACTTCTCCAAGAGCCATCTGGAAGGAAAAGAACTGCGTCACAGGAATCCCAGGTGTATATGCTTCAGTCTAAGAACTGATTTTGTGCATTTGACCTCTGCCTGGGCTTATGGCACAAAAGATGTGCTCTTCTGGGTGTCCACTGCTCAGACAGACTGGTTATACTATCACCTCAATTGTGGTTGTTTAGCTGAGTCCTTTTATTTTTTGCCATGTTATTATAATAATAAGTTAATAAAGTTTTCACATTCTGATGTCTCCTAGAAAACGGTTAAATAATCTATAGGTCAAGGATGAATATCCAAAGACATAGTAATTAATTAATGGAAAATTTACTACATATCTGATAATAATGACTTACTAGAAATTAGTCCGTCATATGACGCTTCAGGCTTTCTTGATAAATATCTTAATGCAGTCCATTCTTATGTCTTCTAAGTCAGGTCTGCCACTCAGGAGCTATTCGGAGTTCATGAAATATTAGATAATTGCCTGCAAAGCTATTGCACCTACTTTTTTTTCAGAAGCAATGCCATAAACCCCTCACATTAAAACATAGGTATGCTTTCACACATATAAGAGTCCAATACCAAGAGTAATCAGTATAGAATTGAAAAAAAAAAGGCAGAGCATTGAAATTCATAATTCAGTCTTTTTCTTATGATGGCTGAAGCCCTTTGTTGTTAAGCTGCATAAGGTGATAAATGGATTTTTTTTTCTAGAGTGGTTATGTAGTTTTCTGAACTAAAATGTTGACAAGATTGCTCAAAGACAACTACACTTCACAAATAGATTTAATTTGAGGTTTGAACACTTCGGGCCCTGGTTTCAGTGTAGTTCTCTGCATGTTTTCTTGTCCTTCCTGTTTCAATGGTTAAAAAAGAATACGAAAATCTAAGGGTCAAAGGAAAAAAAATACTTTTGTAGTTAAATGAGGTTGAATAGAAATGTGAATGTCAATGAGAACTAGAATCCATTTCTGTAGCATACACTGCTGTGATTGGCTTTTTTGTATGGCAGAACTCAGTGGACTTTTAAAGCAAAATTTGTAAATTTTACTCAAAAAAATTGCAGTAAAAATGCTTCTCCACCCCAGCAGAAAACATAAGATCAAAAAGTTGCCAATGTAGAAGTGTGGATCGGTTACTCAAAGAAATAAAAGTTAGAGTAGTCAAGCAGACAGTATACTAATCCTAAGAAGGTAAAGCTTTCTTCACAAGTTGTGCTCTGCAATGGGTTTAGAGCCATATTTCTGGTAAGTAGAAAGGAAGTTTATCAGTATCTTCATGAGACAGTATTATAATAAAAACGTTGCAGTACAATGGAGTTATTTCAAAATACAGTTTCTCTCAGGATTGGGTGGTCTCCCATAATAAACTCCTGGAGAAGCTGTCAGCACATGGCTTGGATGGATGCACTCTGTACTGGGTTAGGAATTGGTTGGATGGCCGAGCCCAGAGAGTGACAGTGAACAGTGTCTCATCCAGTTGGCGGTCGGTCACTAGTGGTGTCCCCTGGGGACTGGTGCTCGGCCCGGTCCTGTTTAATATCTTTAATGATGATCTGGACAAGGGGATTGTCCATCATTAGCAAGTTCGCAGATGATACCAAGCTGGGAGGAAGCGTCGATCTGTTAGAGGGTAGGAGGGCCCTACAGAGGGACCTTGGCAGGCTGGAGAGATGGGCTGATTCCAATAGCATGAGGTTTAACAAGTCCAAGTGCCGGGTTCTACACTTCGGACACAACAATCCCATGCAGAGCTACAGGCTGGGGACAGAGTGGCTGGAGAGCAGGCGGGTGGAAAGGGACTTGGGAGTGCTGGTGGACAGGAAACTCAACATGAGCCAGCAGTGCGCTCAAGTGGCAAAGAAGGCCAGTGGTGTCTTGGCCTGCATCAGGAACAGTGTGACCAGCAGGACTAGGGAAGTTATCATCCCCTTATACTCGGCACTGGTCAGGCCGCACCTTGAGTACTGTGTCCAGTTCTGGGCCCCTCAGTTTAAGAAAGATGTCGAGATGCTGGAGTGTGTCCAGAGGAGAGCAACGAGGATGGTGAAGGGGCTGGAGCACAAGCCCTATGAGGAGCGACTGAGGGAGCTGGGGTTGTTTAGCCTGAAGAAGAGGAGGCTCAGGGGAGACCTTACTGCTCTCTACAACTACCTAAAAGGAGGTTGTAGTCAGGCAGGGGTTGGTCTCTTCTCTCAGGTGACCGGCGACAGAAAAAGAGGACACAGTCTCAAGCTTCGCCAGGGGAGGTTTAGGATTGACATTAGGAAGAAATTCTTCACTGAGAGGGTAATTGTTCATTGGAATGTGCTGCCCGGGCAGGTGGTGGAGTCACCATCCCTGGAGGTGTTTAAAGGGAGATTGGATGAGGCACTTAGTGCCATGGTTTAGACGATGAGTAGGTGTTGGTGTAGGGTCACAGGTTGGACTCGATGATCTCAAAGGTCTTTTCCAGCCTTGTGATACTGTGATACTGTGTGGTACTGTTTCTTAATAGACCATAAATAAGGAGTTAAATACAAATATTCAAGGAAAGCACTGTCAACAAAAGAACATCCTACCTTACGCTTTGTGAATGAGTTAAAGTAAGCAATTTTATTAACAGGATTCTAGGAGTAGCTTATACTGCAAGATTTTACAACTGTCTTTAGATGACAATCTGACATCATAAACAAAATATATTATTAATTATAATTTGCTTTTATCACCCAGGTGTTCCACTTCAGACCAGGGACCTTTCCTCTAGGCACTGTGAAAATTCATTAGAAATGTGTCTGGAGAGATTAAGATGAGTATCTGGCTGTATCTTGGCCTTGATTGCCAAAGAGCACACTGTCAAGCATCTTAATAACATATTTACGGATGTTCAATTAGATGCTAGAGAACAAAATTGATCACCACGCTTAAAAATGTTTGCTGCTGCATTACAATGGTGAAAAATGTTACTATCCATCATGCAGATGGCAGTCCCATTGGCTGAAAACCAGTTCCCACACTCATTCTCCATGCCTTGTGGAGGAGCTGGTAAGTGCATCTAGTCCTGCTTCCTCCTTGCCCTCAGTTTTCCACATGGACCTGAGCAGCACAATCAGGGAAGGCTGCGGGAGTCAGAGACAAAAGCCCATCCAAAATAATATCCATCCCTTGTCCACCTTTGGTTAATGAATACAACCTTTTTTATCCCTTTCTCATGAGACAAGCTCCCTCTTGTTCTCAACAGCTTTCTGCATGAGGTTACGCTTCACATTTCCTAAGCACAGGTGACCTGAATCACAGATGATATCACAGATGTGATATGGTCTGGAAAGCAGTACCAATACTGAAAATCCCTCAGATGTGCATGTTATACCCTACACCCGCATTTGCTTCTTTCCCAGCTGCATCACTCCATTGCCCGACAGGTCACCTAGTGACCTTCACCAACCCTCATGTCTGTCTTGGAGGGTCTAACTTGTAAGCTCCCATCTGCATTTTAAACTCTTACTAGTTCCTTAGTGTGTAGGCATGCTTGTGAATTACATGTTTACCTGCTTTTATTATGGCAGTGGACACAGCTATTCAATTCCACTGTAACAGCCTAGTCCTCTTTCACACTGACAGCTCTCGCCTCATTAGCAGATTTCACCAGTACAGTTGATACACGCATTGTGCTGTTGGTACAGGGTCAATAATGAAAATATTAAATAATCCTGATCTCTGAGGTATTCCTGGATGCCTCATCTAGGAAACCATGTCAACAGTGTCTGCTGTCACACCTCTTTTGCCCAGTGTTTTGTGTGTGTGCGAGTGTTATGATCCTGGTCATAATGCTCTCTCCTGTTTACTGATGACTTTTAGTAGCATTGCAACAACTACTTTACCATTATCAATAGATTTGATTTAGGAGGATAAAATAGGGGAAGAAATGTCCAAATAAGGATCAAAGTATAATCAGACTATTCTACATATTTGCTTTCATCACTCCTTAGTATATTTCCAGCAGTGTTGTGGTTACCTTCTTAGATTTTTTCTTTTCCTCTTGGCCTTTCTGAAGGTAGGGAAGAAGCCTGTGAAGCGAACTGTTGTTTTCTTTTAGTACAATGGGTTTTGTTTGCTTGTCTGATATTGGCTTTCTATCTTTGATTTTGCAATGTTTTTTAAACACGCACATTGCTATGCAAGCCAAAGAATCATGTGCAGGACTTACAAAGTGATAGAAAAGTTTTATGCAGCACCATAATAATTGGGTTTTTTAAAAAAAATTAATTGTTCTCTGACTCTTTCTTTGTAATTCCTAACATTTTGCTTCCTTTCTGAACCACTGCCAAGCACATTGATGTTTTTGTGGACGTGTCTATTACAGATCCATGAGCCTGCTCTGGAGGGGTAACAGCCAGCTGAGACCCCATCATTTCCTCCTGGGTATCACAGTGCAGTTCCCTTTGCCGATGTTCATCTGCTGGTTTGTTGCTCAGTCATTCAGCTCCCCATCTTTTGATGTGTTGTTTGCCCACATGAGAAGCTGCCTCTTCACCAATGCACCTTAATTTCTTTGAGAGCCTTTAGTAAAAGATGCTGAATGTCTTTTTTTAAGCCTCTATATGTGCATTGGCCAGATCACCTTTCCTCATAAAGAGGAACTTGCAAGGCATTGCTTCCCTTCACAAAAGCTGCCTCTTTCTTTCCCTGAGTCCCACTTACTTACTCATTAGTTCAGTAATTCTTTTCTTTAACGAGTTCACCTGGCTTGATCATCAGACCTAATGTCTGGAGTCTTTTTCTGGATCCACCACTAAAAATTATTGCCATGTGAACCAGTGAGATTTTCCCTAAACTCATCTTTTGATACACTTAGTAGTGGTTTTACATATATAATCTGCCAGATAAGATGTTGTTTTCTTTTTACTTCACTTGGGCATAACTTAAGGTTTTTGAAGGATGCCTTTTAACTTGAAGGAATCTTAACCAAGTTGTTTAGTTATGTTCAGTTTCTTTTCAAGACTTCATAAACCTCTAAGGTAGGACCAACCCTTTGCTGAACTCAAAGAGAAGCATAAAAGTCTTGGGGCAGTAAATTGCAGGATGAAGAGGCTCTTATGTCTCTGGTCTTCTCAGCTACATGCCAAATACTTCGAGACAATCTGTGTTTCACCACCATCTCTATGACTGAGCTTCTCTGTGAATTGTTTAGATGGTGGTGAAATGGTAAAAAAAAAAAAAAAAAAAAAAAGTAGTTTCATTCTGGCTTGCTTTCTTTCTGTGTGGGAAAACTTGTACAGATTGGTGCTTCAATCCAAGTAGAAGAGCAGCCACCTCAAACAGAATTTTAGAAATAATCAGAATTTAAAAGGGAGAAAAATTGAGACTGCCCTCCAAGAACTTGGATGCACAGAAGTACAGGATAAAACTAGATAAACAGAAAGTAAGAAAACCACCACAAAGCTTTCTTAAGACTAGATTATGGTACTACAGCCAGACATTTTGAAAAAACACGAGTTTCTACTTTCCTGCATCAAGGAAATGAGTAGACCTAATTGGACTGGGTTTCAGGAAAACATTTGTTAGTATGCTACTTGTAAAAAAAACCCCCATAAACTAATGAAGACAGCTATTACTAGATTAACTCTTAATATGAATAAAAGCTTCCAAATAGTTTTGAAGGAGTAGTCTCAGCTGAGAGGAAAGCTGTGAGTGGAATTCCTTAAAGAACCATCTCAGATAGACCTTCCTATTTTCACTGACTATCCTAACTAGGAATTAAGTGTATAAGCAGCCAACAACACAAAGCTGGCATTGTTTGCACAAAGGGGGACTAAAATATCATACAACACAGGATACAAAGTCACTTTACATGATAGGCTTGACTCAGGATCCTGGAACTTGGCATACATCAAATCTAGCAAAAGTTCTCCAGCATGGTGTCTTCATTATAAAGATAAACCACACTGGTCAAGTTTCAAGTGGCGTAGTTGTTCCACAAGCAGAGAGGTAAAATATATCAAATAAAATTGCTATATAAAAATGCCATAATGCAAATTTCATACAGCAAGTTCCAAGGCAAGACAAAGAGAAGAAAGATAGATTTTTGCTTAGAGACACTCATAATGTTACCTAAGTGCCAGAAACATCATCACGGAAATCCTCCACATTCCTCCATAAAAAAAATAATTCTTACTTTTACATGTCATTCAGAGTGCCACAAAACTCTTGTATATCCTGCTCTTCTTTCAACCTCACAAGCATAACCTGTAAACGGGAGATTAACCTACAAGATCAATAGAAACAACACAGTGTGACACTCGTTCAATCTCCTCTCTGTTGATCCTGGAAAACTATTTCAGAATTTGGTCTCGTGCTCCCAGAGCTGTCAAGTGCAGCCAGTGCAGGACATGGAGTCAGAAGTACTGTATGACTTTCTGAAGACTTACCTGAAATACCATGCCATGATGTACCCAAAGTTAAAGTAATACTACAGACAACTCTATTTCCTGAGCCAAGCTAGCTCACCTGTAAACCCTGTGCATGTGCCAGCTCACGTCTGTAGTCGTGCAAAGCGTAGAGATTCCTGAACAAATCTAGACATGCCAGAAAATTCACAGGAAGCTGGTGGCTTGGATGAAACTTGATGACATCCTTTGTATAAAAAGCCTTTTGACATCCTTGTCATGCAATACCAGTATAATAGGGCAAAGTTCAAGGTCATAAACTGGGAATGAATAACACGAAATTTTGCTATCAGCATCCATAAAAAAGGGTAACTCGGGCCTGTGAGATGTTGATAGCAGGTAGCTCTGAATATAAATATATCAAATATATGTAAAATATATTAAATATATTAAAAATATCAAAGTATTGGTTGCTGTATATCTAGCAGGGGTAGGAAGGTATTAATGGCATCATGAGAGGCCCTTGATGACATCTTATCTAGAGTACTGCGTCTGCTTCTAATCCTGTGTGTTAAAAGAGATTTATTGAAAGTGGAAAAGGTCCACGGAGGGTTAGAAAGGTGGGGAAAAAGCAGCCTCTATGATAGGTACAGCACGGCTGTTCCGGCTGAGCAGATTTTGGCAGCAACCTATGAAAGCTCAAGGGGTGACAGATTGGAAAGGGACTTCACACTGGGAGAGAAAAACGCTCTTCAAACTGAAGCCCCAGACCCCACAGAACACAAGGGGGCAGCTGGTGCTGAATACTCATCTTCTAAAGTCTTTAACCATCCAGAGGAACAGAAGATGAGGAGCAACCTCATGGAAACGGTAGCTTCAAGATGGAGCCCGGCGTCTCTGCGAGCAAGCTGAACAGTGCAATTTGGCTGCCTACGATAGCTGGGAGTGGGCCCTCGGGCTGAGGAGGTCTTCTCCAGCCTTGCCTACATCAAGGTCAGAGCTCACAATGAAAGCTTTGATTTTCAAAATGCATATCAAATTTAGACGTTTGCCACCAGCCAGTTTATCACAACCTGCTATCTCGTGTTCAGTAGCATTACACAAGAGTGTAAATTAATGTGGAGTGCAATCCTTTTGATTTTTACACTCGGGGAACAAATGGGTCTGTGCACATGCAAGAATCAAATTAGTCATGTTGTGGTTGCATCTATGTGGAAATACCCTGTTTGACTATGAAATCATACCAACTGCTTTGGCTTATACAACAACGTGTGTTGCTGTGACTCTTGCATAAGGAGAATTAGGCCTTCTGTTTTAATAACACTGTACCATTCTGCTCTATTCTGAGCCCTTAATCTTGCATCACCGTAAAACACTGTAGTAGCAACGCATAATTGTGTATTTTTCCAATTTTCCATTTTGTAAAATGCTCATTCCTGACCTCTGCTAAATGTGTACAGTGGCCTGCCCTGACACAATATTAGATTAGTCTTAACTGAAAAGAGTCCTGGTGTAGCTGAAATATTAAAAAGAATATGACTTTGCCTAGTCAAGAATTTCAGTTTTTGGTCTTCTTTTCTCGTAAGAGCTTTACTGCCTTAGTATTTCACACGTGTAGTTTCACACGTTCTGTTTGTTTTAGACTGAGATTACTTGGCCTCATATACCCTCCAGTTTTGGTGGTGTCCCAAGTGCCTCCTTCGTGATATTGCAAAAAGAAATCCCCATAAACCTCATAAAACCCTAAACAAGCTGAGGGCAAAACTGAGCAGACGTCTGCTCTCGCAGGCAGAGTCCTTCCTTTGCAACCGCTGTCACAGGTGTCAATGGCAGCTCTGCAAAAACACTTGCAGCTCACAGGTTTAGTTCATTCTCTGCATCTGGAAACACCCTCACCGAGCATCTTTTCTGTGTTTGGTTGATGTTTAAGGGAGCTTATTGCTGGGATTTCCAGGGCAGAGTGTGGTCACTACAGCACTTCTGTAATTTACAGGTAATGGGCTATGAAGCAGAAATGTAGTTTGGAAGACTGGGCACAGTACAGGGTCATGTTCTCTAAAGCTGGCATTGATACTTGCCTTTCTGCTCAATTTCTAGGGGCACCTGCTCGTTTCTGAATCATCACTACTTCATTTAGATGACTGACAGCAATGGACAGATAAAAAAATTGAGTGGTTTTAAAGATACCTGTATCTTTTCTCTAGAATGGGATAATTTCTTTTACTTACACACAGCAATTCAAATTCCTCCTAATTACTAGTTACTTCGAGGGTTAATTTTACCTTCTTCCCTCTCTCCAGGACACAGACACGTACGTATACTTCTGTTCTCACACATACGCATACCCCATCAAAATTATTTCAGCATAAGTATGAATACCATGAACCTAAGTTTGGCATCCCTACTACAGTGAAAGCTGACTGCCACCTATGGGTAAGAGTCCATGTTAACATATTTAGATAAAATTTTAATATTACTCTTTGTAATTAATCCAATTTGTAATTATCTAGCAGGACAGTTTGGATTAATTTGCCATATATTTTGTCAACAAACATCACTGCTCACCCTCTGAAAACTGAGTATATAAACTCCCTTATGAAGGAGCATCAGCTTTACAATGAGTGAAAAAAAAAAGGGATATGACGTTCTTATTTTTCTTATTCTGAATAAGGAATATGCAGAAGTTGCCCAATTCCCCATGTAAAGAAAAAAAGACTCAATGCTACACAGTTAGGCACATCATATTAGATAAAACTTTATTTAATGATTATCGTATTTTTAAAGTTTACTCACCTCAAGGTTTTAATATTTTGCTTACTGCTTTCTTTTACAAAGCACAAATAGCTTAGCTATGCAATCTCATGAAAATGGGTATATAATCAGCATGTCATAGTAATTTTCTGTTCACAATTTTTCATTTTTAGAATAAAATGAAAGCTAAGTGGGGGAACGCAGGCAATGGAAAAATGTATGGCTTGATTATGTAAGACTCGATTTTTCTGATAATCAGTCTATGTAGCGTTTACTTCGAAAAATCAAAAGGAAGTACAGACTGAAAAGCCAAAATTATTTTATGAAAAATATTCTTACCGATTCTGCTTTCAGGTACTCAAAAGCAAATAGGCTGACAATTCTGTATCTCTGAATACCAAAAAGAAAAACGCTAGATTACAGCTGCTATACCGTAGTAAGCTGCATTAAAATGGACACCACTATCCATTTCTCAGAAATACAATCGGTAAAAATAGTTGGAAGTCTATCAAATTAATGCATGTAATTCAGTTTGGGAAAAAATCATTTTGCTCCGGCAAACAGAAACTAATTGTGGCCATTATATTTCTCCCTTTTGAGGCAGGGGCATGGTATTTCTGAAGGAAGAGAACAGAAAGAAACTTACAAAAGGAAAAAATGCATTAAAAGAGATGGCAACTAATACAAACTGAGCCTGATATTTGTTTTTAAAAATTGCCCTTTTAAAGTAATCCTAGTCTTGGGCCTTCTCATTCATATTTTACTTTATTTAATGTGATAATCAGCCTGTCTAAAAAACCTGAAATAAATACTACACTGGTGCCTACCTCACGCATTTTAACTAACTTTTATTATTACAGTTACATTATAAACTTATGAAATCTGTAAAAGCAGTCAACAAATGCCATATAAGTATCAAATGTTATCACATCAACATTTCACACTTGCTCTCCGACAGCATCGGTGCCCTTTATAATCTACGTAATTCAGACATTTATGGTAAAATCTCTGTGCTTCATAGACAAAAGCATCTTGCAGCTAAAGTAACTCTGCTCCACAATAATATATTTGTGATGCATTTTCCTCACTTCTGCACTGACATATTTTAGACACTGCAAAACCAGCATTCTCCAATTTTCTTCCTTGCGTCCACCTTGGCTACCGAATCAAGCCATCAACTGTCCACCAACATTTCTCCGTATTTTCCAACCCCACTTTAAACTTAGTCTTCTGGGATGTAAACTTCGTATCAGACAGAAATTACTTCTTATCACGTTTGATGAATCCACCTTAAAACAAACACAGAACTGCACAAACATCTGTGACAAATGACTTGTCTCAGCCATTCTGCTCTTTCTTATTTAATCTCCCACTGGAGTACAATTTAGCAGGTACGCTGTTTTATGGTGCCGAGCTTCTCCCACCAACCTACTGCTTGCAAAAGGAATAATTTTTTTTTCCCATGTATCATACCAAAACCTGAGCAGAATATAGTTGAACCTTTCATTATAAAATAATTACTAGCAGGAGAAGTAAATTTACAAAAGCAACAAAAAGGTAAAATAAAAAAATATAAAAAACACAATAGAGGTTTCTATTAATAGATCTATTAATAGAATATGAATCAAATCCCTCCTTTCCTGGTGACACATCACCAAGTTACTAGTTGTATACTTCTACAAGTATAAACTGAGAGCAATTTTTTTCTTTATATAGTCATATATATAGTCACTATTACATAGTCAGTATTATGAATTACATAAAGTATATACTTCATATAGTCACTATTATGAATTTTGAGATATTCTTATTTCCTTAAAACCGAGGCCTCGTTAAAGGACAGACTACTTGGAAAGATTTCCACGATATTGGAAAACCCCCACAGGTTTCTCCTAATTTTTTTTTTCCACCAATGATGTCAATGTTTGATAGAGGAATGAAGCCCCACAAATCAGGCAGCGCACCTAATTCTCTGAAGGGCTTATTGTTAATTTTATGCCTTTACGAAAAGACATGGAAAATTCCACTTCCCAAGTTAAGAAATACAGAACATCATAACATCATAGCTTTAAAAAATGATTCTTTCTGTTCTATTCATGTGCCTCATCAATTTCCCTTGAATGCTGCTTACATTGTGTAACACAGATTTTAGTTTAAATAATAGTACTTATGCCTATATGGATTTCTTTGTTTCAAATAGCTTTACTAGATTGGTCATGGATTTTTACGATGCTACGTATTTTTTCAGTACTTGGTTATATGTCTGCATTTTCCAACAGACATTCGAAATATTACTGTATTCTGGTCTATTCCATACTCATAAGATAATATGCTTATAGATGCAACTAAATGAAAAAAACCCAATTACCTTGTCATTCGGTGGAATGAATGGGACTTTACTCTAATGGGGAAAACCCTGTTTGTTCATAGTAATTTAGTTTATAGTTTAGAAGGGGAGCAAAGCACCTGGAACTGACTCACTGTAAATTCCAGAAAGGCAAGGAGCTTCACAAAAACTCTGAGGTTACTTTGTTTTTTAAGTAACCATGCTGAGCTGACAGCTATTAACAGTAACAAGGACTTGGATAAGGAGGACTTGAAGGAAGGCTTAGTACTACCCATGCTGGAGCGATATGAAGAGAATGAAGGCACGTATTTCTTTATGATGCATTATGTAACAATACAGAGGGCAAGCCGAGGCATTCAAAAAATATGGGACCCACATTTGATCTTATACTGGTTATCTATCACACAAATATTTTCTAATACTTATAGCTTAAGGCTTATGAAACACCTAACTTAGGAATGTTATCCAGTACAAATGAGTTTAAAATGTTTTAGGTGACATATTTTATGTTCTGTACATCTTCAGGCAAATATAATGGGTCCTATAATTCATTTTCTTCAAACTTGTGCAATACATGCAATCTCAGATAAAATAAAATTGTCAAAATCAGTGATAGCTGGACCTTCTGGTTCACATTAGTGTGAAGAGAAAACTGCTGTTGAGCTGACACATTGATAGATTACGAGTTCTGCTGAAGAATAGCTAAAAATGGTGATTCAATCTTGTTGCTACTATACAAGAAGAATAACAGAAGTGGAGATGTTACTTGTGATATCATGTCTTTTATCAAAACCCTAAAGGGTTCTGGTGTACCGAACACATTCTCTTCTTGAGAGCTTCTGTCTTTAAAAAAATACCAGAGTTAAGTAAATGAAACTAAATTGGCCTATTAAAAATAGGATAAGCTTGTGCCCTAAATTTATTTAAACTTAAAAAAAAAAATCAGACTGTAAAAAGACTATCTTTTAAGGGCTTTAAACACTCCCCCTCCCCCCTTATTTATTTATTTATTTATTTATTTATTTACAGTAGAGATGCTGGTGTTGTAATGACGAAATGGAGAGCTAGGAGGATTATGAAACACAAGTAACACGAAGGGCAAATCTGAGTGAAAGAGAGAGAATATTATTCCAATTATTTAAAACTCAGGTGGGTTAGTTCCTCAACTGAGTTAAATCAATACAGCTCCCTTGAAATCAGTAAGGTGATACAGATTCACTCAAGATGTTATCTAGCATGTAAGATCATGCAGACCGTCACCTCCTATTAGGACACATAAACACAAACACATGGGAGAGTCATATTTTCTAAATAGCTCCTTCATCTTTAAATACTCAAAAGACAACTTTTAAAAGAGGCACCTTAAGCACTTCTGCTGTTCTGTCCCTGGTCCTCTATCGATCTGAACCTTGCGTGCTCGTTTATGCTTAAGTGGTCAGGGCTGAACACTGACTTCAGTCCCTCAGTGCTTCATACTTCCCTGTGCTGCTGCAAATAACCATGGAAGGCTCAAGATGGAGGGAACAGGGCCTTGGTGGTTTGTGCCTTTCTCCCACGGACATCTCAGAATGCTCCCAGCACTTGCTTCCCGTTTATCCAAGAAGTCCTGCAACAACAGAAGGGGAAACAAGGCTTCACAGTCCTCATCCTTCACGGAGAGAGATAACAGGTAAGGAAAAGGAGGAAACAGAAACAGAGGGAGGGAGGATTTCTTATTACAGGCTCCCCTCTCCGAAATCGAAAGGAACCTTGACGCAAAATTCATCATATCATAAAGACATAAATGGGCATGCACCTCAGATTTCTGATTCCTCAGTGGTCTTGTTTCAGGGAGGGATAAAGTATTCCTCGGGGTTTTATTTTCACTTTTACCAGGGCCTCTATACTACGTATTTGCAGCTTCTCCTACAATAATTAGTATTTCATATTGCATAGGATTTTTTACTTTAAGAAAAAGAAAAGACTGTCCCCAGCAAAACTGTAAGATAAGTTTTGTTCTCAATTTGGGGATGAATGAGGAGGAGGGAAAGAAAAGCAGCAAGCCAGAAAGTTCATCACCTTGCTCTAAACTGTAGGTAGAGCCAGAAAATGAGATTAAATCCAATAAACATCTTAACCCTGCTCTGTGTTTTGCCTACAGCTCTTAGGCACGCATCTGCTTTTGGAGTATGCACACCGACATTTTTAGGATATTCAGGCATTAACACATTGGGAATAAGGCAGAGAAACAAGTCAGAAATATTCGGAGTGTGTGAAGCAGTAAAACAGTAACCAAGTGGAAATGTTTTAAGCAATGCTATCACGGTTCGATGGCAAAGTAGAATCACAGAATCATAGAATGGATGGGTCGGAAGGGATCTTAAAGATCATCCAGTTCCAGCCCTCCCTGATTTATACGTTCTCCATTCAAGCCTATAAGCTTGGCAACGAGTGAGATAAGTTAAATTTTCTCGGTTTGGTATGTAATTGTTTTTTGCTTGTTCTTTGTCAGAAGAGCTCTTACAGATGGAAGTCTGCTTTTAGGACAGGCCTGTGGGGAGAGGCTGCAGCGCAGCAGGGAGAGACCCAGGTAATTGTGGCGGGGCAGCATCTTGCGATGCATCGGGTACCCAGCCCGCCTTACGTAAGGATTTCATTTTCCCTAGGCTGCATCCCGCCACCACAGGAGGGGAAGGAGAAGAGACTGCTATCACATTCCCCCCTCCCTCCCCCCTCCCGGGCAGTGCCAATCCCAATATCCGCATCCTCGTATCTTTTATTATTATTATCATCACTATTCCTTCTCTCCGCACAGCACATCCACGCAGCGGCGTTTACCTACTCGCTCGAGCCGTGGCTGCAACGCACCCCACCTGCGGGATGCGTTGCCGGAGAGAGAACCCCGCATCCCTGCGGGAAGAGGGGCTCCTGGAGAGCAGCATTCCTGCGGCGGGGAGCATCCATCGCAGCTCGGCGTGGGGCAAACATCCCGGCCCCTCTCCGTCGCCTTCCACCCCCCCCTCTCCTAACACCAGGTGCGTATCACTGCTCACCCCATCCTCTTCCCAACACCCGGTGCATTTATTGCTCATCCCATCCTCTTCCCAACACCAGGTACGCTTATTTCTCATCCCATCCTCTTCCCGCAAATCCAGCGTCTGCAGCCTGGCTGGCTCCCCCCAGGTCACCACCGATACGAGCTCTCCTGCTCTTTCTTTGGGAGCAATCCTGCTCCCCCCGAGGAAGCTCGCCCTTGCATCTCAAAGCATCGCCAAAGCCGGAGCCCTTAAAAACAAAAAGGCGAAACCCCGCCACTTCCCACGCTCCCTTTCTCGCCTTACAGGAGCTCGCCTAAGCAGGGATATAAAAAACAAGGAGTGGGGGCGGCTAAGGAGAGGAAACCCACCCAACCCCACGGCCGAGCCCCAGCCCCGCGCACGGGGCAGCGCACCGCGCCGCGATGTATTTCCCTCCCTTAGCGACAGGGGAGGCGCGCGGCGGCCGCGCCGCCGCCATTGGCCGGGTGGGAGCGGCGCGGCGCGGCGATTGGCTGGCGCCGCCGCCAATGGGACGCGCTGTATCCGGGAGGCAGGGGGCCGCGGAGCTATTTCGATCCGCGCTCGGTGATGTCACCGCGGGGAGAGGGGGTGGGGGGAGCGGGGAGCGGGGAGCGGGCGGGAAGGGGGAGCGGGAGCGGGGAGGGAGCGCGCGCCTGCCAGGGCGCGTTAGGGACGGGGCGGGCGCTGCCTCCTAGGGAAGGGGGAGCGGGAGCGGTGGTGCGCTTGTCCTGTAGTGGAGAACCTGGAGCGTATGGGTTAGTTCACAGCATCGCGGAATGACAGAATCAGGGACTCACAGGCTCATAGAATCGCTGAACGGTTTGGGTTGGAAGGGACCTTAAAGCCCAACCAGTTCCAATCAGGGACCCTTCCTACCAGACCAGGCTGCTCAAGGCCCCATCCAACCTGGCTTTGAGCACTTCCAGGGAGGGGACATCCACAGCTTCCCCAGGCAACCTGTGCCAGTGCCTCACCACCCTCAGCGTGAAGAATTTCTTCCTAATATCTAACCTAAGTCCTCCCCCTTCCAATTTAAAGCCATTCCTCCTCATCCTATAACTACTTGCCCTTGTAAAAATTCTCTCCCATGCTCTCCTGCAGCCCCTTTCAGTACTGGAAGGCCACTATGAGGTCTCCCCAGAGCCTTCTCCAGGCTGAATAAGCCCAACTCTCTCAGCCTGTCCTCATAGCAGAGGTGCTCCAGCCCTCTGATCATCTTCGTAGCCCTCCTCTGGATGCATTCCAACAGTTCCAGATCCTTCTTATGTTGGGGATTACAGAACTGGACACAATACTCCAGATGGGGTCTCACAAGAGCAGAGTAGAGGGGAAGAATCACCTCCCTTGACCTGGGGGCAGTGCTTCTTTTGATGCAGCCCAGGACATGGTTGGCCTTCTGGGCTGTGAGCATACACCGCTGGCTCATGTCGAGCTTCTCATCAATCAGGACCCTCAAGTCCTTCTCCATAGGGCTGCTCTCAATCACGTCATCCCTCATCCTGTATTGAAACCACGGATTGCCCCATCTCAGGTGTAGAACCTTGCACTTAGTCTTGTTGAACCTCATGACGTTCACACGGGCCCACTTCTCCAGCTTGTCCAGGTTCCTCTGGATAACGCCTCGTCCTTCTGGTGTGACAACTGCCCCGCTTAACTTGGTGTCATCCACAAACATGCTGAGGGTTCACTCAATCAATGAAAATATTAAACAGCACTGGCATCCACAGCTTCCATGGGCAACCTGTCCCAGTGCCTCATCACTCTCATCATGAAGAATTTCTCCCTCATGTGCGTCTTCCTCCTAATTTTAAGCCATTCTCCCTCGTTGCATTACTACATGCCCTTGTAAAAAGTCCCTTTGTAAAAATTCTGGGGTGTTGGCACAGCAGATGCTGATACTGAGCGCAGTCAGGTGAGCTGGCTAGTTGTGCGAGTTTCATGCAAAGCCATCTCTAAAAGAAAAGGCAAAAGGGCTGCTGGCAGCATTGCACTGCTCTGTTTCACACTGGTGTGGCCCCACCTTGTGCACTGTGCAGAGTTTTGGGGCCCCACAGTATAAAAAGGACATAAAGCCACTGGAGAGTGTCAGAGGAGGCCACAAAGTCAGTGAAGGGTTTAGAGGGGAAGTCATATGAGGAGCAGCTGAAGTCATTTGGTCTGTTCAGGCTGGAGAAGAAGACTGAGGGGAGACCTCATCGCAGTTTACAGTTCCCTCGCAATGGAAGGAGGAGGGGCAGGCACTGAGCTCTTCTTTGTGATCACCAATGATAGGACCTGAGGGAATAGCAGGAAGATGTGCCAGGGGAAGCTTAGGCTGGATATTAGGAAAAGGTTCTTCACCCAGAGGGTGGTGGAGCACTGGAACAGATACCCAGAGAAGCAGGAATGGTGCCAAGCCTGACAATATTCAAGAAGCATCTGGACAATGCACTTAAACACATGGTGTGAATGTTGCGGTTGTCTATGCATGGATAGGAGTTGGACCCAATGATTCTTGTGGGTCCCTTCCAACTCGGGACATTCTGTGCTTCCACGATTCTGCAGCTGTTCGAGGGGGAGGAGTCACCTCACAGCACCTTTCTGCGCTGCTCTGATTTGCGCTCAGTGCCTCCTCATGGCCTCAGCGATACTGCAGAAGCAATCGCGTGCATTGAATGTAATCCCTTGAAATGTGCCTTCAGAAAGGCTCA
Organism: Neomorphus geoffroyi; assembly: GCA_033558235.1. NCBI lineage: Eukaryota > Metazoa > Chordata > Aves > Cuculiformes > Neomorphidae > Neomorphus > Neomorphus geoffroyi. The sequence continues at coordinate 118,517,038 of JAUMJM010000005.1, read as the reverse complement.
CCCCTGGTCGTTCCAGGGTTGCCTGGCTTTCACCCTGAGGGGGGTCACAGTGGCAGGATATGGCAACAGAGGTAGGAGACAGCAGGAGAAGCCTGACCATGGAGGTGGCTTCTGCAAGGGGAGAGGAAGACTCGTCCTAACTGAGGGTCTTCAGTCTGAAATTTGATTGTCTTTTAAGGATGTTCTTTCACTGAGAGTCAGATGAAAGAATGAGAGAGCTCCTTTCAGGAACTGACTCTGTGTACCTTTTCAGTCCTGTTGGCATTTCTTCACTTTTCCCTGTTTGGAAGTCTGCTTGGAATAAAGATTAACTCACTACACTTAGTGTGTTGTTTATGTATTGTGTTTGTCTGCTAATCCCACACTCCATGTTTTCCATGAGTTGCTTGCAAGGCTCAGGAAATAATATTTTTTTTGTCTTTTAATTGAACTTTTTACGCATGGTCCCTGGCTGTGTTACTGCTGGGATTGAGTTGGAGAAGCATCACTTTCCTCTGGAATATTGGATCAGCGTTAGCAAGAGAGGAAAAGCTGGGCAGAGACCCTTCTGTTCAGTCATGAGGTTCAAAACATGCTTTCTAAACATCCCCTCAGAGAGGAGCCTAGGTGTGGCTGAATCCATTTTTAGTCCCAGACTTGGTTGACAGTTTATGACTAAAGGATTTTGTGTGTGCACTTTCACATGTTCTTGTCACAAGTCAGAATCCAGTTACCTGTGAGAGTCTCCTTAGAGACTGGTACACACAGGGTTAACACGTGCCCTTCACAGCCCAGACTTGCTGCATTAGCATTTAAACACTTAAAAGAGGCTAACAATTAGCATAAATATATATATACAAAACAAGTAACATTAAAAACTCGAGTTAGTAATTATTTTCCTGGGGAAAACATCTGACAGAGTCAGAGGTGCGCAATTCTTACCAAAAGATATTTCTTCTTGGTGGAGGAAGAGAAATTCAGGCCTGTCAACCTGTCCAGCAGTTAAGGAGGTAATTTTATCTCCCCCTCCAAAAAGGTTTTCAGGTATCAATTTTATACCTTTTGAAAACTTTTTGGTGCCTCATAGTGAGGTGGGACTAAGTCGATTATTAGGTATTGATTGGCTCTTGGCAAGGCCACTTGTGTCTTCGGAAGCAGGAACTCAGTCGTTCACCACACCTTTGAGGTGGAGAGCTCAGTACATGCTTTTGGGGGTGTTTCTGCTCTTAACTGAAGCAGCACCAGGCTGTGAGGCCTCTGTCTCACCCCAGGTGTCACTTAGTTGATTTGAGTGTGAGACCACCACCCAATCTATCTGTGTTACCAGATGCAGTTTTCCGTTGCTGGTCGCTCTCTCTTGCCAACCTCTTATGCAAAACTGAGCAAGTGTGTTATACTGCACGTGTTCGTGATGGTCCTGCTCCTGACTCATTCATCTTGCTCATATGCTTGGAACTAATCTTGCGATCAGATTTCAGCTGAGAAGAATTTTTTTCTCTAACGTGGGCCATTGCATTTTGGGAAAAAAAGGGAGAGGGGAGGCATTCACTCTCCTCCATCAGATGGATCATGGTTTGCTTTGTAAAATGAACTTGGTTATTTTGGGGCAGGAACAGCTGGGATGGACAGAGCCCTTGGGCTGGAGTAGTAAATTTTGGGGAGCTTACCGTTAATAGCACTGGAAATCACTGCGTGTTGCAGCATCTCAGCTTCAGTTTTTCACAGGGTTTTTGCTAAGGCTAAGATTGCTGCTAAGGCTGAGTGAGCTCAGGCACGGAGAAACTAGAAGGCATGTGAGTAACTGAAGTTCAGACAAGACAGAACTGGAAATCCCCTACCAGTCTTGACACTGCTTCTTCCTAGCTAGTCTTTAAAAATCATTCCTGCTGCAGGTTATTGATACATGATAGCACATTTTTTTTCCTGTTAAGAACACATTTTGCAGAAAGGTCTTTAGTACTGTGTGGGATTCCACTGAATTCAGGCTGCAAGATGGGGTCAGTTGCAGTCCCCTGCTTCAAAGTATCATTGATAAAAATCTATTTTAAATGTTTTTGTCAGGACTAGTGAAGCTTTTCAATTTTTAAATGTGTTTTGTGTGGAAAATCCCTCTGTTAAATAATTAGCAAGTGCTCTAAGCATTACTGCATATTTTATATTTCATCTGCCTTGAAGAAACGGACAGTTCTGTTGCTACAGATTAACCGCAATTTATTTTGTCGTACTTTGCCTGCTGGAAGAGAGACTTCATAGTTTATTTCTTTTTCATCTAATTATTCAAGGAATGAGGCTGGACAGAAGAAGGGTTTAACCACAACTTCCCTTCTACTCCCAATCCCAGCAGACATTTGAATTTACAAAATAAAAATCTGCACAAGCTGAAAATGTGAAAAACAGAAAGTGAGTGGTTCAACAGTACAAAAGATTGTAGTGTTGGATCTTATTTTCTTGGCTGGCATTGTTGCATTGTCTATGGTGGCTTGTTTATTTTACCTTTGACATAGCCTTTTTTCACATTTCAGTGTAAATTTTTCGCAGGAGGTGAAAAAAATCATCACTGCAGTTGCTTGTTGGATGAGTTAGTTAGGTACCGATGGACACTGACTGTGTTTAAAATGAAGAATTTGGCACAAAAAAGCTGTTCAGGTTTAACCTTTTCCTAACAGAAATGGAGTTACTAATGATTCTTTTTACAGAATGAAGAATAAAATCACCTCATATGTAATTGTTATCTCATTCAGCCAGTCTTTGTTCTTACTGGACTCTTAAAACAGTGGGTTGTGTCAGAAGTGTGCCTGTGGCTCTGCTGTTGGCAGTTCTGTATGTCTCGGTGCTGTTAGCAGGCTGCACCATCAAGGCTCAGAAAGCAACACTGAATGGTAACCATTATGTCTGCTCTCTTAGAAAGTTGTTTGGGCCTGTCTTTGAGACGAACTTTGAATTCTGAGACGGTTTTGTATTTCTGTTGTGACATTTGGCAGCCCCATTCCTAAAGGAATAAAATGCTTCCATCTTCATGTATGTTGGACCTAGCAGCCCTCTTGGCACTCAGCAGGAGGCTTCAGTATACCAAAAAATGCAGATGTGGGCTCCTCAGCCTGAAGAAATTGCCCTAGGTTACGGAGTACAGACAAATGTTGATAAACCAAAGCTGCCTGCAATACACAAAAGTTCTCTTAGAATATAAGCTAACTTCCAAGTTTTCTCCTTTGGTGTAGCACCAGCAGCCCAGAGCTCTAAGCAGTCCTCTGCTTAATTTCACAGCTGTTGCTTAGGTAGCTGATCCAGTTTGTTTTCCGAACTATGTTATACAGAGGGCCATTACCTGTGCACATTATCTCTGCATGCACTGGGGCTCACATGTATATTTTGCCCACATCAGCTTCTTCCACAGTGTTGCCTGATGAGCTTTTGCAACAAGAAGCATCTTGTGAAGCCTTTAGAATTCTCTTCCAGCTTGCCAGGCACAACTGTGTAGGATGCTAGTGACCATCTGGGATTATAAAGATGGTGGTGGCAGCAGTACTCAGTGGTTTGTTAAGGGCCAGATCCCTAGTCAGGCCAACTAGGAGTGCAGGGAAAAGATCAAGGACTTGAATAAAGCTAATTCTTCATTCTGGCAATTGAACTGGGGGAATGCATATCTTCTTGCAGTCCCACTGAGGCTTGCAAAAGCTCTTCCATCTCCAAAACGTTGCTGAGACTGATGCCAATTAAAATAATACACAGAAGCATTTCTAACATTTATGCAGCTCATTTGCAGTTGAGCATGGTGTGTTGAAGCGCAGGCAATAGAATAGAATAGAATAGAATAGAATAGAATAGAATAATTTCATAGAATAATTTCATAGAATTTAGTAGAATTTCATTTGGAAGACACCTAGAACAATCATTTAGTCCAACTCCCTGACCACTTCAGAGCTTACCAAAACTTAAAGCATGTTATTGAGACTATTGTCTAAATGCATCTTAAGCACTGACAGGCTTGGAGCGTTGACTGCTTCCCTAGGAAGCCTGTTCCAATGTTTGGCTGCCCTATTGGTAAAGAAATGCTTCCTTATGTCCAGTCTGAACTTTCCCTGGTGCAGCTTTGAACCATTCCCTCGTGTCCTATCCACTGGATACCAGGGAGAAGAGATCGGCACTTCACCTCCTCAGGAAACTGTAGAGAGCAACGAGGTCGGCCCTCAGCCTGCTTTTGTCCAAACCAGACAAACCCAAAGTCCTTAGCCACTCCGCATAGGACGTGCCTTCCAGTCTTCTCACGAGCTTTGTTGTCATCCTCTGGATGTATTCAAGGACCTTAACATTCGTCTTAAATTTTGAGACCAGAACTGCCCTCAGTACTCAAGGTGAGGCCACACCAACACTAAATACAGCAGGATAGTCACCTCTTTTGACTGGCTGCTTATACTGTGTTTGATGCTCACCAACAGACCAATCCATCAATGAAGACTGGGAGGGTTATTTACCATTACTGAGTTTAGAGTATTTTTTAATTTTATTGATCAGTATTTCTAAAATAGTGTTGAATTGTAGCTTTCCTGTTGCGATAAAGCTATATGGCTATTATAATATTTTACTGTTTTGTTTGTTAGCAGCTTGGAACTACAAATCAAAAGATGGCGGACACAAAAGAAGACTATAAGAATGTGTTCAAAATAGCACAAGGATGACTTTTATGCAGTATTTCCTAGGTGCAGTGTTCCTGAGCCAGTGTAAAATTTTACTCTATTCTTTAACGAAACTTACAACAAAGTCTGTTTCTTAAGTATTGGCCTGTTTGGGCAACTACACTTAGGTTTGGGACAAAGTATATTATGGTGTGATATCACATCAGTAGGTAGTATTAATCTCTGTATAACTTTCCATAGATTTCCATAATATTAATCTCTGCAGGGAACTTGAGAAGAATGTCCTTCTACAACCCCATGTAATGAAGGGGAAGCTTGTCAGCTGGCTTTCTCAGTAGGTGGATTGTTTTCGGTTTTAAAAGTTAGCTCTCATAATTGAGTGTTGTCTTCACTCTCCTCACAAGCTCGAAGAACAGCCTATTCAATAGCTGGCGTAGAATGTGTCTAGAGATGAGTTCCAGTAAATACCAGCATAACATTTAATACAAATTCTTTCCTAAAATATCTGTGATAAAGCCGAGTTCCAATAGGTATACATATGTATGTATTGGTACTAGAGTATAATCTAGGTGGGGTTTAAACACCACGTTCCAAAAAAGCAAACCCATGCAAACCACTCATCACCTCTTCATCATCTGAGCATATGCAGACACCTACCATCTTTGTGACACTGTTTTAATGCTATGTGGAATGGCTTCATGAAGACAGCTGCGTCTTTAGCATACGTGGAACTTAACCAACTTCAGCACAGAGCTATTTACAGTCACAAATGCAGAACAGCAAGGATGGGTATTGTCCATCTCTTCCCTAATGGTCAGCTATTGGAGGACTTGCCGAGGAAATCAGGCTTTCAGTGCCATCAGACAACAACTCCTACTTACTAGATGAGAGATCTCACCTTAGTGGCCTGAGTGAAATCATGACACAGCTTCTTCTATGGTTTTCAGAGCTGATTTGTATTCTCTGCCATGCTTGCAGGGGACTATTTTCCTTTCTATAACCACCTAAAGTGCTATATTCCTCTAGTTTCTGTGGAATTCCTGGTTTGGAGTAAGGAAAGGGATAATTTTAACACAAGAATTGAAATTGTGTCTGACTCCTAAACAGGTAGAAAGAGGAAAATGTCTCTAGTGCTGTTTTCTGATGTTTGCTTGATTCCTGTGATAAAACCTGTGCATCTTCACTCTGCTATGCATGCTGTCTACCTCTACTTCTCTTGCATCCTTTGAATAATTATTCTGTTAGGAGTTGTAAGTCACGCAGTGCTTTTCAAATTATGCAATTCAGCGTGCACGAGAAGTGCACATGAAATTTATGGGCTAAAATGGAATCATCAACCATTCATGAGGCAACACCTGCAAGAAGGAGCACTCATGGCTTCTTGTCCTGAGCAATAGAAAACACCAAGCAGCTACTAGGTTAACTTGTCCTAACACAGAGCAAAAGGCCCTGCAGTGAATCCAGCATTACTTCTCTGTTTAACAGCTCTGTCCATGTGTTTGGTGTCTTGTTTTGGTTTTGTTTTTCCAAGGGAGTCTTGACTCATTTTCAAAACAATCTCTAATCTCTAATTGAATGCATATACCAGGATTTATAACACATAAGCTAAAGGAGATGCGCTCATGAGACAGCAAAGCATACAGTAGTAAAAAGGATAAGAAGTACCCTTTTCATGCTGTCTGATAAGAAAGATCAGTTAGAGCAGAATATGACTTTAATTTCTAAGTTATCCAAACACATCAAAATAGGAAAATGAAGAGAGAAAAAAAAGAGGCATTTATGGGCCCACTGGTATCACAAGTGCTTTAGTATCCTGCTTTTGTACATTGCATTCACTAATCTGATAGGTAACATACAGCACCAAAGCGCACAGCATTTCTAAAGACATGTGAGTAGTCTAGGCTGCAGGAGAAAGTAAGAAAAAAGGTGATCCCACTTAATCATTTGTCTGAATCTTGCATGACTTTTTTCAGGGTAAGAAAAACGAGGGCTGTTAAGGAGAAACTGGTGGCAAGTCAGCTGCTGCTCACAAAGGGGTAAAACTTTGTATGGCATCCTCGAAAAAATGAGAACTGAGATGTAGTTGTGATCTGCTGCAGAGAGCTGAGGGCACATGTTACTCTTTAAATTAATTTAGGTAAATTTAATTTACTAGTAGATCAGCTATGATAAGATGTTGGAGAGAGATAACCATGTTGTAGGTGTGGGTGGAAATAATATGCACAGCAAAACAAGCTGGTTGGGTATGAGGAGAAGCGTGTTGCTGGAAAATCTTATGAGGCACTTCATACGAGCTGCAGTATTGTACATAGACTCAAGTCACATGCTGTTGATCAGGCAGAATTCAAACACCGAAGAGACTGAGCTGTGGCAAAATTTCTGGCTTTATGTAGTTGCCAAACAGTCCAAGGTGGACCAATTCTCCCCAACGTAAGAAGGATATGGAACTGTTGGAACAGGTCCAGAGGAGGGCTATGAATATGGTCAGAGAGCTGGAGCATCTCTGCTATGAGGGCAGGCTGAGAGAGTTGGGGTTGTTCAGCCTGGAGAAGAGAAGGCTTTGGGGAGACCTCATAGTAGCCTTCCAGTACTGAAAGTGACTTCAAAAAAGCTGGGGAGGGACTTTTTTACAAGGGCAAGGAGTGATAAGGCAAGAGGGAATGACTTTAAATTGGAAGGGGGAAGATTTAGATTAGATATTAGGAAGAAATTCTTCACGCTGAGGGTGGTGAGGCACTGGCACAGGTTGCCTGGGGAAGCTGTGGATGTCCCCTCCCTGGAAGTGTTCAAAGCCAGGTTGGATGGGGCCTTGAGCAGCCTGGTCTGCTGGGAGATGTCCCTGCCCATGGCAGGGTTGGGGCTGGATGGGCTGTAAGGTCTCTTCTGACTCAAACCATTCTATGATTCTACTTTGTATCATCGTAACTTCTACTTTATGCTTGTTTTGATTACATAATGCTATTTCATGGAAATTTTGAGGTTATTTGAAGGGCTCTGGGGAAGGGAGTCTGAATTGCATGCAGCATTGTAGTGGACACAGCAACAGCTGGAAAATATAAGAGGATTCATAGGGGAAAGGAAGAGCAGAAGACATCAGAGAGAAGCAGAAGTCAACAAGCATGGATTGAAAAGATGGAACAAAGGGATACCATAGTTTAAAACCATGCCTAGGTGTACTAGGACCTGTGGGAATCTGAAAAGTGTATCAGTTTTTTGCTTAGCATGGCAGACCTGCTTATCTAATTATTTTACATCTAGTATTTCTAGAGTACAGGCCACATACAAGCTGTACTGCAACACAGACAAGCACTAAAGGCAGTTCAGCTGCTGGGATCTGCAGATGTCGATGCCTGTGGTCCCTCATAACCTGGTATGTGGCTAGCAGGAAGAGAGGAAGCTTGGTGAAGAAGAGGAGAGCCACAATACACTTGGTTTTGTGGTTCAAACAGCTATAGCTATCAAACAATAGTGTTGCTTGTTTGGGAGTTAGCTTGGGTTAAAGCTCTTCAGACTTAGTTGCCTGGGGCAAGCCTCCGGGCCAGAATGCTGTTAGGAGTTTGCAGCTTAAAGCTCCTTGGCAGGAGTTGCCATTTTCCAGCTTTTGTGGCAGTGGAGCAGGTTCAGGGGAGTGGAAGGGAAATCTTGGAGGGTATTTGTGAGACACCTGGAAGATGTATGTAGGGATGAGGAGTAAATGTGAGGGGAGCCAGCAGAGTGTACTGGATCTGTGGCAGACCTGGAGAGGGAGAGGGCTGTACTCGGTCTGTTTCCCCCCTCTCAGCCTGCCCCCATCTCTTCCTCCCCAGGGGTGGCTCCTCATGTTCTTAGAGTTCCTTGCTTGTTTCCAAAGCCCACAGCTGTCTCCTTCCCACCTTATAGCTATCTTCCTCTATCAACTCAGTTCTAGTCAGGAAAAAAACTCCTCATGGCTTTGCTGTAGCCTCTAATTATCCTCTGCAGAAAAGAAGAGGATACTGGAGTGCCTCCTTTTAGAAAGCAAAGAGGAGGCAGAAGGTGGGTGAGGGTTATTTAGATCAGAATAGCAGAATCTGTCTCCCAAGATACAGGCAAAATTCCTTACAGTCTTCAGCTGCCCCTGCCTTGTCTTGGCATTCTGAGTTGACATCATTCAAGTGGTCATGCTGATGTCAGAGGCCCATGGTTTGTCCTTCATTATGTTGCTGTGTAGTTGTTAGGGATATAACGTTTGTTACCTAACATTTGTTAGGTAAAGCACAATCAGGCAAGTCCAAATGCCGGGTCCTACACTTTGGACACAACAACCCCATGCAGAGCTATAGACTGGGTGCAGAGTGGCTGGAGAGTAGTCAGGCGGAAAGGGACTTGGGAGTGCTGGTGGACAGGAAACTCAACATGAGCCAGCAGTGCGCTCAAGTGGTCAAGAAGGCCAATGTTATCTTGGCCTGCATCAGGAACAATGTGGCCAGCAGGACTAGAGAGGTCATCATCCCCTTATACTCGGCACTGGTCAGGCCGCACCTCGAGTACTGTGTCCAGTTCTGGGCCCCTCAGTTTAAGAAAGATGTTGAGATGCTGGAGTGCGTCCAGAGGAGAGCAACGAGGATGGTGAAGGGGCTGGAGCACAAGCCCTATGAGGAGCGACTGAGGGAGCTGGGGTTGTTTAGCCTGAGAAAAGGAGGCTATGGGGAGACCTTATTGCTCTCTACAACTACCTAAAGGGAGGTTGTAGTGAGGCAGGGGTTGGACTCTTCTCTCAGGCGACCAGTGACAGAACGAGAGGACACGGTCTCAAGCTTCATCAGGGGAGGTTTAGGCTTGACATTAGGAAGAAATTCTTCACTGAGAGGGTAATTGTTCATTGGAATGTGCTGCCTAGGGAGGTGGTGGAGTCACCATCCCTGGAGGTGTTCAAAGCGAATTTGGATGAGGCACTTAGTGACATGGTGTAGTTGACAAGTAGGAGTAGGTGTAGGTGTTGGGTCATAGGTTGGACTCGATGATCTCAAAGGTCTTTTCCAACCTTACGATACTGTGATACTGTGAATAAAACATAATTGGTAGAAGTAGCAGAACTGACCTAATTCAAGAATATTAGACCTGTGACTTGCTACATCCATCATCAAGTACTGCTTCAGAGTGGACCACTAACCAGTAAAGGTGCTCTCCACCTCATAAAATTCATCTACCTCAACCTGAAGGGCAGTCATACAACACTACCTTCAGGGACACCTGGATGTGGAGGACCTTCAGGAATATCTATGACCAAGCTTGTGTAGCTGGAACCCGCACACTTAACACTACTCCTACCGATTGCTGACAACCACTGGTCCTGTCAGCAAGGAAAGAAGTAGAGGTAACCACTCTTCTGCAACTTTGTAGCATTCTTTGCATTATTAATCACTCTTTCACAGATGCATTTATTGCATAATAATTAATGTATGTATTTAGGCCATCTTAACCACAAGATGCCGAAGTCTCTTGAGTCAGTTCAAACCTGCCTGGTCGGTTTCTAAACCAGGATCAATTAATGGTAGGTACTTCCTGCACACTCTCTCCAAGCTCCTGTCCCATTTGCTGTCCTTTCCCTTCAAAGTCTGGTTCCCAATGCAGTGATAGGCAGGAGAGGGTGACTGTAGGATAGATTAGGATCACAGGTCAGAGGGAAGAGATCTAATGGTGCTGTAGCCTCTTTTGTCCCTATACATTTGAGTGTATGTAGACACTATATGTATGCAGCCTTATGTGTAGCTTAAACGAGCAACTGAATTAATGCTAACAGAATATGTGTTGATGGAATAAAACATTTTCCTCTTCACTCCAGATCTATTTTCTATCTAAACTGAAGACTTGTCCTGTTGACCTCTTCACATCTGTCTCCTACAGTAAATAAAATAAAACACAGCTCTATGTGTTCCTTGCAAGCTATCCTGCCTTAGATAACTAACCATCTTTCCCTTTATTCTCCACAGGGTCCTCATATCCATGCAGTATGTAAAACTGGCTGATTCTTGCCCTAAGTTATCCCTAAAATTCTGTTCAGTCTTCTTGAACAATTGAAACTTGTCTGGACTTTCTTAATCTCATGACTTTTCTAATGAAAGATAACTTTCAGTGGTTTGAGAAGACTGTTTTCCTTGCCCTTTGCTCTCTATCCTGGTTTACAAGGAAACTGGTTCCTATCTTTGCTCGACCAATGTTTCCATATGCTTTGCTTACCTGAGTTTCCACTCATGCTTCAAAATGCTTCCTTCCTCACTGATCTTGAACTCTGAGTAGTGCTTTATAGACATACACACTAGACCATTTTAAGTGTTATTCTTCGTCCAGTGACTCTCCAAAACTGTCTGTCATGATAGGCACCAAAATGTGGCCAGAATCTAGTTGCTTATTCTGGGATTTACACTCACCATTGTAGCCACTCCTTCATTAATACCATTACCTCTTTGCATCCATCTCTCTTTACCAAATAATTAGATTGCAAAATCTTTGTGGCAAAGAATGTCATCATTTTGCTCTGTATTTAGAGAAACATCTAAAATCATTGGCTTATTCCTAACTGGAGTTTCTAGGTATTACAGAAATATAGATACTTTTATTTTATTCGTGTATTAAATTAGCAAATGGGTTTAGGGAGTATTTTAGGAGATCTTTGTGGACTATTCCTAAGAGAAAATACAAACTGTTGGTGATTTAGGATTCTATCTACAAAATGGTTTCTCCATCACTCAAATTGCCATGGAGTCCTTCTTCTTACCTCATTTGTAAAACCATTATTCAACACTTTTAGTGTTTCTGTGGACCCTCACCACAAGATCAAAAACTGGATCAACCTTCACTGCAGGAATACTATGATACTAGGACAAAGCAGTTTCAAAACCTCAGCAACTCTGTATTCTTTTAGATCCTTAAAGAAATAGATTTTCTAAGCTATATAATCTCACCAGATTCTTAAAGGACACCATCTGGCTGTACCATCACAAAAGTCCAAGTATGCCCTCTTCCTCCCAGAAAATGCAAGATTTTTTTGAAGTATAAATGTTGAATGTTTTTTTACAATTAAAGAAATTTCACAATGTATTTGAAGATGAAAGAGCATCAACAAAATTAAGAAAGCACATTGTGTGACTTTCCTCCCTAGAAACACTTGAAAATCTCAGACTTGAGACCATTCCTGATGGGAATGTGGAATTTGAGCAATGTTTGTTCTTTGTTCCCCCAGCTCAGGAGCACTGTTCTTCCAGCACTAGTGCCCAAAATCATAATACAGATCTCTGAATATCCGTGGGAATAACAGGACAGGATACAGAAATTAAATATTTACTTGTAACCAAGTGTCACTGGTTAGAGCTTTCCTGAATTAGGACCATTGCTAGCCGTAGATCTGATGATAAAGATGAGCTTTCTAATCAACCTTCTTTCTACCAAACTATGATTTCCCATTATCCTGCAAGCCCACAAGTCACAGCTCAAGTTCTAGCCATGCTGCATCAGAGGCCTGGCTTATATTAATATTCTTAATAGGTAAGAAAAGAGCTCAGCCTGCAGAGGAGTCTGAGGTTCTGTTAAAGCCTTATTGCACGGTACAGTATCACAGTATCACAAGGCTGGAAAAGACCTTTGAGATCATCGAGTCCAACCTATGACCAACATCTACTCATCGTCTAAACCATGGCACTAAGTGCCTCATCCAATCTCATTTTAAACACCTCCAGGGATGGTGGGTGACTCTACCACCTCCCCGGGCAGCGCATTCCAATGACCTATCACCCTTTCAATGAAGAATGTTTTCCTAATATCGAGGCTAAACCTCCCCTGACGAAGCTTGAGACTGTGTCCTCTCGTTCTGTCACCGGTCGCCTGAGAGAAGAAACCAACCCCTGTCTGACTACAGCCTACTTTTAGGTAGTTGTAGAGAGCAATAAGGTCTCCCCATAGCCTCCTTTTCTCCAGGCTAAACAACCCCAGCTCCCTCAGTCGTTCCTCATAGGGCTTGTGCTCCAGCCCCTTCACCATCCTCGTTGCTCTTCTCTGGACACACTCCAGCATCTCGACATCTTTCTTAAACTGAGGGGCCCAGAACTGGACACAGCACTCAAGGTGCGGCCTGACCAGTGCCGAGTATAAGAGGATGATAACCCCTCTAGTCCTGCTGGCCACACTATTCCTGATGAAGGCCAGGATACCATTTGCCTTCTTGGCCACTTGGGCACACTGCTGGCTCATGTTGCGTTTCCTGTCCACCAGCACTCCCAAGTCCCTTTCTGCCTGACTGCTCTCCAGCATTAAAAGTATACATGTTTGCAAACATGTATTAAAAAAGACAGGCTTGCATGTATACACCTATAAGAAGAGCAAATGAGAGACAAGGCATATCTACAGATAGTCCTAGACCAATGATCAAAATGCAGAGCCCTTGTGTAGTTAGGAACAGTGGTATTATATAATTGATTGTATACATATATAAATATATTAATTATTATAAATTAATATGATATGCTATATATTAAAATTGTGTATTACATTATATATGTAGTAAGCTATATTTTCATAATTGAAATCACAAGAAAATTTTAAAAGTAGAATGAGTCTTCTGCTTGAATGCTGATTCTCTGTACCTGTAAACCCCTGAAAGCTCTGCTAAGGTGAACCTCAATTCTCATGGATTTCAAGAAGGTGCGAAGAAAAAAAATTCCCATTCAAAATGTCTTATCCTACTTGAACTGGTAACTGCGTGGGGAGAGTTCCCACTTTTCTCAGCTGTTGGCTATGTGTGTTTCTTTTGTGCTTGTGATAGTAAAAAAAGACGTTCTTTGTACGTGGTGTTACTGGTCAGAGGCTTCCCACACTCTCAGGACCATCACAACAATCTCTTTTCTCGACAGTATCATTAAATCTTATGCTGGCATAGTTTTCTGTGGAAATCCCTCATGCACAGAAATGAGTAAAACTATAATGGCAGCTGACGTTTCAGGATGCAGTTTTACAATTAGCCTCGGCTGCTCTCAGGCTGTTTTGCTGTGTCCTTCGCCTGTGCCCCACACCTGTCAGCAGCACAAGCAGCCCTACAGTCACCTACTCACAGATCAGTCACCCAATTTGTCGAAACCAGTTGCTTTTGCAGAGTGGGTAGGGTTTGTTTTCAGTTTACACAGGTCTCTTCCGCAACTGCGCAACCCCGTGGGAGCCAGTCCCAACACACAGCAAGGAGAAGACCATGTGAGCAGATATGTGTCGTGTGGGGCAGGACATAAGGTTGTCTATATCTTTAGCATCAATGCAGATGGCTTAAGCTGGTAAGATATCTCACTAAAAAAAGGTATTAGAACATAAAAGCGAATTGTACAAATTGCCAGGACTTGTCAGTATCTATTCTATTGCTCATTTGGCCTAAGTAACAGAAGAATTGAAGGTGGAGAATCTGGGATTTTTTTAAGCATGTCAGTATGTCTGATTTCTGTACCAAGAAAATAAAGCTGTAACCAAACTAGAACTGGTGTATACAATAAGTGGGTAGAATAAGAAGAGTCAATAATGGCCTTGTCAGAGGGGAACTGTACTTCAAAATCTATTAGAGTTCTTTATGATGAGTTTATGAAAGTCAACAAGGAGCTGAGGGAGATCCAGTCAGATTTCCAAAATGGTTTTGACCAGATCCCTCAGTAAAGACTCATAAAAAAATATTTCTGATGAGATAAGAGACAAAACTTTGTGTGGATCAGTAACGGTTTTAAAGCTATGTAGCAATGGATAACATTAAAAGTTAAGTGATGTAGAAAAGGGCAAGAATAAGGCAATGAGGTTTACTGGTAATACTAAGCTCTTTAGGATACCAAAATCAAAAGCCAGCTGTAAAGTGGTGCAGGGGAACGCCATGAATGGTTGACCGCAAAGAGCTGACAAAATTAGGTTAATTTTAGAAAATCCTTATTTTTCAGTATAGACTAATGGTTTCTAAACTAACACTACTACCATTCAAGAAAGAGAACAATTTTGACGAGTTTGAGGCAACTAGTGATGGTTAAAAGCAAAAGTTCAAACAAACAAACAGAACAAATGGAAAATGTTGGTATATCACACTGTTTTTCTCTCGCTCTTATTTTCCTAGATTACAATGAAGAGCAAGAGGAATGATCAAAAGTGTGGAACATTTTGCCTATGAGGAGACAGTACATTAAAACTAAATACACTGACATTTCCATTTGGAGAAAGGGTAATCTTATGGAAGAGATTTTTTTCAATGGTAACTGGAGAAGAGAGCCTAATGTAAGGCTCCCCACATTAAAAGAACTCAATGGAAGGCTACCAAAATCTTGGGTTCAAAACAAAAGTAAGTTATTTTTTCCTGTAATGGAGAACTGAATGTAGAATACACATCCTGCTATAGCAACAAAAATGGGAACAGGTTAAAAAAAAGGAGTTGAAACAATCTGAGAGACAGGCCCATTGAAGGCTATTATACAGTGGTCTAGAAAGAAATCTCCAGTTTGGAATTACTGGAAGCTACAGGATATGCCCTGGAAAGAATCGATGTATATGTCTAATGAGCTTTGCACAAGCACCCACAATTGACCACCGTGGGGAAGAGGGAACCAAGCTACAAGGACCTTTGGTCTGACCAAGTACCAATAGTTTAACTTCTGCTTTGCAAACAGGATAGATGACTTTGATGAGCCTCTTGATGTCAGCCATTTAATGTGAGGTTAGCACAGGTAAAGGATATTCCAAATATCACATTTAGTTTGATATTGCCTTGATAACATAAATGAAATATTCAAAGGGCATCATTCAAGGGGCACTGGTTATATGCCATGAATGGCACAAACCTATACATGAGACCAGAGCTCTTTCTCCTGGTAAACACCATACTATATATTTTTATCAGGTACAAATTTGGGGGAGAATTAATCTTTATAAAATTATTACATTAGAGTGTCCTAGTTATGTCAAAGTATAGAGCTGGGGGCTTCTTCATTTATACAAATATTGCTGAATATTCTCAGTCTGGTGGATAATAAAAAATGACTACCCACCAAACCTGTAGCATTAAATGGAGACTATATTTTTGGCAGCACATTGGAGAGGGATTAATGTTACTGGAATTGCTTTGTTTCTAAGCAATGCCTCCTTAAAAACAGCTTCCACTGAACACATATTTCTATTTTATTGAGGAAAAGGAAATACAGTATTAGAAATCAATGTTTTTAAAGAGTAATTTGAAGAAATCTAATCTTGGCAGATGCTGAAATATTTTCAATTTAAAACAAATAGTATTTCTGTCATCCAGCTGGCTTTTTAAAATTAGACCATTACTCCTTGATAAGTTAATTACAAAACAGAAAGAGACTCAACCAATCTAAAAAAGCATATTAATGAAAGTATAGAGCACATGTCTAAAAGCTGCTTTTACTGATTTATTGGTGAAATTTTACTTTTTATATGAAAACCTTTCTCCAGCATCTTAAATCATAGGAAAAAATGCTCAATTTTTCACCCAATCACAATAATGTTTTTTCATTGGTACACTGATGGACTATTGTTTTTCTGTGCTACCATCCGTTATAAAAAGTGACAGCATCATAATTGAAATTATTTAAAATACTGTGCATTTAGATAATTCTTTGCTTCAGTATAAATATGACTACATAAGAAATGCTACTACTGGAAATTGCTAGGATGAGCTACCAGAATGGAATTATTGCTCAGCAGGCCATATCCCCTGGGCACAGGAAATGAAAAATATCAAAAAATCTTTTGAAATGCAAAAAGATAAGAGGAATAGAAAGAGCACTTTTTATTGTGTCTGAGGCTTGGTCATCTTTAGTCAAATCTTCATGCCACAGGGTAGATATCCACTACCAAACACTGCAGAAGTTTTACACTGCACGGGCACTTAGGCTCCATGCAGACATGGGAAATATGAAATACGTTGCAACCATGGGTTGAAATGTGTCCAGGCACATTTCCCTGCAATCCCTGGCAATTCTTTAAGCCTAGTGAAGTAACAATTTCACCCCAAGTATTTTAGGTAAATGCAAGCAAAACTGACACAAAAAAAATTGCATTGGGTGATTAGTATTGTAATATCTGCCTGTGGTTGTCTCAGTAACGGCTGCATTTCGTGCTTCTTAACAGTAAGAACCAGCCAAAGTTCCCAGTGGGAATCCTTCCTCATTAGTGCCGGGGTCTCAACTGTGCCTGAGCCAAAGTCATGGCAGGTATCAGTTTAACAAGTTACTAATATGAACAGTGGCAATTTAGAATCCAGACTTGGATTAGAATCCTGTTCCTGATTAGTTTACTAGTACAGAAATTGTCCTACAGAGCCCACTGGTTTGGCAATCTCTTGGGGAGCCTGCCACTTAGCGGCGTGTGCTGACTGGTAAACCCACTTCACCCAAAATAGTATTTAACCTCAAGCAACTGGAATAAAAATATAATGGAAGAGGAAAAGGCTTTAAACCTTAACAAAAATATCAGTACGTATCTTCTATGCCCCAAAATGTTGCTGTCCTAAAATGGAAAAGCAGACTTAGCCTTTTCAGATACTGTGCAGTTTTGTAGAAACAACACCCTCCACTTCTTCCACTTACTTAAATTTGTTATCTCTGCCATTTTTCTGCAGTGTCACACCAGTTGGCACACAGAACAGAGGCTGATGATGTCTCCTTATGGCTATTTAATTACACATCTAGTCCCATAACAGCCCTCTGACAACAGACAGGCAAGGATCTTTGCTCAAGCCAGTGTTTAATTTTCCTGCACTTATTTCAGCAAAAGATGTTTTAGCCCAATATATTAATCTCTGAGTGCTACCATACTGCACATCCCCTGCCCTTGACCATAGCCAGAAGTAGAACATCAACTACATCAGGATACTGATCTTTTATTCAGGACTTGCCCTGGTCCAGTTGGCCAAGAGGTGGCCAGAGTTTCATGGGGACGAGGTTGTATGACCCCAACAAGGGTGAGCCAAGATAATGATAAAGGGCAGCTGCTACTGCTGACTGAACCCAGTGATGTCCAGCACTAGTTAAAGTCATAAGAAATTTTAAGGAAAAAGTGTTTGTAGACAATTTTTGTACTTTAAATACATGAAAAAAAAAGGCAGAAGATACAGTAAAAAAAACCCCAACCTTCAATATATACTGTCAAGTGGTAATGTTAAGAACCTAGGACTTTTTTAAAAAAGAGTCCTTTCTTAATTACATGTGAAGTCTCCTTTACTCCTTTATACAAAGTTTTCCATATTACTCCTCACATCATTAATATCTCGGAAATAACAACCACATGTATATTGCAATATTGCTTCCATTCCTGAGCAGTGTGGTGCAAAATTTAGGCAGACACTAGGTCTTTGGCTGTATCCCCCTCCTCCCTTTCCATGAACAACAATACAGGTACCACTGCAAAGTCTGTAACTTTAGACTGCTAAATGAGAATAAATAAGGGAAGCAGATGTGTCCATTATCGGGAAGTATACGAATGCAGTGTCCAGCATAACCTTCAGACATTTAGCCACATCTCAGTGGATTTTAGCCACATCTCAGTGGATCCCATAATGGAAGATCTCTGATTAACCAGTATGACCCTTTCTTTAGAAGTTGTATAGCAGGTCAACATCTTTTACCATGCATTCCTGCCATCCCACAGGTAATTAAGTAGCACATCCCAAGTGAGGCCAAGGAGCCCCTAAAATTAAATCCCTGAGCCTCACACTGTTATTGTAATTAGCTGTCTTTCTTACTAGAATTTTTTGTTTTATTGCATCTGTTCTTTGCTCTAGGAATGACAAACTGTAATTTGACACAAAATATTTAGAATGGCTTCTTGCTAAGTCGAGGGCTAATTTTCATTTTCCCAGACTACATGCTCTTTCTTTCCTTTGCTTTTAATCACAAGTATTTGTGGCAGTGAGAGACACGATAATGATGTTCACCTCTTCTATTTAGAGGGAAAACCTGTCTGGTGATATTTGTTTTGTCTTCATCTTACAAAGTGACACAGTCTAACTACCCTGAAGGACAGGCATGTTAGCTCTGCAGTTTTGACTTGGGCTTATTCCAAGTTAGACCATTTTTTAAACACCACTAATTACCACTGCGGAACACTTTGTATTTTGATACAAATAAAATTACTTTCTTTATGTGGAAACTTATAATTTTCACGGAGGAAAAATGGAAGTCAGAAGTTCTGTACAAAAAATAAATATAAGCCGCACCAAAAATTGGACTTCAGATCATTATTCATGAGTTCACATTAACATGCATTAGGGAAGTTACTGTTAGCATGGCAGCAGAGATCTGAGCTTAGGTACCAGTTCTGTTATTTGTTTGTGGCTTTTCAGCAGGAGTTTGTTGAGTTGCTCCATGGTGGAGCAATGTGCAAGGTCAAGTGGGGAGTCCCACTGAAGACGTGTTAGGGACTGTGTCTGGCCTGGGAGAATGTAGTTTCCCAAAGTAAGTCCATTATCAAGGGCTGTATTTGACTCTTGTGGTATTTATCATAGGTATTAAAGCACCAGCTCAAAAGGTCAAGTGACTTGCATAAGATTCTCAGTTTTCATTTGAGGAAAAATGTGTCTCTAGCCTTGTACTTCTGGCAAAAAGATGAAAATGTAAATGTACAAAGGCTGAAGAAGTAGAACGATACTTAAAAGATCATTAAAAGACAATAAACACGAAGACCACTTGATCCAACGCTATGATCTAGGGGACAAATTCATGATTTTTAATGTCAGGAATAGGAAAGATTAGGACAGATAATAGAAAAAGTGGTGGAGGAATCTTCCAAAATAGTGACAATTTAATGATCTGTTGCCACGTGTTTAAAATATGAGATGATATTTTATTGTCTGTTACGTACAAAACCAACCCCAACTATATCAAGTCAGTACAAGATGAAGAATCCATGCAGTGTTTTAGGCAATCATCTTTCTGGTTGTTATCTCACTTTAGTCAGTCAGAGTTAGAAACTAACCAAAAAGCTGACTCCTGTTGTTGCACAGTAGATGCACAAAAGCCACATCTGGTCATCTAGCACAAAATTTTTCTTCCACAAGGGCCTCAAGCTCTGCTTCAGGGCTGGTGCCTCTCATCAATCAGTGAAATATATTTAATTTTATTTAAAAAATGAAACCAGATTTTACTTGAAGTGCGGTGAGGTTCTGCTGACTATGGTTTGTTGTGGGATTGTTAACAGTGGCCAGGCCTGAAATGCTATTTTGATTAGTGTTTTTCAGAATAGTGAAATGCTGTAATAAAAAGTAAGGCAGTTTAGCAAGCTTCTAACTGCTACAAAAGGATACATATAACTCTTATAAAATCTAAGAGTTTTCGTGGAAGCATTACACTGAGTGTGTGAGCTCTTTCAGGTGGATTTTCGCTTGGCTCAGCTCCAGTTTTGTGCAAGTGCTGCATCCCTTGTTAGCAGGTGAGAAGATTTTTATTGCAAGCATTGCCTGTTCCAAGTATCCTGTAAAAGGTTTCACACAGATTCAGTTTTGGAAACATGGAGTACAAATCATGGCATCTTGCACATGAAGTGGGGGAGGAATGTCTCAGCTGCCTCTGTGGTCTGCCATAACCCAGAGAATTTCCATCTGCCAGCCTTTGCTGGAGCAAGGTTTCAGTCCTCACTTTCAATTGGAGTGAAGGCGATACAGTGAGGAATCAAAACTGCAGTTGTGCATCCTATTTCTGACTTCAAATTATTGTACTGGCCTTCAGGACATGGGACACAGAGTCTCTATCTTCTACTATGGGTTCTAACAAATAGTGCATGATAATGGCCTGTAAGTGGTTAAATTATTGTCTTAAGTTTCACTAGTGGACTGATTTACAAAACTAATTTAAAGTATGTCAAGCAGGTTTAATTATTTTAATAGCGTTCTGTAAGAATAAGGCAAGGGGTTGAGTTGCTGGGTTTTTCTTAATTCCTGTGCATTTTGGTTTGGGGGTTTTGGGGGGGTTTGTTTGTTTATTTTTAATTTAGATACCACATTTAACTTGCAGGTCAAATTTGCAGTATGTCCTTTTCTTTCTCCTAACAAAAGTGAATTCATATATCATTCATGGATCAGGGTTCCTACAGAACTTCCTGGGACTACAACAAGTATTTTCTCATTAGCATTTGGCATTGCTGCCGGAGTATGGAGAGAGAAAGTCTCTATTGAACTTGATGGCTCCAGAACTCCCTTTTGATTAGCTAACCAGAAGTTAAATTTTCAAGGGAAGAGTACCCCTGTTTCAGAAGTGAAGTCTAGTAGTTCTTCATAAATGTCTTTCCTACCCCCTGACATAAGGGAAAATCTTAATATCTGCGAAGTTTCTAGTAATTGTCCTATAAAAATTTTAACATGAGAAATTTGCTTTAAGTTGCCAGTACATTCTTATTTTTCACTTAGAACCCATTCCTTATGGTTCAACATCATTTGTTTGGTTCATCTGTAGTTTGCAGACTTAATAACATCCTGGAGTCCAGTCACGGACAAGTCTTCAAAACATGCGATGCTGTATAAACAGACCGACAAATGATACTGTATCCCAGAGACAACTGAGAATTATCATTGAGCACAACCCTGAAGATGACCAGACGCCAAAGTAAGTAGGAGGATTATTGGTCAATACACTACATTGCCACAGAACATGACGGGCTGGCTTTAACTTGGCAGTAATTTATCTTTTGTCACATGCTTGTAGACTTGAGGTTGCAGCTGTACAACAACAGATCCTTATTTGCTTCTCACATGTATTAATATTATGGGTTTTCTGCTTGTATCACAGCTGGAGACAGTTAGAAAGTATTTGGGAGCCTACTGAATACAACTTCTTGTGTTTTTCCCTTGTGCAGGCTTGCTTCAGGAGCAGTGAGTGGACAGCTGAAGGGTAGGAAAGAACTAGTGATGTGATAAAAAAAGACTGCTAAAAGAAATAGTGAGGGGTTTAAACACCTCTCGCATAACAATGCTGTTCATCTGCTTCTCACAGTCTATCCTACCAAACATGCCTACCTTTCAAAATTACCCAAGCTTTGGAACGAAGGTGTCAGCAGCAATAAGACCCCACAGGGTGTGATTATCTTATTTCCTGCCTGTTGACTATGTTTAAATGTACGCCAAACTGGAAAGGTCATTTTTCTAGTGTGACTCTGGAGTACACTTAATAATAGTCTTGTTACTGACTGACCTTCTGTACCTACAGAGATCAAACATCTTGGACAAGTTTTCATTGCTTGAATCTGTGCCAAATCCTTTTAAGGCATGAAGGACTCGTTCACTTTTAAACCAGTGTGTAAAGCAGACAAGGCTTAGTTGTTTGATGCCAAGGAGGCTGCTTGATTTTTGCGGTAATGAAACATAAATTCTTAAACATTGTGGGGACAGCAAAAGAAAATGTATCTGTGGAGATCTTTGTCAATAGTCTAATCTGATTGCTAGGAAAGCATCCTGCCTGGACCCGGCTGAGTGACACTGCAGCAGCCAGCAGTTCTACAGCCATGCTATCTTGCACGATGAAAACACATTATCTGGGCACAGGGCTTACCATCAGAAGCATAACCTTACCTTTCAAAATGAGAGATTTACTTTTTGAGTATTTATATTGTGGAAACTAAATTAAATTAGATCACATTGTAGTATTGGTTTTAGCAACTGGCACTGACTCGATTTCCATCTTATTTAGACTTAAATGTAGCTGAAAAATCTTACATTTCACAGCATCTGGCAACACTGGCTTTTCTGATTATCTTGAACCTTGCTGAACAGGATTTTTAGTATCATTTAAGAGCAGTTCTTTGCACTGCCTGTATTCTATGTCTTCTCCTTCAAAGCAGAGATGATGACACATGATGCTGAAAAAGATAACTTTCATTACATACCCTCTGTCTGCAGTAAATTTTCCAGATGTTGTACATGAGGTTCACCAGGAAAATTCATCGTGGCATGTTATGTACTTTAGTTATCCATTCCAATTGATACAGCTACTAAAATTAGCTGGTTTTAGATAAGTGAGTCTCTTCCTCTGGCATGTGTCGGTCTGCAGGATCTAATTCTGTGACTAATTTTACAAAACTGAAGACGAGATAAATGGGCTGCGCTCACCTACTAACAAAATGTGAAATTACATCCTCTAAAAATATCTGATGATTTAAAAAATCCTTAGGAGAGATAGTAATTAAAAGGAAAAAGAAAGGGGAGGGATTCTATCCACCCTTTCATACTTATTTCTTCTTCTTCTTCACCATGTTTCCATTTTATTGCTTCTACGATCAGATAAGCTTTCTATCACCAAATTGATTTTGCCATTTGGTATGTCTGTTTTTCCTCTCCTTTACTTTTGCATATTCTAAGTTACACTACCACTATGTGAGAGAATATTTCTACTTATTTCTAGGCATTTTTTGTATTTTTATGATTAATGGGTGTGTACCTATTACACATGCATTGATATTTAAATGAATACCTATTCATCATTAATATGGTTGAAACCAAGTCCAGCATCAACCAATGGCTGATTAGTGGTCTTAGTGTATGTGGTAAGATTGGGCAGATGACAGTACAATTTTGAAGAACAGGGTTAGTATTAAAAGAATTTTTGCACACCCTGGGTTTTGTTGATGCTTTCAGTAGAAAAATTGGATGACTGAATACAACCTAGCTTCCCGCCACTAGAAGTGGTTTTGCTTAAATCATGACTGAAGACTACACTGACAGCAGACCACAGAAAAGCTTACAAAACCTAAGCTTGTGGTTAAACATTAGACAGTAAATCTCCAACAGAACGGGCCAGATTGTAGTTTGCTGGGCAAAAATGCATAGGGACGAGGACAGAAGAATTCTGTCACTCAATCATTTCTTTCTGTGCTCAGAGGCAAGTTGTAGAGTACAATAAATGATGAAAAAAAAGCAGCTGCAAAAATATAGGGCAGCCCAGCCACTCTTCAGAGGTGGTGCTGAGCAGGCCAGCAGGGCTGCAAAAGGAGGTGGGCTTGGCAAAAGTACAAAGAGGGTACTTCTACAACAGTCAAACTGTCACGCACATATCACTCAAATATCTATGAATATTTGAGCTCTCAGAGATTATATTTTTCCCAGTTTAATTTTACAGGTAGAATTATATTTTCGTTCTTAGGATAGTATCACTCCCCACATGGAGGTTCTTGTTCCAAAAAAACAAAGAATGCCTTTTTCCTTAGTTTATCATGGAATAAACCTGTCCACACACAGAGCCTTACATTCATAAATATATTGCTAGATATTTACTGGTTCCTTTATCAGTGTAGACAAGTCTTAAAACTATTATTGATTTTAAAAAAAATGAGGAAAAAACCAGAAGACTATTGATGCTTGGATGTCCTCAGGATGTTACGCTTGTACGCAAAATCCATTGCTGACTAAGGACAAATCTGGACCACTACAGAAAACACTGTCAGCAATGGAGAACCGTGTTTAGCAACTTAAGGAAAGATTTGCAGTGCAATAGAAAGGAATCCAGAAAAGCATCAAAGATGGTTAGACACACGGTTGTGTGTTTTACAACCACTGAGCTCTTAAAATAACATGGAAGGAAGAAAGAAAAGCCAGAAAATTATATATCAGCAGTACTATTTCTAAAAATAATGGTTTTCAAACTTTCCATGAGGCATTAACAGCTCTTTAAGGGATAATCTTTATTGCTTTGTAATGTACAAAGCAATAAACAGCTGCTGAGATTGATTAATAGCCAAAGCAAAGTTGAGGCATGTAATCAATCTAGAAAGCCATTTATTGTGAGCATACTACAAAGCAATAGAGATTATTGCTGTTGCACAACAAACCATAACAGAGAAAACACACACACACACAGACACAGACACACATACACACACACACACACGTCCTCACACACACGGAGCAAAACCAGTTGTTTTCTTTTCTAGGCTCGCAGTGCTAAGCTGCCTTTTTCCTGAGCTTTCAAATGGCATTCTCTTTGACTAAGGCAGGCAACTGGCCTTACAGCGAGTAATCTGCAAGAAGAAGTAATACCCTGAGAACTTCAGTGTTACCTGAGGGAGAAATAATATTTGAGTTTTCAGTTCTGTAACTAGAAATGCAAAATTCCACATGTATTCATCTTGTCCTTGGAACTGGTACTGCTATTCATATTACCAAGAAAAACAAAGAACTGGCTTACCAATTGAAAAATTATCTAATTCATGCTATGGCAGAGCTAATTTGTAAATGAAGACTCTTTGCTTTTGATTTTTTTATGACTGACTAATAAATCACTTCAGAGTTTTCCACAAGAATACTGAATGGGACAGAATGGTCTCAGATCCAGCTATTTTGGGCAAATACCTCACTCCATTGTTTTTATACAATTTTAATACAGCATTTAATATAATTCGATTTTCACCTCCTCCAGTCTTCTTGGGAGGCTGTTTCAGAATCTTACTTCTCCAGGGGTTTTAAAACCTTCTAAAAATTTCCTTTGTGAATTTTCCAGGTTTGTTCTTGAATCAACATTGCCTTTTAGCATAAATTGCTCTTTATCTTTGTTAAATAGATTATATTGATACTGAAAATGCTAGAGAGAATCTTTCACCCTTCACTTTGGCAGAATGAACAAGCCATGCATATAGCCTTTGCCATGATAAACCCATGTCCCTTGATCGGTCTCACTACCCTTCTTTGTACCCATCCCCGTTTCAGTTTCTGTCTCCTGCTTGTGGATGGCACTCAGCTCCAGAGAGGGTCTCAGCTTCCTCCAGCCACACTCACTGCACTGTCTTCTGGAAATATTTCACCCACTATACCCAAGGATCAAATTTGCCTTTTTCATCTCCTCTTAACATTCAAAGTTAGTGGTTAACTTGTGCTTCCAGGCACAACTCGCATATCCTTGTTTCTGAACTGATGACCTTGCAACTTATGACAGAAATCTGTATTCGTTCACAAGGGCACAAGCTTGCAATTTTTGCAGTATTAAATTTCATTCCATTTCTATTGTTCTAGATCTCAAGGTTATTCGGGTCTTCCTGTATCACATTGCCATCCCCTTCCATATTAATTATGTCTATCACTTTTGTGTCATCAGCAAATTTCATTAACAAACTCCATCTTCCTATTTTAAGGTAATGCATAAAAATACAGCTGAAAATGTATCCTTGTGGAACTCTGTTAGTAAAATACCATTCAAAGCCACATATCACAATAGTAGGAAATACATTTGCAGGAAATACAGTTCAGTACAGTGAAAACTAAATTTCAGATTCTAGTGCATATAAAATTTCCAAACTCTTGTCTTGGAAAATCTGAACTATTTCATACCTGAAATTACCTAAAATTTAGTAACATATACTTAAAATATTAGAATGAGGATTTTCATCATTCCATGTACTCTTGATAGCTATAAAAATTTGGAGTCTAAGAAATGTATTCATGGCGTAGTGGTCACTTTGATTTGTTTCTAAGCATTTGATTCTAGTAGTTAAAATATTTGTTTTAAAGTTATTTTTACCCTAGCAGTCAATTTAATTTCTTTTGACTTTCATACTGTCCCAGCAAATCACAGCTTTCCTGCAGAAGATGGTCCCCACAATTGAAATCACATTCTCCATAAATTCCTGTTCTCTGTGGGTCTGAAAGTTTAGATTTCCTCATTTTACAACTTTGAACAATTGTACCATTCTTCTTGCAGAAAACACTCGGCCAAGGTTCACACCTTCTTAGCCCTTCCCTACTTTTTATCTTTTTCCAGTTGGAGAGTTCAGTGTCAGCAAAATCAATTAAAATCTTTCAAGAATTATGAGTGATATTTCATTTTTTCCTGTTAGTATTTTATTTGCAAAATGATTTTCACTGCAGTACATGATCTTTTTATCAAAAATTTTAAAGACGAGTTCCATTTACAGCAGCCGAACTGCAGCTCATACCCATCTCAGCTGCATCTAATGCTACATTTGTGTTGCTCATCAATTTGAAAAGAGTGAAAGAGGCCTTGTTTTTTCCAGCAGAGTGTAAATGGCCTCTTGTTATCATTTAGCAGAGAATGACCTACTGGAAGCTTGGTTCGCTGCATTGGCAGCGTACTGCAGTGGTGGGACTGTGGGTGGTACAGAGGGAGTAAGCAAAGTAGGTTGAACGGTTGCATTGCAGCCCGGTGAGAAGTGCTGCATAACGCCAGTGTAACTGGACCTATGAAGAAGCCCTCTACTGATCAACTGTTGAGTATCAAGGGTTCATACCAGTAGAACTTCTGCCAGTCAAACAAGGCCAGCAACAGGAGTGTACAGAAGAGTCTCCTCTTCTGCACACATTTCTGCTGACATATTTTGGCATGGGTTTTTGGAAGGGGAAGGGCAGCTAGGCTGTTCCCTGATCTCTTGCACTGCTGCCAGTGTGCAAGTAGCCACCAGGATGCTTTCTTGTGAGGTGCACCAAGGTTGTGTACACCACTGTTGCTGCTACTGGCCTTGTTTGAACTAGAAAGTTCTACTGGCAGAAGTTATGCTGGCATGTGCTACTGACATAGCTGTTTTGGCAGGATATGTTCACATTTCGCTATTTTTTTAAGATGCGGTATATCCTCAGAGCATTAGGCTTTTATCAGCAAAAGAAGTCTGGCATTATGGGAGGCTAACCCCAAACACCTTGCGCCACGTTTGGTAGACTGCCTTCTGGTAATTTTTTGCAGCATGTTGTAGAACTGCCATTGTATACTGTGAGTACAATGTCACATGACAAAATCTGTATAAATTTTGGGTCAGATTTCAAATCTTCTATTTTTATATGATAAATTGTTTTTATATGTGTCTATATCTATCCATATTGCAGATTTCTTCTTACCAGAAACCCAGAATATATTGAACAGCAGAGCTCTTTTGTTCATTTAGGGAAGATAAGAGGATTCTTCCATATCTAAAGAGCAGTCTAAAATATTGAGTACTGTCTCTTACTGTACATAAGAGACAATGAATGGTTGCTAGCTATTTGCAGTAAGTATTTGCTAAACTACATGAACAAATTCTAGTTTCGAGTCATAGTGTGCAAACTGGAAGAGAGACAATTTCAGGGCTGGATGTCAAGTTCTTGTCAGCCTCATAGCACATTCACCCTGAGTTACGACCTGCCTAGAGAAATAGGTGGTGCCAGCTTTCTGGAAAGCTGTGCCGATCTGTACATTTTGGCATCATTTGGCATGCTCAGTCTCCAGTGAGCTAGACAAAACTAAGTATTTCCTGCTGCATGGTCTTTTCATGCTGGGTAATGTACTGGAAATAAGAGATGAACCTGATACAATGGGCTTTGCTAACTGTGGTTCAACCGTAAATAAGGTTTACGTCCAGTTTGGTTCCATCTTGGTTTGAATACATAAAATGGAAGCAGTCCTTCTCCATGGTGATCTCTCTAGGCAGTATTTTATATCAATATGGTCTGGAAGAAAGCCCATGCTTGCCTCCTCATCTATCCTGTTTTCATTAATGGTGTTACAAAGCCAGCTCTGGCAACAGAGACAAGGCAGCTCTGGTTGGAAAGGTGTTTGTAAAAACAAAAGTACTGTAACTGGAAAAAAAAACCCCAGAAATATTCACCAAACCACAAAACTCTAATTTAGCAGTCTTCTGCAAAAAACATGAAAGGTCTCATAAGGTCCTTTAATGTGTCGAGTGGAGTTTCATCGTGTTTCCTCAATTCAGCACAAAGTCAGTGACAGTACTTTGGGTTTTTTCCATGACATTTCCAGATATTAGAGGCAAGTGCATTCCTTACTTAGGTATCATATATGTAGAATATATAGATGGATGGAAAATACATAGAACTTAGAGACCATATTCATGCATGCAACCTGCTGGACGTCTGCATAACCACATGTGGAACCTGAGTTCCTGAACAATGCATCTGATGTGTTATAGACACACAGCACCTGTGGTCTACAGGTATCCTGTACATATATGCTGTGAAATGCAGTCCATTCTAGGCACTTCCAATTTACTGTATATTCACAGATATTCTGCTCAACAGATGCACAGAAGGTCTGGCGTGACTGTGTATGTGCTGGGCTGTATATGGACTAAGACTTCTGTTTTAGATTTCCTGGGCAGAAATCAGGATGTCCAACTTCTATAGAATGATTTCTTGAAAATACATACTCGTTCATTTGGTTCCATTGTCACTAAAAATCATCTGAAGTAATTTGGGTTTGTTCCAATGATACTGTGTGTTATTGGTTTAAAGCAAGTGTGTTCTGTAAATGATGAATGTGCTCACTCACTGGTTTGCAATAGCTTTGTCTCTGTTCTGTGAAAGTTTTGTTTTTAAGTTTTTGGACTGCCGCCGAATATTGACATATCAGTACTCTTAATATATGCTCCCCTTTCCCTCCTACCAGCAGCTGGTAGATACAATTTGACAGGAGAATGTGTTAAGAGGAAAGGCAACAACTGCTGATGTAGAAACTTTGAGAAAGTAAACAAGGTAACTACGTTAATGAACCAACCCTATTAAGGTGAATTCCCTTCCTAAATTAGCCATGTGTGATCAGTGACGTCCCTAAAGGGCTCTGTATCTTAATAGTTTTTACTTTGACCATGTCTTTGTTCCCAAAAAGCTCTTCCATTTTAGCCGGATCTTGGTATCTTTCACCACAGGCTTACGTGGCTGATAAGAGCACTATCCCAGCTCTGTATGCTGTCTGTAAAGGAAAGCACAAGCTGGTCATAAAAGGAAAACCTTGGATCACCAAACCTAAGACTGTGCCTTGTGAAAAAAACGAACTGCCTTTTCTTCTTCTCCACCTGGCAGTGGCTCTTATCTTGGCTTTTAGGCTTTACATTGGATTGCGGCCTCCATGATCTTCACATTTTCCTTCCATATGTCTTTATTCTTGAAAAAAGGCTGTTTCTCCAAGTATCCCCTCCTGCTCTAGCTGTAGAAATTTTGGTCTTAAACTGAGTAGCAGCACCAATGTCATGCAGAGTTCTGTCCATCTAGTCAGGTCAAAAGGCAGACTAGAAGAAAAACAGGCATTTTGCTAACACACCAGGGATTTCCAGTCACTGGCAGAGGCAGCAGAATTAACAGGAAATCAATGAAAGCAGTCATTGATGTAGGGACAATCGCATAGTAGGTGTGCGGCTGGCAGATGGCTTACAATGCTTAGCTGGTACAAGAAGTCTTTACATGCCATGTATCAGCAGAAGCACATCAACTGAAGGGTGTTTCACTTGGAAAGCTATCATAGCTTCACCAGGAAAGCTCAGGTTCTTATTGATGGGACTGAACAGTGAGCATGCAGGGAATCAAGTGCTAGACAGAATGAGGGTAAGATACAGTCTACAGGACACTGGCAGTGACCAAATTGGACTGAGCAATGCAAGCTAGAGATTGATGATAGCAATTGCCAAATTCTTAAATTACAGCCAAATCTGAATAAGATTTTAAGGCAAAAACCCCCTCCAAATCTATCACAGAATACTTAAAGTTGGAAAGGACCTCTGGAGATCATGTAGTCCAACCCACCTGCTCAAAGCAGTAAACTACAGCAGATTACTCAGGGACTTTTACTATCAGGTTTTGAATAGCTCTAAAGAGGAAGACCACACAACTTCTCTGAGCAATCTGTCCTAGTGTCTGACCACCCTCATGGTAGAAATCTGTTATTATGTTTAAATGGAGTTTCCTGTGTTTGTGCCCACTGCCTCTTGTTCTTTCACTGCGCACCACCAAGAAGCCTGGCTCCATCTTCTTTGCATTCTCCCTTCACACATTTATATACAGTGATAAGATCATGCCCATACCCTTCTCTTCTCCAGGCTAAAAAGTCCCAGCTCTCTCAGCCTTTCCTCATATGAAAGATGCGGCACTCCTTCAGTCATCTTCACTGGGCTTACTTCACTGGGCCACTGATGAATGAGAATGGTGACCTTGTATCAACAGATGAGGAGAAGGCTGAGGTACTCAACAAATTTTTGCCTCAGTCTTCACTGGCAACCACTCTCCTCACCCCTGCAGGGTCAAGTAGCAACAAGATGGGGATCAGGGGGACAGAGTCCCTCCCACTGTAGGGGAAGATCAGGTTAGTGACCACCTGAAGAACCTGAACATCTACAAGTCTATGGGACCTGATGAGATGCATCCCAGAGTCCTGAGATAATTGGCTCATGTGGTAGGCAACCACTCTCCATAATATTTGAAAAGTCATAGCAGTCAGGGGAAATCCCTTGTGACTGGAAGAAGGGCAACACTGTGCCCATTTTTAAAGAGAGTTCAAAGGAGGACCCTGGGAACTACTTACCTGTCAGCCGCATCTCTATGCCTGGGAAGATCACGGAACATATTCTCCTAGAAGCCATGCTAAAGCACATGAAGGACAGCCTAGAAGCCATGCTAAAGCACATGAAGGACAGGGAGGTGATTTGACACAGCCAACATGCCTTCTCCAAGGGAAAGTCCTGTCTGACCAACTTAGTGGCTTTCTATGATGGAGTAACCACATCAGTAGACATGGGAGAATCTATCTTGACTTTTGCAAAGCCTTTGAAACAGTCCCCCACAACATCCTTCTCTCTAAATTGGAGGAATATGGATTTGATGGGTGGACTGTTCAGTGGATAAGTAATTGGTTGGATGCTCACATTCAGAGAGTACTGGTCAATGGCTCGATGTCCAGATGGAGACCGTAACGAGTGGTGATCCTCAGGAACTGGGACCAGTGCTGTTTAATATTTTCATTGATAGAGACAGTGAGATTGAGTGCACCCTCAGCATGTTTGTGGATGATACCAAGCTGAGTGGGCCAGTGGTCACACCAGAAGGATGGGATGTCATCCAGAGGGACCTGGACAAGCTGGAGAAGTGGGCCTGCATGAACATCAAGAGGTTCAACAAGGACAAGTGCAAGGTTCTACATTTGGACAGGGCAACCCCTGGAATCAATACAGGATGGGGGATGACGTGATTGAGAGCAGCCCTATGGAGAAGGACTTGAGGGTCCTGATTGATGAGAAGCTCGACATTAGCCGACATGTGCTCACAGCCCAGGTGGACAACCATATCCTGGACTGCATCAAAAGAAGCACAGCCCCCAGGTCAAGGGAGGTGATTCTTCCCCTCTACTCTGCTCTTGTGAGACCCCATCTGGAGTATTGTGTCCAGTTCTGTAATCCCCAACATAAGAAAGATATGAAACTGTTGGAATGCATCCAGAGGAGGGCTATGAAGATGATCAGAGGGCTGGGAGCACCTCTGCTATGCGGACTGGCTGAGTTGGGCTTGTTCAGCTTGGAGAAGGCTCTGGGGAGACCTCATAGTGGCCTTCCAGTACTGAAAGGGGCTGCAGGAAAGCATGAGAGAGAATTTTTACAAGGGCAAGTAGTTATAGGATGAGGGGGAATGGCTTTAAATTGGAAGGGGGAGAACTTAGGTTAGATATTAGGAATAAATTTTTTCCTGTAAGGATGGTGAGGCACTGGCACAAGTTGCCCAGGGAAGCTGTGGATGCCCCCTCCCTGGAAGTGTTCAAGGCCGGTTGGATGGGGCCTTGAGCAGCCTGGTCTGGTGGGAGGTGTTCCTGCCCATGGCAGGGGAGTTTCAACGGGATGGGCTTTAAGGTCCCTTCCAACCCAAACCATTCTACAATTCTACGATTCTATGATTCTGTGATTCTACTTCACTATGTCCATGTCTCTGTTGTAGTGCGGAACCCACGACTGGATCCAGTGCTCCAAGTTGTGGTCTCACCAGTGCTGCATAGAGGGTAAAGGATCACCTCCCTCCACCTGCCGGCAATGTTCCTCCTAATGTAGCCCAGGAGGCTGTTGGCTGCCTTTGCAGCAAGGGGACATGGCTGGATTATGTTTAACTTGGTGTTAACTGGAATCTTGAGGTCTCTTCTGCTAAACATCTTTGCAGCTGGTTGGCCCCTGGCATGTACTGATGCATGGGGTTACTTGTCCCCAAGTGCAGGACTTTCCATTTCCCTTTTTTGAACTTCTTGAGATCCCTCTCAGCCCATTTCTCCACCCTGTCAGGATTCCTCTGAATGCAGCACAACCATCTGGTGTTATCAGCTACTCCTGCTACTTTTGCATCTTCAGGCAACTTGCTGACAGTGCATACAACTGATAACTGGCCTCCGGCTGCATTTTATGCTACTGATCTTCACCCTTTGACCTCAGCTGTTCAGCCAAATTTCAGTCTGGCACACTATCCACTTAAATGGCCCCTACTTAATCAGTTTGTCTTTGACGGCATAATGTATTTTTCTCAATTATTTTTGCAGCAGAGTGCAGGCTGCAGTTTGCTTTCACTTGGAGAGGCATCCAGTGTACCTGGAATTGACTGCCCTCGGGGACAGAAACACAGCCCTATCATTTGCCATGGACTCATCCAGACTGCACTGGAACAGGGTGAGGCTTCAGAACACCTGCAATACATCGACAACATCGTAATATGGAGCAACACATGAGCAGAAATTCTTAAGAAAGGGAAGAAAATTGTTCAAATCCTTCCAAAAACCAGTTTTGCTGTAAAACAAAGTAAAGTTAAGTGACCTGCACAGGAGATCCAGTTTTAGGAATAAAATGGCAAGATGGGTGTCGTCAGATCCCAACAGATGTGATCAACAAAACAGCAGCTATGTCTTCACTGTCTAGCAAAAAGGGAAAAACGGCTTTCTTGGGAAAAACATCTTTCTTAAGCACTGTGGGTTTTCATGGGATTCATATTCCAAACTAATTGTAAAACCTCTTTCTATCAAGTGACCCATAAAAAGAATGATTTCAAATGGGGCCCTAAGCAATGACAAGCCTTTGAACGAATCAAACAGTAAATAGTTCACACAATAGCTCTCGGGCCAGTCCAGACAGGACAAGATGTTAAAAATGTGCTTCATACTGCCACCAGGGAGAATGGCCCGACCTGGAGTCTCTTGCAGAAAGCACTAGTGGAGACTAGAGGTCAGCCCCTAGGGTGTTGGAGTTGGGAGTATAGAGAATCTGAAGCCCACTCCACTGCAACTGAAAAAGAGATATTGGCAGCATGTGAAGGAATTTGAGCTTCTTTCGAAGTGGTTGGTGCTGAAGCACAGCTCCTCTTAGCACTCTGACTGCTGGCACTGGGCTGGATGTTTAAAGGGAGGGTCTCCTCCACACATGCAACTCATGCTACTTGGACTAAGGAAGTGGGTTGCAGTGATGACACAGCGGGCTTAAATAGGAAACCCCAGTTTCCCAGGAATTTTGGAATATTGGAACTCCTTTGCTGTCCTGCTAAACTGTTTTTATCCCAACCTGCAAGCGTTACCTTATTTGTCTCTGATTCTCCTCCCCATCCCACCAGGGTGGGAGGAGGAGTGAATGAGCGGATGTGTGGTCCTTTGTTGCCAGTTGGGGCTAAATCACAAAAACCATACACTGCTGTCCCCTTGTCCATCAAGCTATTCATCTCATCATATAACAGTGACAGATCTCCCCGCTGCATATAATGGAGATATTCACAAACCTAATTGATTAAAACTTATTAGGTCAGCTACTACAGGAGTTGTTTCCAACTGCTGTTAAAAGAACAGCTTCACCTGCCTTTGTAATGGCCTACAAGTGATATGAAATACAAAGCCTATTTAACAGCACATACCAGATGAACTATGCAAAGCTGAATACAACAGGAAGATTTTCGTCCAGATTGGAGGTGGGACTGTTGTTGTGTTTTGAAAAGAGGAAAGAAATAGGGAGAAATAGGGATTACATTGTCATTTGTGCTGCTGAAGTAACACTGAAAGCTGCTCTTACAGGTCAGTAACAAGCAGCAGCAAGTATGATCAATGAACACCTGGCAGGCAAAGCGGTTAAGACCGTTAATTAATTCTGCATTGCATGGAAGTACAGGCCTTGTATGCTTGGATAGCCAGATAGTTTCATTTCTAGACAAAATAAAGTTAGCCAAACTGAAAATTGAGACTGGATATCAGACTGGAAAATCATGAAATCCTTTTCATGATTTTCAAATCTGAAAAATAAAGTCATTTGAAGGAATATGACATAATTGAATACTTTGTAATTTTTGCTTAGTTAGGCAGAACTGCTCAGAACACAGTGCTTTTACTTCAGCAATCTTTTGAGCAAATATTGGCTTGCCTAGACCTTGTCAGTTTGTATGTTTTGATGATACTTCTATCCTAAAGCTGTGTTATTGCAAACAAGGAGATTTAATTAAGTATAGGCATTTAAAATAGGTGCTGAGAGAGTTCACTCAATAAAAAGCACATGAGAAAAGGGATTTAAGTAAGAAAGCTGTAGCAGCTGAGACATAGCAGAGACACATCACAAATCAAGTATTTGCTATAATTGCCAAACCTCAGAAAATGAATTAAAAAATTAACTCTTCAATTTGATGACCTAGAAAATAGAGGGAGGTGAAAAAAAATGTGCATATGAAAAGGATTAAAGAAAAAGCCAAGAAGGAAGGCTTAGTGGGTTTAACTGGGTGGATTTAAAAATTGTTTAAAGAATGATGAGATGATAACAGTAAAAGGAGATTCGAACTGGCTTTACGAGGAAACAGATCTATACATTTTTCTGTGAAACTTCACTGGTATTATCTCAATAAAAGAAAGGTTCGGAAGAAAATAACAAGAGAATGAGCTAACAATGATCTGAAAATAGCATGCACACACATGTTCTTTTGGCTTTTAAGGAAGACTACTCAAAGAAAAGCAAATACAATACTAACAAGGTCTTCATTACTTCTGAGGTATTGAACTAGGCTGTGGAAGAAAGAGGACTAGATGTCTAATAATTAGCAATGAAGTAGAAGCTAGCAGAGATAATGGCATGTGTTATGTAAACCGGGCAGTTACACATGGAGATCTTTTTACTGCTATCATAATGCCTATCAGAATTAAAAGGGGAACTGGAAGAAGACATTTTCCTAGAAAAAAGGGGCATAACAGGCTTATAATGATATTCAGAAAAGCAAATTGAATTTAAAATGTCCGTGGGGTTCCTCTCTAACAAACATGAGGAAGTAAATGTTATGATGTTAGTAAGCAATTAGTAAAAGGAACTTTAAGTCACTAAGATATAAATATTTACACATAAATACATATACAAGATTAATTTATATTGAGAGTGCTTTCAGATATATCTGCAGTATTTTATAAAATAACCAAGGAAAAACCTTGGTCAGATGGAGCTGTATTTGTTGCATTGTTCTATTATTCACAAAGAGATAAGAACCACCCCTCATAGCAATTTTTAGATAAATTTCAAAATGTATTCAGAGATAGTGAACAAAGAGGGTCCTTGTCAGTCATGAACAACCCACTTGCTGCAACAGGGGAGGGAGAATCATGGAATGGTTTGGGTTAAAGCCTGTTCCATCGCCCCTGCCATGGGCTGAGACACCTCCCACCAACAGGCAATTTCCTGATAGAAGCCATGATCACATTACCCATCCCAGTAGACACAGGCACGTGAGGGAGCTGTTCAGCCAGTGTCCAGTGCACCTGGCCAACAGGGTCCCAAAATCTGTATGTGGATTTGCCTTTGGTAGGGCCTCGCCTGGGAGGCAGGTTGGAGTGACTTGGGACACTCACAGTGTCCCCCTCTTGCCACTCTAACAAAGCTCTTTACCCTGTGGGGCTGATTTTTTGTGAAGGGAATGGCAGGAAGGTGTGCCGGGAGAGGTTTAGGTTGGGTATTAGAAAAAGGTTCTTCACTCAGAGGGTGATGGAGCGTGGGAACATCTCCCCAAGGAAGCAGGAATGGTGCCAAGCCTGACAATATTCAAGAAGCATCTGGACAATGCCCTCAGACACACAGTGAAGTGCTGGGGTTGTCCTATGCAGGGACAGGAATGGGCTCAAGTTGCGCCAGGGGATGTTCAGATTAGGTATCAGAACATTCTTCACTAAAAGGGTTATCAGGCACTGGAACCGCCTGCCCAGGGAGGTGGTTGAGTCACCATTCCTGGAGGTATTTAAAAGGTGGGTAGAAAAGATGCTTAGGGGTAGGGTTTAGCAGTGGACAAATAGGGTTGGACTTGATAATCTCAGAAGTCTTTTCAACCAAATGATTCTGTGATCCTTCTGGGTCCCTTCCAGCTCAGGATATTCTATGATTCTCTGCTACAGAGAACATAACAACAGCTATCTTTCAGCTTCCGAGAGAACAGGAGACAAGCAGGAGATGTGATAGTGCTTCAGGCCTGGCAGGAAGCCAAGACAAGCAACTGGTCCTCAATGCCTGACCAGCATCACACGGGGGAAGGGGTTTTGTGGCTGCTGCTACACCTTGACTGGGCCACCTGATTTTACTTTACTGTGGAAAACTTTCAATGTCTCCATTCCAATCAGTAAATCTGAGATCAGAGAGAAGGTATCACAACAGGACACATCCAGCATTTCTCAAACGAGTAACTTTGTCATCGCTAGGCAGAGCTTCTGCCACCCGCTACTGGGCTCTAACCGTGCACCAAGATGGGCCAGGGAAAAGCCCTCCACCAGAAACCCACCATCCTAAGGGCCACCACTACACCAGGAACCGCCACTGCCTCTGCCACTGCTTCTGTTACTGTTACTGTCACTGCCTCCGCCACTACCTCTGCCACTGTCACTGCCACCGCCTCTCTCTCCGCCTCTCCCTCTGCCCCCGCCTCTCTCTCCGCCTCTCCCTCTGCCCCCGCCTCTCCCCCATCCGCTCAGCTTGCCCCGCCCTGCCCCGCGCTGCGCACGCGCGCGCTGGTGCTCGCGCAACCGTGTAGGCGCACCGGGACTCCTTCCTCCCCCCGCCGACTCCGTCGCCGCGGGGGCGCGGCCGAGGGGCGCGCGCGGTCCGCAACGGTCGCGAGGGGTGGGGGCGAGCGCTGCCCAGCGGGGATGAGCGGGGGTCTCGCGCGGCCCTGGCGCCCGGCGGGGGCAGCGGCAGCAGCTTCGCCCGCGGGCACCGTGTGTACTGTTGCCATGGGAACCGCGGGGAAAGAGAGACCGGGGAACCGGGGCTCCGCGGCGGGGCCGGGGGCGGGCGGAGCGCGAGCAGCGCGCGGTGGGGCCTGGTGTGCGCTGATCCCTGCACGAGGCTCTAGAGCAGCGGCTGGGGCGGGAAAATCATGGAATGGTTTGGGTTGGAAGGGACCTTAAAGCCCATCCAGTTGAAACTCTCCTGCCATGGGCAGGGACACCTCCCACCAGCCCAGGCTGCTCAAGGCCCCATCCAACCTGGCCTTGAACACTTCCAGGGAGGGGGCACCGACAGCTTCCCTGGGCAACCTGTGCCAGTGTCTCACTGTCCTCAGTGTGAAGAATTTCTTGCTAATGTCTAATCTAAATCTTCCCCCTTCCAATTTAAAGCCATTCCCCCTCGTCCTATAACTTCTTGCCCTTGAAAAAGTCCCTCCCCAGATTTCCTGTAGCCCCGTCAGGTACTGGACGGTCACTGTGAGTTCTCCCCAGAGCCTTGTCTTCTCCAGGCTGAACAACCCTAATTCTCTCAGCCTGTCATCACAGCAGAGGTGCTCCAACTCTCTTGATAATTTTCGGAGCCCTCCTCTGGACCTGTTCCAACAGTTCCAATTTAAAGTCGTTGCCTCTCATCCTATAACTCCTTGCCATTGTAAAAAGTCCCTCCCCAGCTTTTCTGTAGTCCCTTCAGGTACTGGAGAACCTCCGGCTCGTTTGGCAGCTGCTCACTGCCCATGCCCTGGAGTGAGTCCCATGGTGCTGGGGCTGGACTGATTGCTTCCGAAAGCACAGATCAGCTCCTGCTCCACGGGTGCTGCTCATTCAGGGATCTCCTCTTCGACAGTGTGTTTTATGGTGGAAAATCGTGCTCCTGCATTCCTCCTAACTTTGTTCTCGTTTCTGTTTCATAGCCATTCCTCCACTTCAAGTTCCACCTGGCTGAAAGCGTATCAGTTCTGATTGATACATTGCTGATTTTTAAAGTTATATCTAATAATATCCATGATGAGTTCACTCTTACTAGACCTGTATTGGGGTGGTAACTGTTCTAGGGATTTGCTTGGGAAAATAAAATCGGGACATAAGAAGGATATGGAAATGTTGGAATGGGTCCAGAGGAGGGCTAGGAAGATGGATCAGAGGGCTGGAGCACGTCTGCTATGAGGACAGGCTGAGAGAGTGCAGCCTGGAGAAGACAAGGCTCTGGGGAGACCTTATAGCAACCTTCCATTACCTGAAGAGACTGCAGGAAAGCTGGGGAGGGACTTTTACAAGGGCAAGTAGTGAAAGGATGAGGAGCAATGGCTTTAGATTGGAAGGGAAAAGATTGACATTAGACATTAGGAAGAAATTCTTCATGATGAAGGTGGTGAGGCACTGCCACAGGTTGCCCAGGGAAGGTGTGGATACCCCCTCCCTGGAGGTGTTCAGGGCCAGGTTGGATAGGGCCTTGAGCAGCCTGGTCTGGTGGGAGATGTCCCTTCCCTTGGCAGGAGGATTGGAGCTTTAAAGTCCCTTCCAACCGAAACCATGCTATGATTCTATGATTCAGATGTCATCTGGATTCAGAACGTTCATAGTTTGAGCAAAGTTTTTCTCCTCAGCATACCTAATGACTGCAAGTATGCCCAGTTTATATGGTGGCAGTTAAATGACACTGATTTTGAGATGGAATACAGGATGGCAGAGTCAGCCTGGTGCCAGATCTGATGTAGTCAGCTACGCTTCCCTCTTGTGTTGATTGACCCAGGATAAGAGCTGTGAGGGTGCCACTGTCTTCTGGAGACAGCTTGGACTGATCGAGGGTTTTCTGATCCTGTATCGCTGTCTGCTCCTTTCAGATTTTTCTGTGCAGCAAATACCCAGAAGTCTGGAGTAAACAGTTAGGGAAAAAAGACAAGAACCCAAGTATGGCTTTTTAGGCACTGGTGTAAAAAACTTCTGCTTTCCAGTAGAGAGTCAGAGAGGAGCTCTTTATCTGTGCAAGTTAAAAGCTACCTGGGAAAGGGTGACAGTAGTGGCAGACAAGATCTGTGCATATCGGTTATGCTGTCCTCCTTGACACTGCAACATTCCCTTTATGTGTCCTCTGCTGAGATTGGGGAACCTGCTCCCCCACGCTGTTAAAGCAGAAAGCAGCCAGCAGCACAGTGGGGAGCATAGTCAGACATTCAAACTGTGTCGTAAGTCCTCTTTGCAACGTTGATTATTAAAGCTTTGTTCTTAATGGATTGGAAGGGTGGCTAACAGTGCCCAAGGACTTAGTGATTCAGTTTACAGTAGAAAGGTACCTTTGCTAGTTAAATAGGTAAGAGGTGAAGGCTTCAACAAAACTTTATCATAATTGAAGTTTGGTCTCTCCTCTGGCAAATAAATATAGTTACAGGATAGAAAATTTGCAGTTGACAGTAGAACTAACAAAAACTTAAGCTGATTGTATTAGAGATTGTGCTGTTCCATAGAAACGCAGGTTGCTTCTTAGTTTAACCGTGAGGAACATACACCTAAATCCCATAAAATACACATTTCAGTGTCAGAGCACAGATTTTAAGAGCTATAGAAAATGATGTCCTTCAGAGTAAGAGATTACTTGAAAAAATTTATTTTAAAATTTAGCAAGGTGGATGGAAATATATAGACAAGAAATTAAGAAATGTGAATTAATTAATATTTCTGATTTGTGGAATCGTGATTATGTTTTAGTATTTATTCACAGCTATATAATATCTTTATCAGACATATGGCCTATGCAGAAGACCTTCCACTTAAGGTCAAAATATTGACTTTCAGTAGCTGGGAGAATAGGAAATGGTCATCTGCCTTCCCTGTTCAGTGAGGAATGTGTGTATAATTGCTCCAAACAGACTACTGCAGTGGAATTCCTCATTTAACCCTTGAATAATGTTGTAATAGAGGGAAGAGTAGGGAGCACAGAGAGACAGATTCAGTCACAGTCAAGAAAATTAATATAT
Source organism: Neomorphus geoffroyi (assembly GCA_033558235.1). Taxonomy (NCBI): domain Eukaryota; kingdom Metazoa; phylum Chordata; class Aves; order Cuculiformes; family Neomorphidae; genus Neomorphus; species Neomorphus geoffroyi. Next base: position 118,476,541 of record JAUMJM010000005.1, on the reverse strand, counting down.
TAGTGGTAACCTGAAGGATTAAAAACACCAAAAGGCTCAAGCTCCTGATCTGTCCTTATGTTTTCTAATTATGAATCTTTTAGTGAAAGAGGTTGGTGTGATGCTTCTTAGCATGCAGTTTTATCTTGCGTAGTTCAGCAGAAGGGGCTGCATTGTGTATTAATGCAAGAAACTTTGCCAGGATGTACAGACTCTGAAAGAAACAACAGAAGAGGCAGTTGGAAATGTAAAAATGCACGTCAGGAACAAGTGACCTAAGAAACTAGAGAAACAGGAGTTTTGCTTCATTGTTTAGAAATAAATGATGATGGCATCTGATCTTTTGGTTTATTGTCATAAACTATATGAGAGAGTAGAAGTTATCAAATGGTCTAGGTCAAAGACAGTGCAGAAACATGTTTTTCTTTTTAGGTGAGTTTGAAAAGCAGAAGAGGAGTTTTGGGGTGATTTGAGACTCATGAGTTTGCTGTAAACTGACAGGGGTTGTATCTACAGAGAACTGCACCAGGATAGTGATTGATTCCAGGGGGCTCATTGAGAGATGATAAAGGTAGTCTTTCATTGGCCACTGTGTTTGCCAGAAGATGCAGCAGGGTGAAACACTGATTGAAAGTTTGGGGTGATAATTGATCTTACATTAGTGTTATCTTTGCTTGCATGTGCTTTGTGATGGGTTGAGGTGGCATTTCTCCCAGAGGAAAAAAATGGATTTCCTGTTCTTCCTTGTCTCTGCTTACCAATTACTGATAACTGTGCTATGGTTACTCACAGTGTTTGACTTACTAGGAAGCTGCCCTTGGTAAGATCGATAACTTATTTTTGCCCTGTCCAAAGTTCATTGCAGCATATTATTGACTTCTGTTTTGGTTATGATGTTTTGTAAGTTACTCAGGTCTTAAGAAAAGAATTTCTATAGTGTTGAAGAGTACTGAATTTGGCCCAGAAATCACTGTAGTACTGAGTGTGGTATATTTCAGCTCACTCTAAAAAGAAAAAGGTCCTTTTCATCAGATAATTTTTGCTCTTCAGTATTTTCGTACAGAACTGAGAAATAGTGAGGGAAATTTAGTGTCAATGAGCCTTATTTTCTACTACTTCACCACCACTTCGGATTTTGTTATAATAGTCTTTCGAACTACATTATGGTAGCATAAACATTGATGAATTAATAATCTGTAATTTAAAACTAGTATTATATTCTATTCCTTCCATATATGTTGTACAATGTTCGTCCTATTCGTTACTTTGCAGAGGAATGCAACCTTCAAAGAATAAAAATACAGAAAAAGCAGAACTGTTCTGCAGGCTTTCAGCGCGAAAGCAGACCTGCTCTGAGATTGTAAAAGGAGCCACATATGGGCTACGAACACTGACAATTCAGAGACCTACAGAGTATCAGGGGAAACTTTTTGCATCTGAATCCTCACGAGCTCCTCAAAATAGGCCCCCTTCAGTTTTTAGGTACTGTGGCTTTAAGATTTGTTCAAATATCCTTTAGCAACAAGAGATTTGATTCTGTAATTATGTTTCTGGTGATTTTTTTTCCCTGTGTTAATCTGTATTCCTAATCACATCCTTTGCCTTCTTCTAATGATCCTTACTGTTGGTGTTAATCTACATGTCCAGGAAGTTCCTGTGGATTAGAGCTACAGAGGCAGTCATTACAATAGTTTATATGTGTAGAATAATATGGGAAAATGGTCTGTAACACACCTTTTCCTGAACACAGTGTATGTTTTTAAAGTCTTCAACCTTTCCCAAGAAACTGTGAAGGCCCTTGTTTCCACATAAACTATATGCTAGATCTTTTTAAGAGTTTTCTTAGATCTTGTAAAATGTAAAATTGTAGGTCTTGAAGTGTGACATGCTCATTTTTAAACAAAATTCATACTACTACATAATTATTTATTTGTGGAGTTCTGTTACTTACATAGTCTAATTCACAGAGCTCAATAGATCTGTCTCTTGAGACAAAAGAGAGGAAAAAGGTATATTGGGCTTTTAACTTCCATTTTCCCAGTCATTTTTAGCTCTCCTTATATGCCAATTCTCTAATGACTGTAGAGAGGAAATATGAGCTGTATTTGTAATGTTAAGTGTCAGGCATGCTGGAAAGGATGCTGTAACATGTTTGAATGGCCATTATGAGAAGTTTGCTTTATTCATGTTATGTTTAATTTCTTTATGCTAGTCTTCATGCATCCAGTTCTAATTTGACTGAATTGAGACCAGTGTCTGGTGTTCATCTTAGCCCACTGGCTCATGTAAGTACTCTGGAAATAACTGGTGCAATACTGACATAGAAGTTCGTGTATCAATAGCGTTAGGAAAAGATATGGTTTAAATAGGTTAGGGAGAAATGGAAGCCGGTTGTAATGTTAGTCTGAGACTTACACAGTTGGTTTTACCAGTCTTTTCCCCCAAAGAAACCTGAAAATAATTTAAACTATTTACATATTGAAGTATTGCATTATAATTCTAAGTGACATTATTGAGAACGTGTACTTGAGTCAGGTTTCTTGTGTAAGATTGCTAAAGCATCACAAGCATCACTATGAGCCAGCAATGTGCTGCTGAGAAGGTGGCTGATGGTATCCTGGGCTGCATAAGGAGCAGTGTTGGCAGCAGGTCGAGGGAAGTGATCCTTCCTGTCTAGGTAGCACTAGTAAGGCTGTACGTGGAGTGCTGGGCACAGTTCTGGGCTCCCCAGTAAAAGAGACATGGAACAACTGGACAGAGTGCAATGAAGGGACTAGAGCAAGGCTGAGAGCTGGGACCATGCAGCCTGGAGAAGCCTCAGGAGGAATTTTAGCCATGTATCTAAGTACCTGCAGGGAGGGTGCAAAGAGGATGGGGCCAGGCTATTTTCAGTGACAGAACCAGAGGCATGAAAACAAAGTTATCAGTGCTTTTATTAAAATGTCTTCTTATCTTTGTCACAGAAACCAATACAAAATGCTTCTGCAAAAGGTGAGGATTCTTCCTTTTCCCTTCCAAAGCTTCCTACCAACGATGCAGAGATTAGAAAAGTCAGGAGTGCTCAGGTATGCTTATTCAGAAGAATTTCTCAGGCACTAAACCACATCAAGTTCTGTCTGAACTTCAGGAAACACTTCTTCCACTGTGAGGATGATGAAGCCCTGGCACAGGGAGTGTTATGAAGTCTCAGTCCTTGCAGATCTTCGAAAGCTGGCTGGACCTAGTCCTGGGAAACTGTCTGTAGAAGTTCCTTCTTGAGCAGGGGGGTCTAAGGAAGATGACCTCCAGAGATTCCTCCCAACCTCAAACATTCTGTGGTCTGTGATCAATAACTTGAAAGTAACTAGGTTAATTGTGCTTTCTATTAGATTTACACATCCATAACATCTAATGATTGTAGTTCCTTTAAAAAACAGATAGGGGTACTCGTAAGAAGTCTTTTTTTCCAGTAGGATCATGATCATTTCTTTAGTAGCTAAAAGAACAGAGTGTGCTAAAACAGCTAAGTGCTTGCTGCGCATATTGTTTCTCTAAGACAGTAATCTAAATGTAGCATTCTTTTAAGAAATAGGAGGGGGTGAATTTCCAAGAAATGTTACGCTTCAGTAATTTCAATGAGGTAATGTATTTAATAGGAATCAAAAAATTCTGACCTTTCTTACATTTAGATTAACTATATCTACAGTTGGATTTAAATATTACTGTTATTTTTTTATTTATCTTGTATGTGAAAGTGGAAAAAACCCTAGAGAAAACTACTTTTAAGATCAGGGCAAAACCTGCCTTTTCTTCTTTAGAATACTGTAAGTATAGAGCTTGTATTGGTTGTGGTGGTTGTGGTGGTTGTGGGAAGTGGGCCTCACCTCTTGACTATCTTCAACTAATACCGAGGAGAGCTCTGAAGACTTTCTAGTTGATGCTTTATTGTAAGGAAACTGTTAGAGAACCCTTATCTTAGAGCAGAGGTGTCAAACTTATTTTTGCCAGGGGCCACATCAGTCTACTCCTGCAGTGTAACAGGTGTCATACACTGCACATGTGACCAGCATGCTGGCAGAAGCATAGGGGCAAGGAGCTCAGTGCTGCTGCCAGGTAGAAACAAAGTACTGGGCCAGATAAAACAAGGTGGAGAGCCAGATTCGGCCTGTGGGCCATGAGTTTGACACCTGTGTCTTAGAGGGCAATGCATTTGTGTAGGACACAGCAAGTGTTTTGTACCAGAGGTTCAGGGGGTTGCGTACATCCTCTTAGGATGCAAGATATTGACATAAATAAAACTAGAACTTGCTTGTTTCTGGATCTGCATGGTGTGTCTCAGTGTAATAGGAAGTGGCACATATGATATGAATACATCAAAGTGTTTTGGAAATACTACTTTAGTGCTCAAAACCAAAGCATAAAGAATAGGTGTGCCTCTAGAATTGTTAGTGCAAGCCTTTGTCACGACATTTATTTATTTCTTTTTACAAATAAGCGTATGGCAAATGATGTTAGATGAGTATTTATGGGGGAAATAAATAATTCTGACTTTCAGTTGCTCTGCTCAGGCTAGCTTTTGTTTTCTGTGCTCCTGAATGTTTGCTTTTAAACAGCTTTCTATAATGATAATGGTATAGATATCTGGCTTGTTCGGTGGAATCTTGTATCATTAGATTCTGATTAGATTCTGGATGTGAAAATGAAAGTTTATTAATGATCAAACTGATGTAACTTCTACCTGTTCTGTTCTGAGCTTAATCTTTTGTGTAAATCATTCAGTTTCATTTTTTTAAAAAAAAATTGCTTATATGAGAATGAAATTATCTGTGGTTTTATTAAAATGTCGTCTTTGTCACAGAAACCAATACAAGGTGCATCTGCAAAAGGTGAAGATTCTTCCTTTTCCCTTCCAAAGCTTCATGCTGATGATGCAGGGGTTAGAAAAGTCAACAGTGCTCGGGCACACTTATTCAGAAGAACTTCTCATGGAAATTTCCTTGCTGCTAAAATGGTTCCTCCTGATCAGGGTAAGAATGTTTTGATGCATGTTATTTCCTGGAAAAATAACTGCATGGTTGGTTTTAATATTTTTAATTACATGAATTATTCTATTCTATTCTATACTATTCTGTTCTATTATATTCTATTCCCTACATGTCCTTTCAGAGTAAATTTTAAAAATATTTGGATGGCTTTAATGCAGTTTTGAAAATGTGATTTCCAAAAATGATACCGGTTTTCACTTATGAAAGTGAGTTGAAAACTACTCAGGTAGCTTTTTTCCTATAGGTTTCTAAGTAATGGAATTTTTGCTGACAGTTTTTTTTTTTTCAGTGGGTAAAATTAACATTGAATGCTGAAATGTTTAAAGACATGATGAGACAGCATCGTCTAAGGAGATTCCCTGACAGATTAGTGAGCATAAAAGAAGGAGTGAAAAGGAATATGCCTTGACAGGACTCCAGCTACATTGTGTTTGTTGTTAAGAGTCTTGTTAGTGGAAACATAATCAAGGTTGCTAAATGTGGGATTTAAAGCTAATTTTCTTGCCAATGGGAAATTACATCCTTGTTTCCTGCACTTTCACTCATAATAAAATGTGCCGGAACTCTGTCTTTAATGGAGACTCATTTGTAATAATGACAACTCTTATATTGCCTGGGATTTTCACTTTGCATGATAAACTAAATATCTCACATTTTACCTTATTGGAAAGTAAGTCTTATGCAAAAAGTACTAAACTATACTGCATTATTATCTGTGTATTCTGTAAATCCATGTTTGCTTCCCTGTATGTAGTGTAATCACTAATAAGTTGATGCTCCTAATTGGAGAAGTTGAAAAACTAAGGTAGTTATAGCCTGAGTTTGCCTCTTCTCCCCTTTGTGGATCATGCAGATGTTTAAGTTTTTTGTCCAATTTCTTATGATGTGTACATATGAAAGTGCAAGATTAACAGCTACCTTTTGCTTGAGTTCCTTCATAATATTCAGATACTGAAATATAATCACTTCTTTCACAAGGTATGAGCCACCTATCTGTAAAAGGGAAATTGAAAAAAAAGATGAAAAATTAAAATGTTAAAACACAAACATGAAAGATTTTAAGAGATGATGTTCGTAAGAAGACTTCAACTACGTTGCTCTAAATAGTCCTAAGCTTTCTCACATTTTAAATTGATACAAGCAAATTTTGATAATGTGACATGACAAACAATAATATGTTTTGAGCTCCATCACGTGTATTTGTTGTGTAAGAATACTTACACAAATGTATTCTGTCTAACTGTTTCAGATGAAGAGAAGCCAGATTCTGAAGAACTAGCTATGATGAATAATCCTTGCAGAAGTAATGATAACTGCTTAGCAGAGCAAAGGTCATACACACCATTTAATGATGAAAGTAGACAATTAATTTGTAATAAGCATACCAGCAGATTGGAGAGGGAAGGATTCCTAAAAGGGACAGCAGGAAAATCTTTATCTCAGCTGAGAGGAGAAAGGTTGGTATTGCTCGAGTATGATAATGTGTGCCTTCTACACAACCCTATACCTAGATATTCAATTGTGCAAGTATCAAAATGTTTAAAATTAATGGCATTTGAAAGTAGCACTATTTATGGATTAAAACAAAACTATGTTCAGATTATTAGGAAAATAAAAATCTTTACGCTTCTGTTCTCAAGATGTTTCTACTTTCAAAAGACTAATTTGTCTAAAGAATTGTTGGAAGTTACTTGATATGAAATAACTTTAATTTTGCTTGATTATTAACATTTCAAAACTAAGTCTTCTAATAATTGCATATAGAATACTGAAGTTTAAATCCACCTTATTTGTTCTCACAGTTCAAGGCTGTTATTTCAAGGTGCTATGTGTTCTTCTCTTAGCTCCGCAGATGAGTAGAGCCATGTTCTGGTATTAGGGAAATTAGGGTATTAGGGAAATATGTGATCATACCAAAAAGATTGCTTGTAGAACTTATAGTTCAGTTACTCCACTTAAGAGAAGTTTTAGAAAAAATAAAAAGTTGAAAGGTGAAAATTATATACATTCAGTTTTATGTTCTTCAGATATCATTATGCATACTTGAAAAATAGGCTGTCATAGGTTCACTTTGCGTAAGCTTTGCTGGCTTAATTGCTTTATGATGTGTTACTTACATTTCTGACTCTTAACGTGATAGCTAAGATACTAATGATTCTAGCCATAAAAGATGGAATGTTAATACATATAGCTTGTCACATGCATGTTTGAATTAGACAGAATAATCCTAGATGTAGTTAAATGTCACCTATCACCTAAATTAGATCTCAAATTAGTGGCCTTAAGATAATAGAGAAAAATGTTTTTCCAATCTTGTTCCAACTAGTTTTCTCCAAAATAGAAGAGTAATGTAGTATTCCTCCTTCTTCCTGTGTGGAATGCAGGATTTGTGGGTTTTGAATGGTGAATCTTTACCCCCTCCTGCGGGCTGCGCATGCTTTCTGTGTACTTGAGACAGAGATGGTTTTTGCCAGTGCTGACTCAGAGATGCTGCCTGTGCTGCTCTATATGCTTGTACCAAGGATCACTAACAGCATGTAGGTGCTCATATGGCTTCGAATACCAGATGTACCTGCAATGTTGCAATATGCACAAAAATAATACAAAATGAGGGACAAAGGTCCTTCATCTCTATCAGCCCAAGCAGTTCATGCCATCGTACGATGGAATGTTTCTAGGTGATCTCTGCTGCTTTCATATATTCTAACTCAACGCTACAACTTATGCCAATAAACACGTTGGTTCAGTATTCGCATATGATACTACACAAGTCAGGCAGACCTTGATCTATATAATTTTCTGAGTTCAGACATGTCATTCTTCATCTGGCAAGGCAGTTGAAAGGTGTCACAAACCTATCATTCAATATCATTCATTGAATTTAGTCTTGATAGGAGTTACATATAAAAAGTTCTAGTACCATAGAGGGGTCATTGCAGTAAGAGAGTTTTGGGATTCTTTCTCAATAGAACATGTTTACAGCTACTTAGATGATTGCTATGATTAGATTGCATCTGCTTCTATGTCTTAAATACTTGAGGCGTCTTCTGTGAAGTTAAGAGATATTTTCTATTCAAAGTACATTGTACTCAGGAATAATAGGATGAGGGCTTAAAGGAATGTGAAAACTTTTATTACCTGGAGTCCTGTCATTCTCCATGTGAAGCAGTTGTGTCAGCCTCAATCCTGTATCCAGTGATTTAAAACCCTGGCAGGAATTAAGCAAGAGGATTATAGAAATAGTACACTTCATACAGGAAAAGGTGCATGAGACTTTTTACTGCTCTTTCCCCACGGTTCATACATATGTACCAAAATAACTTTTCTAGTAAAGCTCTGTTTCTGTTAATGATGAAACTGTAGAACATGCCAAAATAGCATGGCAGATTCCTGCCATTAATGCTATTTGATTTATTTAAAAGAGAAGAGAAGGGAGGTATTTTATTCCAGCAAGAGACTTGCTCACTTTCTATTTCAAATTCTTTTGTTGTCTCAAGGACTGATGGAAAGAACGAACAGCACTAATGCAATCACTACTGCTTTATAAAGATTCTGAGGGGAAGAAAGAGTAAAGGACTTTTTGAGGGGAAGAGTTCTTTGTCATTTTGTTTGCAATTCTGTTTTTCAAATAACCATCTAGTTACAATAGAATAGGTATATTAATTGAAGCAGATTGAATTTATTGACATGTTGCCTCAGGAAAGCAAGGAGCAATTTCTGACAATCATAAGGAAGCTAAGTTTTGTTTACATCTTGATCCAGCCATTGTGCCTTGCCATCTCTATTGTGATTGCTATAGAAATGAAACTTCTAAAATGTTTTCTGCATGCGTATATTTTAGCAGAAGTGTCAACAGTGGTGGCAGATTTGCTGATGAAGAGCAACAGTTTCCCTGGAGAGAAAAGATGAATTTTTTATTTTTTTTTTCTCCTCCTCCAATTTCTCAGTATTCTGAAAGCTTAGATGTCATTCCAGGACTCCTTAGAAATGTAGGTGCCTTCAATGAGGAGAACAGTGACCTGCTCTACACTTTTTTTTAATAAGTGATTCTATAAATAGCTACAAAAGGATTGGAAGGTGCTATGAAGAAGATATACTATGCCCTGTTTTCTGTCACCATTGCTATCCTTATTAAATCCCTGTTTGACAGAATCCTTGAGAGGTATTCATCAACTGTTTCCATAAGACTAGTTTCTCTTTCTTGTGCTTTTAGAGTTTTGGAAAACTTCAACAGAAAAAAGATAAAAGCAGGGGGCAAGTGAATACTGGAAGTCCCTTCTGTCTGATTGCTTAAACTACCTTCACATCTGCAACTAAAATATTAATTCCTTTTCTCCTCAAAGAGTAGGATTCTTATAGAGGAGATAGATTCCTTTCCTGAAGGGAACACCCTTTCTGTTTTGCTGTGAATGAATTTTTGAAATTAATGACATGGTGTGAATATCAGTTTGTTGTATGGTTTAGCTGATACTGCTGCATATTCTCCAGACTTCTTTGAGGATTTGTCTTTTCTTGTTATGTATATTCACAACTTCTGGCATTCTCATAAAGACATGGAAACAGAAAATTAATCTACTCTAACTACTCTTTCTCTATTTCTGCCTCAGTTCCAGTAGCTATTGAGACCATTAATTTAATAAAGAAGCAATCAGGTGGTGGGAAACTTTCACAGGTAGAGTTTTTTACAGTGTTTTCCAAAGAAAGTATGACACCTGCCCTTCCAAGAAGGTGCCTATGTTTGTATGGGGTTAGGGAATACTGAGAGAAAATTTGGAATGAAGAATTTTTTTTTCCAGAAATTTTTATAGATGTCTGAAGAACAGAGCAACACGCAGCTGTTATCTCTGGTCACTTCACATATGAAAGAGAGCGAATCGAGTTCAGGCTCGTTTTTACTACCTGCTCCAAAGGGAGGCTTTCCACTCTAGTCATTGCTTTCATGGTAAAGTCATTGACCTCCAAATCTGGGATATCTAGGTCTTGAGAGTCCTTATGAACAATTAAGTGGTAATTCTAGAATGGGAAAGTATGCCGTGCAAGGAGTAAGAAGGGAATGCCGATTCAGTCTAGATAGGACTGTAGCAACAATGAATTTTGATTGATTTTGTTGGGTTTTTTTATAGAATGAGAATGCTTATGCAAGGTTCAGGTTAGGAAGATGAAGATCCTGTGGTTTTGAGACTCAAAATTATATACATATATACATATATATATTTAGGCTAGTATTTTAGGCAGGTGTTATGGTTAGAATTAGGCTCTCAGTTGTCTGCTTGCTTGAAGATACCATGCCACAAATAGATATTGTTAATATTTTCTGTATTAGGCAGAAGATGCAAAGACTGTGAAGAATAAAAAGGATAAGGATACAGGTTTTTCATCAACCTCTAATATTCTTTTAAGCTATGCTATTTAACATGTGTATGAAGTTCTTCATCAACAGCCTATAAAAATAGAATACTGTATTCTTTTTATCGTTGGATCTGCCATAAGTAATGGACTATGCCCTTGATTCTGTTTATAGAGGAATTGCTATTTGCTCATCTGTGGGATGACTCAGAGAATAGTTGGCCTATTTGTCAACATATGTTTGCAAATTATGTTTCCTTTCTACTATTTATGCTTTCTTGTATCAGTGGTGTCAGTTATAGTTTTCACTATGGTTATTATATGTCTTTTCTGGTGGTGTTACTTATGATATAATCCTCTGCAATTCCTGAAATAATTTCAGGACATCTATATTATCACTTTTTTGATTACAGGCATGCTTTTCAAAAATTTGTAGCTGAGAAACAGGACTGACTAGAGGTTTGTGGGCTTTGTGTAGTATTTTAATTTGTATTTCTTTTAGTTGTCCACAAGTAATTTACTATGTCTCCGTTATCTTTTCTAAAAAGAATGGTCTTTAAAAAATGAGCTGTTATACTAATTCTTTTTCCTTTGAGACACACCTATTGCTTATTTTGACATTGTGTTTGTATCTATTTTGTTTGTCCCTGAGGTGACATCATAGAAAGGAAAGTTCAGAGATAGTTGAGCAAAATAGGGATGCATTCTCTTAAGTGGCGCAGTAAAGGTCAGTTCTTTGTCTAAAAAGATAGAGTGCCTTTCAAGTGCTAAGTTATGGATCAGGAATAAAGTGTTTGAAACAAAACAAAACCCACAAAAATATATTCCCTACTATTCGACCAATGGAAGACAATACAGAAAACTAATTCTGATGTCTTTTGGGCAATATGAAAGGTCTGGATAGTATAATTAAATGGGAATAAATAGATTAATGAAAAATGTGAATGTTATTGGCATATGGAAGTAATAATTTTTATGAGAGTGAATGATAAAGCAAAATACTCATTTTTCTCATTTTGCCAAAAGCTAAAACTAATTTCTTTTAGTTGCTTTGGGAATCATAGAATCATCTGGTTGGAAAAGACCTTTGAGATCGAGTCCAACCGTATCTATCCCTACAAAACCATGTCCCTAAGCAGCTCATCAACTGGTCTTTTAAACACCTCCAGGGATGGTGACCTCCCTGGGCAGCTGTTCCAATCCCTGACCACCCTTTCAGTGAAGAAATCTTAATATCCAGCCTGAACCTGCCGTGGTGCAACTTGAGGCCATTTCTGCTTGTCCTATCACTTGTCCCTTGCAAGAAGAGACCAACACTCACCCCGTCACAACCTCCTTTCAAGTATTTGTAGACAGTGATGAGGTCTCCCCTCAGCCTCCTATTCTCTAAGCTAAACAGCCCCAGTTCCCTCAGCCGCTCCTCACAGGACTTGTTCTCCAGCCCCCTTACCAGCCTCCTTGCCCTTCTCTAGACGCGCTCCAGCCCCTCAATGTCCTTCCTGTACTGAGGGACCCAAAACTGAACACAGTTTTGAGGTGAGGTGTGGCCTCACCAGTGCTGAGCACAGGGGCACAGTCAACTCCCTGGTCCTGCTGGCCACACTGTTTCTGATACAGGCCAAGATGCCATTGGCTCTCTTGGCCACGTGGGCACACTGATGGCTCACATTCAGCCAGTTGTCAACCAACACCCCTTGGTCCTTCTCTGCCAGGCTGCTGTCCATCTACTCTTCCCTAAGTCTGTAACACTGCATGGGGTTGTTGTGTCCCAAGTGCAGGACCCGGCACTCGGTCTTGTTAAGCCTCATCCCATTGGTTTCAGCCCACTGATCGAGCCTGTCCAGATCCCTCTGCAGAGCCTCCCTTCCTTCAAGCAGATTGACACTACCACCCAGCTTAGTGTCATCCGCAAACTTGCTAAGGGTACACTCAATCCTCTCATCCAGATCATTGATAAAGATATTGAACAGAACTGGACCCAGCACTGAACCCTCGTGACTGGTTTCCAAATGGATTTAACTCCATTTACCACAACCCTTTGGGCCCGGCCATCCAGCCAGTTTTTTACCCAGCAGAGAGTGTTGCTGTCCAGGCCAATGGCAGCCAGTTCCTCAAGCAGAACACTGTGAGAAATGGTGTCAAAGCCTTTACCAAAGTCCAGGTACCCCACATACACAGCCTTTCCCTCGTCCATTAAACATGTAAGCTTGTCACAGAAGGAGATCAAATTGGTCTGGCAGGACCTGCCTTTGGTGAACCCATGTTGACTGGGCCTGATCACCCGATTGTCCTATGCGTGCTGTATGATAGCGCTCAAGATGAGCTGCTCCATGATCTTCCCTGGTACTGAGGTCAAACTGTCAGGCCTCTAGTTCCCCAGATCCTCCCTCCAACCCTTCTTGTAAATGGGCGTAACATTTGCCAGCCTCCAGTCAAGCAGCACTTCCCCAGTCAGCCAGGACTGCTGGTAGATGAGGGAAAGGGGTTTGGTGAGGACCTCTGCCAGCTCCCTTAATACTCTTAAGTGGATCCTGTCTGGCCCCGTAGACTTGTGTATGTCTAATTGACCAAGCAGGTCACTAACCAAATCCTCTTGGATTGTTGGAGCTTCACCTTCTCTGTCTTCTGGCTTAGGAGGCTTATTACACAGAGAACACCTCACCTTACTATTGAAGACAGAGGCAAAGAAGTTAAGTACCTCTGCCTTATCCTCATCACTACTGTCCCTCCTGCATCCAGTAAAGGAAGGAGATTCTCCTTAGTCCTCCTGTTGTTAATATATTTGAAGAAACATTTTTTATTATTTTTCACCAAACTGGCTAGTTGAAGTCCTGGTTGGGCTTTAGCCCTTCTAATTTTCTGTCTACATGATCTCACCTCATCCTTGTAGTCCTCCTGGGATGCTTGCCACCTCTTCCAAAGCTCATGTACTTTCCTCTTCTTCCTGACATGGATACAAAGCTCTCTGCTAAGCCAAGCTGGTTTCCTTCCCCGTTGACTCATTTTACGGCACATTGGGATGGCCTGCTCCTGTGCCGCTAGGATTTCCTCCTTGAGGAGCATCCAGCCCTCTTGGGCTCCTTTGTCCTTTAGAACTGCCTCCCTATGAACTTTATCAAGCAGGCTTCTAAACAGTTTGAAATAAAAGTACTAGAATGTTGTTTACACTTCCTTTCAAAGGCTACAAAGCAATGTCTTGTTATTAAAATCAGTAACTATGCTCTAGTGTTAGAACTCTGTTTCCTGATCATTATCATGGTAGCAGAGGGCTGATGTTCTAAAGCAGTGGTTCCTAGGTATTGTATTACTCAACATTTTCTGAGAAATCAGTGATAGTCTCTCTTGCTTGCTCCAGCTCCACATCTGACTTCCCTTCTCCTTTGCCTTGGGATTTTTTCACCACCTTGTCCCTTGCTGCTGATTCAGGGTCTGCTGAATCATCCTTCTGGCCCTGATTCCCAACATTAGTTCCTTTGAAGTTTCTCTGGAGCTGCAGTCCTTTTCTTTGAGATAAAGCTGCTCAGTCTGGCTGTGCCCTGATAAACTTGAAGGTATCTTTACACTGTGCTCTCCAGTACTCCTGCCAGGAGATCTGGTGGGCAGTTCATGAGACCAGAGTTGTATATAAGTATATAAGCAACTCATCGGCTGATACACCAGAGGGTTGTGCAGCCATCCAGAGGGACCTGGAAAATCTGGAGAAATGGATTGATAGGAATATTGTGCAGTTCAACAAAGGCAAGTGCAAAGTCCTGCACCTGGGGAGGAACAACCCCAGGCATCAGTATGTACTGGGGGCTGTCCAGCTGGGAGGCATCTTTGCAGAAAAATACCTGGGGCCGTGGTGGACATCAGGTTCATAGAACAACTCAGTTTGGAAGGGACATCAAAAGGTCATCTGACCCAACCTTTTATGGAAAAGGGAGCCTAGACAAGATTACCTAGCACCCTGTTCAGTTGCATCTTGAAAACCTCCATGACACTTTGAGTGCTGGGTCCGGTTATGGATTCCACAGTGCAATAGAGATATAGAGCAGCTGGAGAGAGTCCAGCCGGTAAGATGGTGAAAGGAGTTCTCCATGTGAGGAAGAGCTGAGAGAGCCGGGGCGGTTTAGCCTGGAGAAGAGAAGGCTTGGAAGGTTTCTTATCAATGTATATAGATACCTGAAGGGAGAGTGCATTGTGACGCCCTCATCGGTTGCATGACAGGAGTTCTTCCTTCTCCCCCATGGCAGACACTCAAAAGAGGAAAAACTAATTATTTACCTGTGAATGTTCTTTTTAGAGACTTATTGTTTGTAAGTACTTTCACAACACATCCTTGCGGCTTTTTCATATAGAATTTGGAAATTTTTGGTTGAAAGGAAAATAGCTGCTTAAATAGCCAAATGATCCTTATCAGTAGAAGGAATACCATCCTGGATACTGCTAGCATTAAAAATAAACCCAGTGTAGATGTAGTCACACTCTGAATATACATGTCGGTAACATCGCAAAGAATAGTCTTTCTAAATGGCATATCTGTTTCAGAATTACCCAAAACTGAAGGGACTGACCTATGAACTACTCTGAAAGAATGCCTTTGTGCCGAGTAGTCCTTTTGATACATCTGGTTTGCCTGAGCAGGCCTCCAGCATCTGCTTAGCATTGGTTTAAATCTGTTCTACTTACCACTTAGTGAAATGCCTTGATTTTTGGGTGTAGGTACATCATGTCTGGCTTTCCAATGCACACAATGTATGTTGGTAAAATCAGATGTTCACTACTTGTATTTTATGTTTAAACAGTCTGCACCTTTTACTTATTGCAGTGCCTAGGCTGTTTTTAGAGCCTCATGAAAAGTTAGAAATGGCTCTCATAGATGTCTGAAGACCTAAAAGTGTTGATATATCAAGGATCCAAAATAAAATTTGTAAAAATTTTAGTCAAGTTTTGGGGTTTTAAATTAACGATAAGAAAGGAAGTTTGTGGGGGCTGAATAGAGTGCAATGAAGGAAAATACACTGGGGAGAAATCAAGTGACTGCTGGGGGAAAATGGAAGAAAAAAAGAAGAGGGAAGAATGCATCAAGATGAAAGACGTGAAGGCAGAAACTAAAGGAAGAACTCCAGGCAGGGCACCCCAACAGCATCCTCTATTTGCTAGAGGCCTCCAAGAAACTTTTTGGTCACTGTTAAAGACACTGAGCAAAGGTGGACTTAGAGCAGGACCTGTTTGTACAGCAGGCTTTTGTACATTTTTGTTACATAGATGGCTAGTGTACTTTTTTATTAAGTTTTATTTACCTTATCAAAATAAAGACAAAAAATAAAAGGACTGAGAACAACTAAACTATCAGGGGCTTAGATTTGCTTATGAGGACAGAATATAGAAGATTAGAACTGTGATTCTCTAGATACAGAAAATGCTGTGTAGATATAGATGTGTAGAATTTGTATGCTCATAATTACAGTTTTCTGACTAAAGAAAAAGGGCATCAAAGAAATAAAAGGAAATAAAGAGACAATAAACACAAATTCCTTAGAAATTTATATAAAAATAAACCGAATCCCACCCCCCAACTAAATATTACTTTATTGTAGAAAATGCTACTAGAAGTTAGCAATGAGGCCAGTGTTTTATTGAGAGCACATGGAAATAAGAGATCTTTCGTGTGGTGGCAACACAGACTAAAGCTTTGTATCAGGAAGGAACTTCTGAAAAGGTTTTTCTATATGTATCTGTACTTATCAGTTTTATGTCTTGTCTTCAGCTACTTCTTTTTAGTGTATCAGAAGAAGCTTTTGAACTAAGTAGACCATGTTCTGTTTTGTATTTTTATGAAGTGTATGTAAGCATACATTTTGTAAATTTTAGTATTATTGTAGTTTATGCAGGTGACACCTTCAGAACGCAGGGTGCTGTGTATTTTTCCAAGTATCCTTCTGGTTAACTTTTCTGGTTGAAATGTTGCCAATGTTTGAGTTTTACTGCTATTTGGAAAGTTTTGTGTGGAGCTGACTGAGACAAAATGGTGTTTTCTTAGTCAGTCTCCATAAAGTCCTTGAATGTTTGTACCAGTTGGGTGGTTCTGATGCCTTCAACCATCCCATCCTCCCGCCCCAAAGAAGTTGCCTTAAGCAGTCACGTATAATAGGATTCACCAACAAAAGATTCCTATAAATACAAAGTTTAGGGTGCTCTGCAGAGTCTTGTTGTCTTCCATATCACAAAGTTTTTCATGTCCTTATTTAACAATGGAAAATAAATATATTTCCAGACACCAGCCAGTGTCTACTGTATATGGCTTCCTCACAGCATTTACTTGGGGCGTGCTATGCACTGCCTGTGAGTAGCTCACTGCCTTTGTAAGGCTGCTGAAATTCTGGTTTACATGGGACAGTCCCAGTTCCTATCTCTGCCTTGAGAGAGAGTCCACCAATTCTGTAGGTACAAGAGAAGAAACTCATAATCTCTGGAGGAGCAAAGCCGTGTGAGATCTTGGCACTTGCAGAAGCAGATAGTATGGGACTTGCAGCCTTTTCCGTACCCACTGTCCTTATCTTTTCCTCTTTCCCTGTTATTCCTACTCTTCTCTTTGAAAACTGAGCCTTATATTCTTCATCCTTTATTGCGCTGTCTCAGTTATTGTGCTCCTCTGGTGTTATCCCACTGCCATATTCTCTAGTTTTGCCTCTCAAATTTGTAAAATAAGTAACTGTTTCCAGGACCTTACCATGAGGAAAGTAGAGTCTAGAGGGAGTGCCTTCAAGTTAGACAATTCAGAAAAGATGATCCTGTTCTTTTCGTTCTAATTAAGCTTTGCTACTTCACTGATCAAAGGTCCTTGTTAGAGACAATTCTGTAGAGAAGCATTACCTTGTTAGTATTAGGATCTGTGTCCCTCTTAACTGGTAACTAAATAATCAATGGAGTGCCAGGGCTACATCTGTGCTAATAGTTAGTAAAAATTAAACAAAGGAGTTAATCTGTGGCTTTGTGTCCAGCTGTTATGTCATGGGTTATGTTAATAAAATGAAAGTATTTTTAACCTCCTCCCTACCACACACAAAGCATTGGCTGGGAATTTCACTCCCTCTACTTGTCTGTGTCCTGTGCCCGGGCATTTATCAAGGAAGGTACTACCTTTCTTAGGTCAAACTGGTAACAGAGATCGTGCTAAGGGTCTAACTGTATGGAAAGGAATGGCTCAAAGTACAGGTTCATTGCCAAACTCTGTTTTACAAAGTAAAGAGGTGGCCAGACTCCCAGGTGTTTAAGGCTCCACTGTATGGGGAAACAGCCCAAGCACTGTTCCTCTAATGCGATCTTACATTTGTGAATCAGACCTTGATGTTGTGTGCAGCATCTTTGGAGAGAACTAGTTCAATTCTTTGCCTCTGGGATGTGGAAATGTAGTTTTCCCTGGAATACTACTGAAGGTGAGAGTTTGCACATTTGCCATTAACAAGAAGCTTGTGGGAAAAACAAGCAAGTAAACATCTAAACATGCAGAGTTCCTGCATAAATGCTTCTTTCACTTAATTATGCATTCTTTCACCAGGGAAAAATAGGGAACATGTTATTGCAGTGCTGGCTCACCTTCTTTTTGGAAGCCCACATAGTCTCCATACAACCAAAAAAGCAGCGTTCCTCATAGGTGCTGCTGTGGTCTCCCTTACATGAGAAGGATGGAGATGAGCCAGTTGCCAAATTCTTTTTCCTCTGTAAATCATTAGAGCCTCTGTCAGTTGATTTCTTGATGAGTCCTTTATCAGATGATCAGATTTCTGCCAATTGACTTTGTTTCCAAGGCAACCACTCTCTTGACAAGCCAGTTCCCTTCAGTAGTAGGTAACTTATTTTTTAGAGTAGGTTGATTACATTTTAACTGCATAGTTCTTAACAAGATACTGCTGCCTAAGTTTCAGCCATACATGAAAGTGAAAAGATAACAAAGGAGCAAAAGTCTCTAACTAAAATGGAGTTGGCAGCATGGTAAAGATACATAAAGGGATTTTATAATCTCTCACAAAGTTCATAAATTTTACATACTCCATAAAGATGAGCCTGCCCACCAGTCATTCTCATTTATGTACGTATTCAGTGTATTCTTGTTCTGAAAATAATAAGGGTTACAGTTAAGCTGTTTTACTTATGAGAATGTTTTCTGCAAGTACAGATAGTTCTGTGAATACCAGCAGTACAGCAATCTGCTTTCCTACTCACGTAGGTCTCTGAACTGGTTGATACTGGTGTTTGAAAAATCAGAGGTTCCAACCAAGCCTTTTTTTGTTATGCAATTCAAATTTTGTCATGGTCTTACCCTTCATCTCGCAGATATGGTGTTTCTATCTGATAAGTGTTCAGGTTACCACATCCTTTGCTTCAGTGTTTTTTCTATTCAACTGCTTTTGTTTCCTGCAAAACTTAGAGGATTGCCTTTGTTGAGGTTGCTTGGATTCATCCTTTGGATTTTCATTTTAGGGAAGAGGCGCAGACAAGATATAGTTATAAAACTCTTTTTCTGAAGAAAGCAAACTCGAACGTTCATATTCATATAGGCAGATAGTATCATCATGCCTACATGTAATTCTGAAGATACTGATTTCTGAGTATAGCTGGCTTAGTCTTAGGTAACTGAATTTGTTATCCTCTTGCTTATTCAGTGGCCTTTCAGGCTAGAGTCTTGATTTCAGGGATGGCTGGACCTTGTAGAACAATTTTGTAGTCTTAAAGTTTGTAGGACAAAGTGTTCATATAAATCAAACCAAATTTTGGTATCTATTAATACACTGAACTATATTTAATGTTTGCTATAGAAACCCTCTTTCTTACAGATGTCAGTCTATTTTAGAGTAGAGATGCAAACACTTGTCTGTTTTTTGGGGGGTTGGGGGGGTTTTTTTAAAGCATTGCTTCCCCAGAGGAATAGGAATTGCTGTATATGACCTGAAGTAATTTCAAGATAGTTTGTGTAAGCATTTGGATTTTGGAGTACTTAAATCCTTATGCTGTAAAAAGAAAGCAGTATTCACTATTAGCCATAATGAAGCAAGTGTTCATCTGTAATGTGGTTGCTTGGGAAATTTTTGACTGATCACAGTGAGCTATGCAATCCCTTTTGTAGGGTAGTGATCGTACAAGAGCTTTGTCTTTTATTCTGTCTCCATCTGTTGATGGGATGACTTACATCTTCTGTCTGGACTGGCAGACAGGATTTAGGCGCCAATCCAGCAAACCACTTAAACAACAGTTTAGCTTTAAGCCTTATAGAAACTAAATTAACAGGTTGAAAAAAATCAAAATAACATTGTTAACACACTATTGTTATCTTTAGAAGGAAATTTAGGAGATTAGGTTTTATTGGTATATGAACTGTAAATGGAATAAGAAGTGTCAAATTAAACATGCACTGAGAATAGAAAACATAGATTAAGACCTGTGTCTTTAGTACAGGATTTAAAGGAGGAAAGATTCCTGTTTAATAGTAAAGAGGGTCTCTATCTTGTCTATTTCTGTTAGATTACTGCTGCTTGAACGTGTAGGTACGTAAACAGAATAGATTTATCACAGATGCATCTAGGAGTTTGTTCTGGCCAAAGACAGACTAATCATCCATCAGCAGGAACAATGACATTACTCACTGTTGCTTTACAAAGAAATGACAACATACGCGTTTCTTGTATTAACAGAACGGATGACCACTATGCAGTTAGCAGTATTTCACAGGCAGACCTGGAAATTGTAATGTTTACATTAAAGGTTACTGAAATGTTTGTTTCTTTGAAAATTCTTGTAATTAAATCTTTTAAAAGTTTTAATTCTATCAGAAGAAATCACTGTCCTTGCAAATGGATGAACTTACAGTTTTAATCTAGTTGAGTTTATCTTCATTAACTGAAACTGGCGATAAGAAAAAAATTGGATCTTTCTGCATTTAGTTTGGTTCAGCTTTCAGTTTGATTGTGCAAGTGGAAATGCTTTAGGTTTTGTGTTCCATAATGGTGACCTCTTGTGGTGTAAGTATGTCAGTATTTCAGAGGGAGCTTTCTGTAATATATACTGGAGGAAGTTGTACTTGTATGTAAATTTTAATGAGCAGGTACTCTACTAATTTAGTAAAATAACTTCTAATCTTTTCCAATTAATTATTAATATGCTGATCTTATAATGAGTGTATGTGAAGAAAGAAATATTTTGAGTATTATATTCTGATATGCTTTGTGTGTGTCTAAACTGTATCTTCTAGTGGCCAGATGAAAAAGCTTGGCACAGGTTCATCAAGGCCAACGAGTACAGGCTGGAAGAAAAGAGTGACAGGTACTTTGTAAAGCATTTCAATCTTCAGTCAAAAAAAATCAAATACAGTCAGATAGAAGGAATGTGATTTGAAGATCTTTTTCTTCTTTATTTACTGAACAAAATTTTTTATTTTCTAGATGCATTGAGGTTTTTTACTGTTGTTGGTAAATGGAAACAATTTTCAAGAGATCTTTAGTCTAAAAAATATGTTCATATTTTTTCTCTTGTTTTTGCAATATGTATGTTTGAGAATTTGCCAATCCATTAATGCCCTGTTTGATCATCACTTTTTGTAAACTGCTATAGTTGCACAGAAACTAATAAAGTTGTGCCAAGCTATATTAGTTGAAGATACTGATTCCAGATTGCTCCGTAGGGGTGCATTTTGCTATTTTTGCGTAACAGATTTTAATTAATATTACCTGATAGCTGGCACGTTTCATACATGGCAAATGCATATTTGAGCATCTGGTATGGAACCCTGAAGTTTCTGCTCTGCTATTATTATGTGTTATTACTATTTTTCTAGAGCTGAGGAGTTGCATTATTCTGTATGATTCTGGCAAAGTCTGTAGCATGTTCTGCTTTCATTTCCTTCAAAGAAGTTGAGAGTATTTACCATATCATGAGAGTTAGTTTTCTCTGGGGCTGTATTTTCTCTGTTTATAAGCCTTTTAATTTATTTGTGCTATTTTATTGATGCTATTGAAAAAAATCATGTGTGTTATTAGGATTGTTTCTTTTTATGTATATTTTTTTAACATTATGTAGCTTTCTTAGTTTGTGCATACTTCATCTTTAATCCCACAATAAACAGTGGGACAACAGTAGGAATTCTCAGTCACTTCTTCTCTACAGTAGGGTCCTGCGGGGAGTGTTCATTTACAGATTATTTCTATTTTTCTGAT